>CAWUFW010006886.1:600000-870000 GCA_963921515.1 Calotriton arnoldi
ATGTGGGTTTGCGGCCCATGGTATGGTTAGTGCTCAATTTGAGCCGGAGGTTGCAGTGGGGGCCACTGGCAGTTATTTAGACCAGCACTTATTTTTCTACATCAGATATTTACCGAGAGCAAGAGAGGAAAAACACAAAATTACGAAAGACTGAGGACAAGGAAGCCGGGGAAAACGCCACAAAGGAAAAAAGTAGCAACCTGTAAGAGTGAAATAAAGGGGCAGGGAGTGTCTGGTAGTGGAATAAAGAGGCATGAGGGGGATTCAAGACTACTCAGCCTAGGTATTTGGGGTGCCCATGCACCAGCCACAGGGTTCTGAATAGAGTTTCAGGCACCGGCACGTTTTCTTTTGCAAATTAAGCACTGGGTATGGGAACAGCTTATAGGCGGGCACTGACTTCCAAATCATAGAAATCAACATTCTGTCTTTGGCTCTAAGTTCAAACATCATTACCATGGGCAAATGTATATCCTTTCAATGTCATATCTGTGCGAATTAATATAACCCAATTCACATAGGTCACTTCCTGTTGGGAATCCCTCATCCAAGAAGTGTATGATTAAGTCTCTTTCTCCCACTGTTGTCAGGGCCTTGGAGTCATTGTACATTCTTTGCTGGTGATTTATTTTCTCTGTTCCATTCAAAATCTCTGATGATTGGTTCAGTTTAGACGAGCCTTCCTACATGTGCTAAGTTGCAAGCACCAGCATTATTTTGTTTTATTGGTTGTCCAGATAACTTCCTTTATTTATCTGCATTTGGTGAATCTGGCCACTGGCACATCCTGGGACAGCTCAATGTCGTTGGCATTAAATGTTATGTGGCCTTGCGTTCTTGCTGCTCCTAAGATAACTTCTTTCACTTTATACAAGTGGATTATTGTCAATGTAACTGGGGTTAGTTTATTTTTTTAATTTGGAGAGTCGAAAAAAACAGATGAGTTCAGTCCAAAATCATCTTGCATTTATTTGTAACTTGTAGTATCTTTCTAAGTAGCTGTAGTACCTGTGTCTCCAGATCGGCATTAGTCAATTCACTTTTGATACTTCTGATACATATGTTATTTTTTATAGTCTGGCATGGCAGCTATCGCCAGACAATTATGTGAGAATCATCAGGAGAGGGTGTTTGGCTCCACCCGCATGTTGGGAACCAGGAGTACATGTTTTGATTGAGCAGAAATTCTTAGGTCTATAAATTCTTATATGCAATGCAATTTTACCACAATCCAGAATCATAGCATACAATGGAAAATGAGTATTGGGTCAGAACATGGAGGATGTATCTGAATAGACCAATGAAAGAAGAGCACAAGAAAAAAAAGTTTGAGTAGAGAGATAACTATGGTGGCAGGTGATCATGATCAGACAGAAAGTCCGCTCCAAGCCCCTTCAATGGATCCCATATCTTCCTGAGCCTAGTATGTCACTCATCATTGTCGATGATCATGCCCTTAAGGAGGCCCGTATTAATGAATTTATGCCACCAAAGCATAGGATTGGGAGCCTGAGCCAATAGCTAGTGGCGGGCCATATCAGTCGAGCTAATATGATAGCGAAAAAATTAATGCCGCCCAGACGACAAGGAATATGAGGTGAGTGACCTAGCATGATTGATTTAGAGTCCCACCTCAGAGTGATCAGACAAAGTCGGTTAAACTTTGCGAATACTGTCTGCCAATAATAGGAGATAGAGTGACAGGTAGCAAAGATGTGAACCGAATCCGCCAGGTCTCCAGCACAACGAAAACGATTGGAATCCTGCTTGAAATTCATGAAAAATAGATGGTAAGGGGTGTAGTAAAAAAATCATTGATGAATTTAAACTGGTGGGTTTTGACCCAAAAAACATTCAAAACTGTCTGAGAGAGAATGTTTGTGCGTCTCAAGTAGTCAGAAGTGTGACTTTGACCCCAAGATGTCAAGGCCACATATCGGCCATTGACTGAAAGGGGTCGGGCTGCCATTGAACCTCAGCAGACAAAATCATTTTGTAGGGAGAGGCTGGGGGGGAGGTCTGTCTGGATTGGGGGTTAGGGTTTACTTTTATGAGTTGGTCTGTTTGAGCAAAAATACAAAAAGGAGGCATCAAGATTTTATATGTTTCAGGGACAAATGGGACTAAGTCAGAATTCATGTTTTCATTATTTAGTAGGATGTGTTGGATGGCTGACAAATCAAGTCAAGGCTTAGGCCGGGGGTGGTCAAAACCATTTTTTCATGGAATGTTAATGGCTTGAGGTCATCCAATAAGCGTAAACCAATAATGGAGAAGTTATACTATCTCTGCCCACATTTAGTCGGGTTACAGGAAACCCATCTTTCGAGTACGCAGATCCCTCTTTTGGACACCTTGGGGTATCATGTCTTGATTACGGCCTGTTTTACGTCTTCCCAGAGAGGGATTGCCCTCTTGGCTTGGGATAAGAGCTGGGTTCTCATCAGACATTGTATATAACCTGGTGGTCGGTGGATCATTGTGACGTTCACAAGGGTTCAACTCCCGCTTATGTTATGCTTACTTTATGGCACTAACGTTGATGATCCTGTGGTTTTCAACAGTCTCTTGTCTGAGTTCCATCAGTGGGTGGAACCCATGATACTATGAGGTGATTTTAATGTCATTCTTTATCCACAAGTGGATTCATCTTATACTGGAAGGGGGGCTACTGCCCCCTGTGGGACCAACTACAGTAAAAAAAAAACTTACCAGGGCTGCCTGGTTCCAACTTATGGAATCTTATGCTCTTATAAAAAAAAAATATGGGTTAACCTATTTCTTAGCTTGATTTAAATATTTTTAGCAGATAAATATGTTTCTCGCTAGCTATTCTCTTTCTTCACATCTCAGTATCTCTTCGATTCCTAGGCCTATCTCAGTTCACAATTCACTTTCTCTCTTTATCCGTGTCAAGGGCTATTCAGCTAACTCTAAGCTTTATCCTTGGATCTTTGGTAGGAAGCTTCTACTCACTCCATGGATAGGGAGTTGATGGCTTTCCTGGCACAGAATCTTGGTTCAGCGTCCATTCTTATGATTTGGGGTGCTCTTAAATCCTTCTGTAGAAGCCAGACTTTAAAATATTCCTCCTTTTATCGCAAGCAGATAGGCCTGGCTGAAGTAAGTATCCGGTCCTCTCTTACCTACCTGGACTCTCTTCTGGTATGTACCGCAGTCGTGCAAGATTGGGGGTCTATCGCTGCCTTGATGGATCAATTCGTAATTGCTCAGGCCTCAACCTGGGAGCAAATGCTGGACAACGTGATCAAGAAGGCTCAGGCCAAGCAATTAACTACTTTCGAAAATAGTGAGGAAATGGGTCGTACACTTTCTTTCAGGGTCAGAGTCAGGGCTAATGCTTTTGCTATCAAAGGGATCATGAATGCCAAAGGTGAGAAAGCGACAGATCACGGACTCATTCGGGAGGAGTTTTGTAGTTTTTATCAGAAGCTTTAGAATGAGGTAGTGGCTCTCTCCACTGAGCGCACTGATAAATTCCTTCGGGCCTATTACTGTTGGAAGCTGTCCATATCACAGCAGCTCAGGTTAGAGGGCCCCATCTTACCCACTTACCAGGGCTGCCTGGTTCCAACTTATGGAATCTTATGCTCTTATAAAAAAAAAAATATGGGTTAACCTATTTCTTAGCTTGATTTAAATATTTTTAGCAGATAAATATGTTTCTCGCTAGCTATTCTCTTTCTTCACATCTCAGTATCTCTTCGATTCCTAGGCCTATCTCAGTTCACAATTCACTTTCTCTCTTTATCCGTGTCAAGGGCTATTCAGCTAACTCTAAGCTTTATCCTTGGATCTTTGGTAGGAAGCTTCTACTCACTCCATGGATAGGGAGTTGATGGCTTTCCTGGCACAGAATCTTGGTTCAGCGTCCATTCTTATGATTTGGGGTGCTCTTAAATCCTTCTGTAGAAGCCAGACTTTAAAATATTCCTCCTTTTATCGCAAGCAGATAGGCCTGGCTGAAGTAAGTATCCGGTCCTCTCTTACCTACCTGGACTCTCTTCTGGTATGTACCGCAGTCGTGCAAGATTGGGGGTCTATCGCTGCCTTGATGGATCAATTCGTAATTGCTCAGGCCTCAACCTGGGAGCAAATGCTGGACAACGTGATCAAGAAGGCTCAGGCCAAGCAATTAACTACTTTCGAAAATAGTGAGGAAATGGGTCGTACACTTTCTTTCAGGGTCAGAGTCAGGGCTAATGCTTTTGCTATCAAAGGGATCATGAATGCCAAAGGTGAGAAAGCGACAGATCACGGACTCATTCGGGAGGAGTTTTGTAGTTTTTATCAGAAGCTTTAGAATGAGGTAGTGGCTCTCTCCACTGAGCGCACTGATAAATTCCTTCGGGCCTATTACTGTTGGAAGCTGTCCATATCACAGCAGCTCAGGTTAGAGGGCCCCATCTTACCCTCGGAAGTGGAGAAGTGGAGGCTTCAATCGGTCAGCTGGCACGAGGCAAGGCTTTTGCCCGATCAAAATCCATTGGAATTTTATCTCAGACTATTGCATGTTTTGGTGCCTGTCCTATGCGAACTGTTTAATTCTTTTGAGCTATTTGGACAGGTTCGTGGGTCATGGGCCAAGACCGATATTGTCATTTTTCCCAAGAAAGGGAAAAATCCTATTCTTTGTGGCTCATATCGGCTGAACTCATTCATTAACACTGATTCTAATATTTATACTTGTGTTCTTGCCAATAAGCTTTCTAAGGTGATCTCTGATTTGGTTGCTGAGAACCAGTATGGATTTGTTCCAGAGTGGGATACCACTTCTCATGTCAACACAGTTATCACTGCCTTTGAGATGGGCTGTGCCCAAAGAAACCTGGTCAGAATTAAAATGTTGGATGCAAAAAAAGGCTTTTGACCGGGTTTCGTGGCCTTTTCCTTGGCCACTATGGAGGCAGCAGGGTTTGGACCACGGTATATTACTCATGTCCAGCAGCTTTACCATAATCTTACAGCCAGAGTCCTCTGCTTAGGTAGGTCAACGGATGTAATATAAATTAACCGCGGTACCCGTCAAGGATTTCCGCATTCACCCCTGCTTTTTGCGCTCTATATCAAACCTTATTTCCAAGCACTTATGTGCTCTAGTGACATTGCTCCATTGTGGATTCACCAACTTGAGCTTAAAGTGCTTGCTTATGCAGACGATCTTACTATTTTGACCTCAGCCCCTGAGGACTCTTTAGCTACTGTTAAAATAACATCAAGCGAATTTGGGGCTATCTCAGGGTGGTCAGGATCGGCGCTGGACTAGCTCGGCCACATATTTAGGGATAGATATTTCTCTGAAGGTGGAAGAGGTAATTGAGTCCAATTATTTTTCACTGTTTACAAGCACCACGGAGATATTAGGTAAATGGAACCGTCTGCATATCAGCTTAATAGGAAGGTGTTATCTTATTTAAATTATTATTTTGCCTCACTATTTATATCTCTTTCATTGTATACCCCTGTACCTACCTAAAGTCTTCTTTTCACAGATAGAGGCCTTGTGGCAAAAATGTACTTAGGGGTATAAAAAGCCTAGAGCCAGTATACAATTGCAACAGAGACCACAGCAGAAAGAAGGCTTTTCGCAACCAGACTTAAGAGTATATTATCTAGGCGTGTTCATCGGCCGCCTTGTCAAGATTCTGGGGTGTGAACCTTGGGTATTAGGTCATCTGTTTCTGGAATATCTTCCTTGGGGGGCAGATATCGTCCCACATAGCGGTATTATTGACACAGTTTACTTCAATAGGACCCGGTTTAAGACGCTGCTGGTTTTTCATTCTATCTGGGCTTACCTGAAAATGCACACTTTGGGCATTTCCCTTTTCAATACATGTTCTTATTTAGGCTATAACCCTAACTTTCCTAGGCAAGTACATGAGAGCTTTACTAACTGTTGGCAGGCACACACTTGTGAAACACACACATTTTGCACTCCTCGAACACACACACTTCTTACATTATATATTCTGAATGTGATACACACACTTCTCACACGTGACTGATACACACATTTGCAATGCAAAATACCCCAAAAAACACACATGCACTCACAACAATACATACTCAAATTGATGACAAAGACTCCCGACTCCATTCCTGAGACAGATACACACTCGTGAATTCTTACACATTTTGAAAACACACTCCTGTCCTCTCGCAGGTGCCATGACGCACCGGCAACCATTTTAGAACGGTAACGTAAATATATAATAATGAAGTACATGGGACTGTGAAAACGAAAAGCCAAGTAGCATTGTGCAGCTGCCAGGCCATAAAAAGAAAAAAAACATAAAAATACAGGGAGCAGGAAAGGGAGATGAGGGTAGCTCCCCATGGAGCAAAGGATGAGTGGGTGGATGTGAGCGTTGTGTGTTGTATCTGTATGTGCTTGATGTGTGATGGGTGTGTTATCTGATGACAATAGCTCTCCACAGACACCTTAAGCTGTCTATAGATAAAACCTAAAAATAAATTTGGAATGATTTTTGTAAATGTATGCACACAAATATATTAGTTCATTTGTGTTGATCATCTCTTTCTTGCCCTATTCATTTGGTAGGCTACTGTTAACATTTTTCTCGTTTTGTTTATAAATTGAAAGTTTGAAATAGGAAGACCTTGGCTATCACATGCTGAAATATTATTAGCTATGTATGTTAAAATGCTTCATATTGTTCTTATATATTCATCTGCTCTTTGAATGGTAAAATAGAATATTCATAGAATATTCAATAGAATATTAACCCTGTTTCTGTTGAATATTTTCTCTTCTACCTATATATTCTGTTGCAGTTCTAAAAGCCCAGCATCCTGTTAAATCAAGGTTTTCTGGCTTCCGCATTATGTTGGACAGCTGCTGCATCCTTCCTTCTGCTTGTCTCTGGTATTTTGACAAAATATCGGATTAGAAATATCGAGTTGCAGAAATCTCGGAAAAAAAATATTGTATTACAAAAATATCTTGATACAGAAATATTGTTGTCAAGAATATCTATTTTTCAGGTAAGTAATCTCGTTTTCAATAATATTGTTGTTGTTAATAACGTTTTCAATAATATAATTGTAAAAAATATCGTTTTTTAATTATCTTTATGTGAGTTAGTTCATATATTAATTTTGTGTTATTATTTGTATAATTGTTAATAATATTTTGAAATACAGTTTGTAGTTTTCTATGATTTACAAGTCTTTTTTTTTTTTTAATTCTTTTTATTAAACAATACAACAGTTCCAGGTAGATACACAGTATAGTACAATTTGTCAAGCAGTCTAGTAACATCAGCATAACAAGCGTATAAGCAGGTCCATACGTTGGCTGGCAAGGATTTCCCGAGGTCCCACATAGCGAACATGTTTCCCTGTATATACCCGGGGTCATACTTTCCTGGCCACCCCTCATTCTAAGATCTGTATTTTTCCCAGGGCCCCATATCTTCTCCCACTTTTTGGGGCATCCCCTGCCCTCGTATACCACCTGCTCCGCCAAGCGACACCAATCCAAGTCCGACTTCCAATCGGCCACCTTGGGAGGTAACCGTGCACCCCACAGATGCGCTATGTTACGTTTAGCCATCCCGGCGGCCAGCAATATCCACGTGTTAATGTGTGAAGGCCATCTTTTCTCTCCAGTAACACCCAACTAAAACCAGCGTGCCTCCGCTTGGATAGGAGTTCCCACTACCCCTGACATTACCTCGGCTACCCTTTCCCAATACCGTTTTATTACTGGGCACTCCCACAGAATATGAAAAAAGGTACCGGGCAACCCACAGCCTCTTAGGCAGGTATTCGAGTCCGCCCGCCCAATCCTATGTTGTAGTGTGCGTGTATAGTATGCCCTATGCAGAATACGTAACTGAATTAATCTAAATCTGGCCCTTATCGCTATCTCTCTGGGGCTCTGAGTCGCCTCTTGCCAGTCATCGTCCTCCAATAGGCCGATGTCTGCTTCCCAAGTCGCCCGAAGCGGGCCGAGGAGGTCGGGTAGATTATTCATTAACTTTTTATATGTAAGGGAAATGGCTTTCTCAGGAATGGGATCCAACAGCAGTCGGTCTTCTAGTGGGGCATATTCGGGTATGGTTTCGCCATCTTTAATATGACATCGTAATGCGTGCTTCAGTTGAACATACTTGTACTGCTCCGTATCGGCCAGTTGAAACTCTCCTTGGAGGTCGCCAAAGGACCTCATTTGTTCCCGCTTCCATATATCTCCAAGGTAGTGGATACCAATGTGACTCCAGCCACGAAATCCCCTCAATCGACCCACCTCTCGTAGTCCGTCGCTATGCCATAATGGGGTCCGTTGGGTCAGTTTATCCTTCCACCCCAGTGCTTTGGTGGCCGCGTCCCAAGCCCTCACTACCATTTGGGTGTGCATCGGGAGCTGCTTCCTCCCTTTCGTCATGTAGAGCGCTGCCGGGTATCTGGCCGTTCCCATGGCTAGACGATCCACTCTGTACGCGGGGTCAGTTTGCGGTGCGAAGACCCAGCCATTAATGTTTATAAGTTGAGATGCTAAGTGGTAGCACCTTATGTCCAGCACGGCCAGTCCCCCTTCATAGACCCCTCTCTGGAGTTTGCGGAGCGCAATCCACGGTGCCCCTCCCCCCCAGAGCAGGTTGCGTTGCTTGTCCTCAATGGTATGGAAAAAGGCCTCGGGCAACCTATATGGCGTGTTCTGTATCACGTAGAGCAACCGCGGTAGGGCCATCATTTTAAATAAGACTGCCCTACCCATGAGCGTGATGGGAAGTTGATGCCAATGGGCAATATCCTTGCGCAGCCTTACCAATTGCGCCTGAATATTCATGCGGAGAAATTCCTCCGGGGAATGTGAAATCCATATACCCAGATACTTCAATTTGTCCCGCTGCACCAAGGCCGCGCAGTCGGAGGTGAGCGGAGGAAGCGCCCCAGACAAGGTGAACACGAGGGACTTATCCCAATTTATTCGATAACCCGAGTAGGTACCAAATAGTCGGATGACATTAATGTTTCTGGAATGTCTGTCACGGGCTACCCGCATAGAGTAAGATGTCATCGGCATATAATGAAATGAGCTCCTCCCACGTCCCACCCATATCGACACCCTTCACTATGGGATCCCCTCTGATCCAGGCCGCTAATGGTTCGAGTGCCAGTGCAACAGGATGGGAGAAAGGGGACAACCCTGGCGCGTACCTCTGTGCAACGGAAAGGACAGAGAAAGCACCCTGTTCACCTGTACCCTGGCACAAGGGTCACGATATAAAAGGCGAATCCATGCCACAAACCTGGGACCCAGTCCGAATCTAGCCAACACCGCCTGGAGATAGGGCCATTCGATGCTATCAAACGCCATGCGTGCGTCAAGGAAGAGCAGTGCCGTCGGCACTTCCGGGTTGGCTGCCGTAGCTTGCATCACCCCATATAAACGGCGGAGATTCAATCTAGTATTGCGTTGGGGCATAAATCCATTCTGTCCGGGTGGACCAGCGAGGAGATCACCGGCACCAGACGGTTCGCTAACACCTTTGTCAGTACTTTGGTTTCAAAATTGAGTAAGGAGATGGGTCGATATGATCCGCAGAGCTGCGGCGGTTTGTCCCTCTTAGGTATAACCACCACCGTGGCAGAGCGGAGTTCCAGGGGCAGGCATCCCTCCTGTTGTGCCGCCGCAAACATTTCCAACATGGAATCTGCCACAACAGTAGCCAAACATGATTTCCACGTTTTTAATTTAATTGCCAATAGTAATTTATATTTTCGAAGCAGGTTCCTAGGTTTGTAGGGGTGTAGGGTGGGAAGTTAATTGTAATTAATTAGCAATGAATTAACAATTTATTATCAATTATTTAATTGATTAATAAATATGTAAATTGTGTAATAATTATATTTTATAAGCTATCTATTAGTGGCGGGCTGTTGGGTTTGTAGGGGTACAGGGTGGGAAGTTAATTAAGTAATAGTTAACAATTAATTATTAATTACTTAATGGATTAATAAATATGTCAAGTGTGCAATCATTATTTTTTTTAGTTATATAGTAGGGCTGTTGGGTTTGTAGGGGTATAGGGTGGGAAGTTATTTAAATAACAATTTATTAACAAATCATTAACAATTTATTAATAATTATTTAAATAATTATAAAATATGTAAATTGTGTAATAATTGTATTTTTAAAGTTATATATTAGGTGCAGGCTGCTGGGTTTGTAGGGGTATAGGGCAGGAAGTGAATTATTATTTAACTAATTAATTAATCATTAATTATTACATTATTAATTAATATTGAATTGATTATTAACTATGTTAATTGTGTTACATTTATTTATTTTAGTTATATTTCAAAAGTG
The DNA here is from genome assembly GCA_963921515.1 of Calotriton arnoldi. Classification (NCBI taxonomy): domain Eukaryota; kingdom Metazoa; phylum Chordata; class Amphibia; order Caudata; family Salamandridae; genus Calotriton; species Calotriton arnoldi. The sequence continues at coordinate 610,364 of CAWUFW010006886.1, forward strand.
GGCTGGTAAGTTTGTGGGGGTATAGTGTGGTAAGTTAAGTAATGAATAATTGAAAAACAAATTACGTTGATAATTAATTTGTTTACTAATCATGTTAATTGTTTAATTGTTTCGTATTTTTATGCATAAACTTTTTTGGGTTCATTAATAAAGTTCATATTAGGAGTTTTATATTTGTTATAAATTAATAGGGTTAAGTTTCATATATGTTATGTGTTTCAAGTGAAGTATTTACCCTACTGTTGGACTGGAGTGAGAATAGTAATTGTTACCCCTTCGAAGTCCAACACTTTCCCTACTTTTGCGCAAACTGGAGTGGGAATAGTAAATGTTACACCTCCGGAGTCCAACGCTTTCCCTACTGTTGCACAGATTGGAGTGGGACTAGTAAATGTTACCCTTCCCGGGTCCAATGCTTTCCCTACTGTTGCACAGACTGGAGTGGGAATAATAAATGTTACCCCTTCAGAGTCTAACGCTGTCCCTACTGTTGCACAGACTGGAGTGGGAATAGTATATCTATTATTTGCAGACTTTAATACTTTTTTTAATATTGTTTAAATATACGAACTATTATTATTTGTTGGTTGGTTTAATTTTATATTAATTGTATATTTTTTTTGTATACATTTAAAAAAAACGTTTTTGTGTCTTTTTTATATGTATTTCATTTGGTAATTGATTTAATATTTTGCATTTCATTTGTTAAATTATATATATTTGCTTTAATAAAATCTCCTTGGCTGATACGGGTGTGCCGCCTCCTTCCCGATTGGGATTTGGTTTCTTCGTGATATATATATATATATATATATATATGTATATATATATGAATCCAAGCAGTTTTGCTCAACGCCGTATGCCTGCCTTCGGTCTCGGTGCCTACCGTGGTGGCAAAAAACCCACGAAAACAGTCAGCAATCCTTATACAGTGAAAAGGAGGCGGCACACCGTTACAGTCCACAGTGGTTTTTAATGTGTGTTTTTTGCACATTAAAAACCACTGTGGACTGTAACGGTGTGCCGCCTCCTTTTCACTGTATAAGGATTGCTGACCATATATATATATATATATATATATATATATATATATATATATATATATATATATATATATATATATATATATACACCAAGTTGCTCCTTCCGGGATGCTGGAACCCAAGAAGGGTGGTGTACACTCCGGCAGAGCACGCCGGTTGTTACAATATCCAATTACAAAGTTCCGTGTAGTACACTCTCAGGAAGAAGCAGACAGAGCACAGTCTAGGTATCCAAGTTTTAATCCACACAACGCGTTTCGGCGAGAGCCTTGATCACGTGTGAAAAGTGCACAATACAAACAGTTACTGATAAAGTTTTTTGCCACGATCATCATCAACACCAACAAAGGACAACATATACTTCATTACCACCAGTATGCATGGCCGCCATCTTAGACTGGCAAAAAATAAATGTCAATATAAATACAATGCAGCCTAGAAGTGCCGGGCAAATTGTCAAATAGAGTGCTAAAATAATATCAAGGATAATTAATTGGTTGCCAATGAACAGAATAAGTTGTTGTGATCTGTAGGGGAAAGTTAATGAAAAACTAATTGAACATCGACTTCCTAGGCTACCGCGGTGCACTATAGACCATAAATTCTAATAACAGACATAGTGCCGCTGCGACCGACAGAGAATTAAAGTGCATAGCGTCAAATACGCAGGTGTGTGAGGTGGTAAAGAAAATGAGAAGTGCTCATTGCCTCTAGTTTCATGCCTGAGCGTAAATGGAGAGTGCCAAGTAAATTGGACTATCCTGGTGTAGGATATGAGTGGCTGATCCAAGGAGCGTGATAAGGGAATCACATGCAACATAGGCTATCATACATAGTGTACGAAACAACAGAGATGGTCAATGTGTTGTAAAATACAAGAACGCACTGGGGACCTGGCGGACTGAGTTGTAGGCTTCCACTAGTGGGACAGTGAGCGGCCTATCAAGTTCAAGTAGGTTATGATTCTGTGCTCATCCATGCTTGGTTCAGGCAGTAGAAACAGATGATGGTAGTGGATGATCATGCATCTACCGGTAACTGGCTAGTGGGAAGTGATTATACAATACGGTGTGACTGGTGAGACGTCTGAAGCGAGAGGAAAAGGGTAGGATGCCCGTGAAGGTGATACCCTGTGAGAGGGCTCCTTCCTTTTCTCCTGTGAAGAAAACATAAACAGAAAAGAGATTAAAAAGTGTTGCAATTATACGTTACAGTATAACACCTGACGGTAAAAATAAAAGCATAAAAAATAAGTACAATCTACCGCACTACGTAGATGGATGAAGAACAGAGACATGATAACAAACATCAAATTGAAAAAACATCAATTGAAAAGACCAGAGGGAGCATTGCAGACTGTGACAACCTGCTGTGAATCACTTATGGCCCTTCTCTTAAGTGAATGGAAAGTTCCTCATCGAGATTTAATCCTCGGACTTTTGGTTTGAAAATCTATGATATATCTAGATTCACGTTGCCTGAGAGCCAGTACCCTATCTCCACCCCTGGGATTCTTGGGGATGTGTTCAAGGATCAGATAACTCAACTCAGCAACATTGGAAAAGTGTTTTTCCTGACAGTGGCGCGCCACGGGATATTTGGGGTCCTTGTTAGTAGCAGCTCTTAGATGTTCAAGGACCCGTTTTTTGGCTGTACAGGTCGTGCTGCCAATGTACCAGAGCTTGCAGGTACATACAATAGCATAGATAACAAAGCTGGTGCTGCACGTCAAAAACTGTGTGATTTTTTGGGAAATCCCTCCGTATTCTAGCACTGCTCTGAACTTGCTGTGTTTGCATCGCCTTGCAGTGGCCACAAGGGTAGAATCTTATGAGGCCATGTGTGATTGTGGTGGGATAGAGAGTGATGTCATTTCTGACCACAAGATCGCGAATGTTTCTGTTCCGTCTGTATGTCACGTTGGGTCTATCTGTTATGCTTGTACCAAGGACGTTATCAGATTTTAAGATGTCCCAATTTTTTGTAAGGATGCGTTTCACTTTATGTGCCTCAGAATTGAAGGTGAGAATGACACGTGTATTGTCCCAGTCCTCCTCCCTGGTCTCACAGGGTTTTTCCTGTAGGGTGTGTTTTCTGTCTACCGCCTCTGCCCGTTCCTTGGCTTTTTTAAGGACCCAGTTGGGATATCCTCGGCTGTGAAATCTGTCAATGATGTGATCTCTCTCCTCCGTATAGGCCTCAGTGTTGTTGCAGTTCCTTTTAGCCCTCAGCAGTTCGCCAAATGGTATGCTCCATTTCAGTGCCTCTGGGTGGCTGCTGAGGGCTTGTAGGACACTGTTACCTGCAGTAGCCTTCCGAAAGAGAGAGGTACACACTTTGCCCTGTTTGATTTCTAAGCAAACATCTAGGTACTCAGTTTTGTCTGTGGTGATGTTACCAGTGAGCAAGATGTTGTACCCGTTAGTGTTGAGTTTCTTGACAAAGTCATCCGCGTCACTTCTAGAGCCCCTCCAGATGATGAACAAATCATCTATGTAGCGTAGCCACATGACGATTTTCTGGAGGTCGCCCTTGAGAGTGTCGCTGCTGAAAATCTCTTGCTCCCAGTAGCCCATAAAGAGATTAACAAAACTGGGAGCAAAGCAAGATCCCATGGCAGTACCGTTGATCTGCCTATAGAGGCTCATTGAAAGCAAAGATGTTGTTTTGAGACAAAATTGATCATACCTATGATCATCTGGCTATGGTCACGATAATGTAAGGGCCTGTCTTTGAGAAAGTGTTCACACGCTTCTAATCCCTGTTGATGATCGATTATGGTGTAAAGCGTAGTGCACGTCCAGTACAATAAAGATACTCAGGACTCAAACCAGATTTTCAATTCTACATAGGAAATCTTTCGTGTCCCTCAAGTAACTGGGCAATGCTGTCACAGAGTCCCTTAAGAAATGATCAACATATTTGGAAATGTGTTCACTCACACTGCCAATCGAAGACACGATAGGGCCCCGGTGGTTTCATGCTGTCCTTATGTAATTTCGGCATCAAATACAGTATGGGGAGTTTGGGATGATCTTTCTTCAAATAACAGTATTCTTCCCATGTCAGAACACCCTTATCCCTCCATATGACCAATTTGTCCCAAATGTCAGTGATGCTCTGATTGTACATCTCTTGTGTGATCTGTGTGTAGAATTTGGTGTTATTAAGTTGGCGTAAGGCCTCATTGATGTAGTCATCGCGATCCAGGATAACTACATTCCCCCCTTGTCAGCTGGACGGATCACGATATTTGTGTCCTCATGAAGGGATTTGAGTGCCTGTCTTTGATTAAACGATAGATTGTCATGGATGTCTCTGGGTTGCTTGTTTCTCCTATGTCTAAGTTCCAGGAGTGCCTTGTTCGTGCACTCATGGAACGTGTCAATGCTGTCATGTGGAAGTAGGGGGACAAAAGTAGATTTGACCTTGAAATCTGTTTTGGCTTCTGCCCCTAATTCTAACTCCATTTGTTCCAGTGTTTGTGTGGTGTCAATGAGACCTTCCCTGGACTCGCTCTCCTGTGCTAGTTCTGCCATGGTGATGAGTGTGTCTATGTCGCTGATCACCAGATTACTGTCATTCATACAATTACTGGTCATAGTATTGTAATTCTGACTCAAGCAACGCTGGCAATACAGGCAAAGGAAGGGGCGCTATGGGAAGTCGCAAAACACGCTCCAACAGGAATTACTAATGGATATGAACATGGTAAATAGAACTGTAGTGAATCTGTCCAAAAGACCTATTAGTGATGTGGAGAAAAAACTTTGTGCTTAGGTCTCTCTTTCTGCCCATCCTCTGTGTTCAATTATACCGATACCAGAATTGATCTGTTCAGATATGTACGAAAATTGAAATTGAAAAAGTGGCACAAGCTTAAGAGACTGGGTCAGAATTACAATACTATGACCAGTAATAGTACGAATGACAGTAATCTGGTGATCAGCGACATAGACACACTCATCACCATGGCAGAACTAGCACAGGAGAGCGAGTCCAGGGAAGGTCTCATTGACACCACACAAACACTGGAACAAATGAAGTTAGAATTAGGGGCAGCAGCCAAAACAGATTTCGAGGTCAAATCTACTTTTGTCCCCCTACTTCCACATGACAGCATTGACAGGTTCCATGAGTGCACGAACAAGGCACTCCTGGAACTTAGACATAGGAGAAACAAGCAACCCAGAGACATCCATGACAATCTATCGTTTAATCAAAGACAGGCACTCAAATCCCTTCATGAGGACACAAATATCGTGATCCGTCCAGCTGACAAGGGGGGGAATGTAGTTATCCTGGATCGCGATGACTACATCAATGAGGCCTTACGCCAACTTAATAACACCAAATTCTACACACAGATCACACAAGAGATGTACAATCAGAGCATCACTGACATTTGGGACAAATTGGTCATATGGAGGGATAAGGGTGTTCTGACATGGGAAGAATACTGTTATTTGAAGAAAGATCATCCCAAACTCCCCATACTGTATTTGATACCGAAATTACATAAGGACAGCATGAAACCACCGGGGCGCCCTATCGTGTCTTCGATTGGCAGTGTGAGTGAACATATTTCCAAATATGTTGATCATTTCTTAAGGGACTCTGTGACAGCATTGCCCAGTTACTTGAGGGACACGAAAGATTTAGAATTGAAAATCTGGTTTGGAGTCCTGAGTATCTTTTTATTGTACTGGACGTGCACTCGCTTTACACCATAATCGATCATCAACAGGGATTAGAAGCGTGTGAACACTTTCTCAAAGACAGGCCCTTACATTATCGTGACCATAGCCAGATGATCATAGGTATGATCGAATTTTGTCTCAAAAACAACATCTTTGCTTTCAATGGCGCCCTCTATAGGCAGATCAACGGTACTGCCATGGGATCTTGCTTTGCTCCCAGTTTTGCTAATCTCTTTATGGGCTACTGGGAGCAAGAGATTTTCAGCAGCGACACTCTCAAGGGCGACCTCCAGAAAATCGTCATGTGGCTACGCTACATAGATGATTTGTTCATCATCTGGAGGGGCTCTAGAAGTGACGCGGATGACTTTGTCAAGAAACTCAACACTAACGGGTACAACATCTTGCTCACTGGTAACATCACGGCAGACAAAACTGAGTATCTAGATGTTTGCTTAGAAATCAAACAGGGCAAAGTGTGTACCTCTCTCTTCGGAAGGCTACTGCAGGTAACAGTGTCCTACATGCCCTCAGCAGCCACCCAGAGGCACTGAAATGGAGCATACCATTTGGCGAACTGCTGAGGGCTAAAAGGAACTGCAACAACACTGAGGCCTATACGGAGGAGAGAGATCACATCATTGACAGATTTCACAGCCGAGGATATCCCAACTGGGTCCTTAAAAAGCCAAGGAACGGGCAGAGGCGGTAGACAGAAAACACACCCTACAGGAAAACCCTGTGAGACCAGGGAGGAGGACTGGGACAATACACGTGTCATTCTCACCTTCAATTCTGAGGCACATAAAGTGAAACGCATCCTTACAAAAAATTGGGACATCTTAAAATCTGATAACGTCCTTGGTACAAGCATAACAGATAGACCCAACGTGACATACAGACAGAACAGAAACATTCGCGATCTTGTGGTCAGAAATGACATCACTCTCTATCCCACCACAATCACACATGGCCTCATAGGATTCTACCCTTGTGGCCACTGCAAGGCGTGCAAACACAGCAAGTTCAGAGCAGTGCTAGAATACGGAGGGATTTCCAAAAAAACACACAGTTTTTGACGTGCAGCACCAGCTTTGTTATCTATGCTATTGAATGTACCTGCAAGCTCTGGTACATTGGCGGCACGACCTGTACAGCCAAAAAACGGGTCCTTGAACATCTAAGAGCTGTTACTAAAAAGGACCCCAAATATCCAGTGGCGCGCCACTGTCAGGAAAAACACTTTTCCAATGTTGCTGAGTTGAGTTATCTGATCCTTGAACACATCCCCAAGAATCCCAGGGGTGGAGATAGGGTACTGGCTCTCAGGCAACGTAACCAAAAGTCCCGGGGGATTAAACCTCAATGAGGAACTTTCCATTCACTTAAGACAAGGGCCATAAGTGATTCACAGCAGGTTGTCACAGTCTGCAATGCCCCCTCTGCTCTTTTCAATTGATGTTTTTTCAATTTGATGTTTGTTATGTCTCTGTTCTTCATCCATCTACGTAGTGCGGTAGATTGTACTTATTTTTTATGCTTTTATTTTTACCGTCAGGTGTTATACTGTAACGTATAATTGCAACACTTTTTTAATCTCTTTTCTGTTTATGTTTTCTTCACAGGAGAAAAGGAAGGAGCCCTCTCACAGGGTATCACCTTCACGGGCATCCTACCCTTTTCCTCTCACTTCAGACGTCTCACCAGTCACACCGTATTGTATAATCACTTCCCACTAGCCAGTTACCGGTAGATGCATGATCATCCACAACCATCATCTGTTTCTACTGCCTGAACCAAGCACGGATGAGCACAGAATCATAACCTACTTGATAGGCCGCTCACTGTCCCACTAGTGGAAGCCTACAGCTCAGTCCGCCAGGGTCCCCAGTGCGTTCTTGTATTCTACAACACATTGATCATCTCTGTTGTTTCGTACACTATGTATGATAGCCTATGTTGCATGTGATTCCCTTATCACGCTCCTTGGATCAGCCACTCATATCCTACACCAGGATAGTCCAATTTACTTGGCACTCTCCATTTACGCTCAGGCATGAAACTAGAGGCAATGAGCACTTCTCATTTTCTTTACCACCTCACACACCTGCGTATTTGACGCTATGCACTTTAATTCTCTGTCAGTCGCAGCGGCACTATGTCTGTTATTAGAATTTATGGTCTATAGTGCACCGCGGTAGCCTAGGAAGTCGATGTTCAATTAGTTTTTCATTAACTTTCCCCTACAGATCACAACAACTTATTCTGTTCATTGGCAACCAATTAATTATCCTTGATATTATTTTAGCACTCTATTTGACAATTTGCCCGGCACTTCTAGGCTGCATTGTATTTATATTGACATTTATTTTTTGCCAGTCTAAGATGGCGGCCATGCATACTGGTGGTAATGAAGTATATGTTGTCCTTTGTTGGTGTTGATGATGATCGTGGCAAAAAACTTTATCAGTAACTGTTTGTATTGTGCACTTTTCACACGTGATCAAGGCTCTCGCCGAAACGCGTTGTGTGGATTAAAACTTGGATACCTAGACTGTGCTCTGTCTGCTTCTTCCTGAGAGTGTACTACACGGAACTTTGTAATTGGATATATATATATATATATATATATATATATATATATATATATATATATATTCAGTGAAAAAAAACATAGGTTTCTGGGACTTATAGTTAGAAATTAGCATTTAAAAAACCTTAGAAATTCACTGTAAAAACCACAGGTTTCAGGGACGTTATAGTTAGTTGGACATTTCACTCACACAAAACCAGAGAAATTCGGCTGTTATAGTTAGTTGAGCTAACTATAACGTGCGCCCCCGCAATGCACTGCTGATGACATCACATATTACATCATTCATGACATGGTCAGTGACATCACTGATGACATCACTGATGACATCTCAAATGACATCACTGATGACATCATCCACTTGATAATCTGATGCACCTCCTCATACCCAAATATAACCTTTGATACACCCAGTCTAAAATATAGACTACCATTTTCGAAACCATAGACACACCAATACCAGTTACTACATACCCACTCACTGATTCCTAGGTCTACACACACATCCACTCATTCACCCATACATGCAGTCACTCATCAATACAGCACTATCATATGCACGCATACACCTACACAGACACTCACACACCGCCACTCATCCATAGAGTTACTCACACACCTAGTCAGTCATGCAAATAATCAATCACACTCCCATTTACTCACCTATACAGTTATACACACACCACCTCACTTATTTATACAGATACTAACACATACTTACTCTCTTATACAATCACTGATACAGGCACACACTCATCCATACAGCCGCTCTCACAATCACTCACTCTCACAATTAGTCATTTATATACTCCAACACTCACATATACTGCCTTTCACATATGTAGTTACTCACACATGTATCACTGAGACATCCATTCACTCACCAACACACCCATACACACACTCACCCACCCATACAGCCCTTCACACATGCACTCTTGAACCCATACACCCAGTGAATCACCCACTCACACATCTATGCACAGAGTCACACACACCCCCACCCACCCACACAGACACTCAGGCACCCATACAGATACTCAGACAACCAATCAATAGCCCATATAGACACTCATGTAGCTACTCACCAACCCATGCAGCCACTTACACAGCAACTGACAGACTGATACAGACATTCACACAGAAAGAGGCAAGAGAAGAGGCAAGAGAATTGCTGAAAGAAGCAACAGAGGTAAAGAAAGAAGCAAGAGAAGTGCAGAAAGAGGCAAGTGAGGTGCAGAAAGAAGCAAGAGCAGTGCAGAAATAACTAATAGAGGTGCAAAAAGAAGCAAGAGGGGTGCAGAAAGAGGTAGGAGATGTGCACAAAGAGGCAAGAGAGGTACAGAAAGAGGCAGGAGGGGTGCAGAAAGAAGGAAGAGAAGTGCAGAAAGAGGCAAGAGAATTGCTGAAAGAAGCAACAGAGGTGTATAAAGAAGCAAGAGGCGTGCAGAAAGAGGCAAGTGAGGTGCAGAAAGAAACAAGAGCAGTGCAGAAAGAACCAACAGAGGAGCAAAAAGGGGCAAGAGGGGTGCAGAAAGAGGTAGGAGAGGTACACAAAGAGGCAAGAGAGGTACAGAAAGAGGCAGGAGGGGTGCAGAAAGAAGGAAGAGAAGTGCAGAAAGAGGCAAGAGAATTGGTGAAAAAAGTAACAGAAGTGTAGAAAGACGTAAGAGGGGTACAGAAAAAGGCAAGATAGGTGCAGAAAGAAGCAAGAGCAGTGCTGAAAGAACCAACAGAGGTGCAAAAAGAGGCAAGAGAAGTGTAAAAAGAAGCAACAGAGGTGCAGAAGGAGGCACGAGGAGTGCAGAAAGAAGGAAGAGAAGTGCACAAAGAAACAACAGAGGTGCTGAAAGAGTCACAAAGGGTGCAGAAAGAGGCAAGAGAAGTGCAGAAAGAAGCAACAGAGGTGCACAAGGAGGCAAGAGAACTGCAGAAAGAGGCAAGAGAGTTGCAGAAACAGGCAAAAGAGGTACAGAAAAAGACAACAGGGGTGCAGAAAGAAGCAAGACAGGTGCAGGAAGAAGCATGGAAAGTGCAGAATGAAGCAACAGGGGTGCAGAAAGAGGCAAGAGAGGTGCAGAAAGAAGCAAGACGGGTGCAGAAAGAAGCATGGAAAGTGCAGAATGAAGCAACAGGGGTGCAGAAAGAGGCAAGAGAAGTGCAGAAAGAAGCAACAGAGGTGCACAAGGAGGCAAGAGAACTGCAGAAAGAGGCAAGAGAGTTGCAGAAACAGGCAAAAGAGGGGCAGAAAGAGGGAATAGGTGGGCGGACTGAGGCAAGACAGGTGCAGAAAGAGGGAAGAGTGGTGCAGAAAAAGGCAAGAGGGATGCAGACATTTGAAACAGAAGTGCAGGAAGAAGCCAGAGCAGTGCAGAAAGAGGCAAGAGGGGTACAGAAAGAGGCAAGTGAAGTGTAGAACGAAGCAAAAGAGGTGCAGAAAGAACCAACAGAGGTGGAAAAAGAGGCAAGAGGGGTGCAGAAAGGGGTAGGAGAGGTGCACAAAGAGGCAAGAGCGGTACAGAAAGAGGCAGGAGGGGTGCAGAAAGAGGAAGAGAACTGCAGAAAGAAGCAACAGAGGTGCTGAAAGAGGCACAAAGGGTGCAGAAAGAGACAAGACAGGTGAAGAAAGAAGGAACAGAGGTACAGAAAGAGGCAAGAGTGGTGCAGAAAGAGGGAAGAGAGGTGTAGAAAGAGGCAAGAGAGTTGCACAAAGAGGGAAGAGGGGTGCAGATACAGGCAAAAGGGGTGCAGAAAGAAGCAAGTGAGGTGCAGAAAGAGGCAAGAGAGGTGCAGAAAAAGGCAAGAGAGTTACAAAAGAGGCAAGTGAAGTGCAGAAGGAGGCAAGAGAACTGCAGAAAGAGGCAATAGAGGTGCAGAAAGAGGCAAGTGAGGTGCAGAAAGAAGCAAGATAAGTGTAGAAAGAAGCAACAGAAGTGCAGATAAAAGGAAGAGGGGTGGAGAGACAGGGGTGCAGAAAGAAGCAAGACAGGTGCAGAAGGAAACAAAAGAAGTGCAGAAAGAGGGAACAGAGGTGCAGAAAGACGCAAAAAGGGTGCAGAAAGACGTAAGAGGGATACAGAAAAAGGCAAGAGAGGTGCAGAAAGAGGGTAGAAGCGTGCAGAAAGAGGCAAGAGGGGTACAGAAAGAAGCAAATGAGGTACAGAAAGAGGCAACAGACGTGCAGAAAGAGGCAAGAGAGGTGCAGAAAGTAGAAGAGATTTGCAGAAAGAGGCAAGAGAAGTGCATAAAAAGAACGTAATGTGCAGAAAGAAGCAACAGAAATGCAGAAAGAGGCAAGAGAGGCGCAGAAGGAAGCAAGAGTGGCTTGCACACCATTAGTACCAATTTAACACCCACATTTAGTAATAAGTAACAGGTGACCATTCTAGGTTTGCAAAGGGCCTACCACCACGCTGTAACACTTGTCGCTGCATTTTTGGTAACGTTTGAGCCGTTTGAGCTAGAAACAAGGCTTTTTTTGTTCAAAGCTGCAGATTAGGGAGCAGATGATGAATTATGTGGCTAATGCGGAAGATGTATAATTGTGTGAAAGTCGGTGCAGCCAAACAGTCGCATAATTCTAGTGGCCCTGCTCATACCTCTGACTAGGTCCACAAGTGCTCCTCAGTGATTCCTTCTTTTTTGTCTCACTGAGTTCATAGTTGAGCTTCTATGGAAACAAGGAAGACTAAACCGGAGGTTACCACTCCACAACACAGACTACCATACCACATAATTAATCTCCATAACACATAATCCCACTCTACATAATTCCTATACACTAAATACCACATACTTTCTATCCACATAATTTCACTGCACAACATACCACATAATTCCACTACACACAACGTACATCCACTCCAAGAAACATTAGTAACAAACTTTTACATTTACAACGCCAATAGCTCTAACTCTCGCAAATGCAAAACCTATTACATTGCAAACACTTCTTTAACTAGTAGTCGCGTTTGCAGAGTGGTGGAGAAAGGGTGCTGGGCCTCCAACCAGTGCTCAGGAATTCCGCTGCGTAGGACTTACAGGAGGTCCAGGAGGGCTACTTGGCCCCCAAAGTCCCTCAGGAGTAAATTGGACTTCATCCCCCATCCCGTAGTCTGCCAGGAGGCGCGTTTGCAGACTGGTGGAGAAAGGGGGATGGCCTCCGAAGACGTCTTAGCAATCCCACTGTGTGGGACTTACTGGAGGAAACAAGAGGGGTAGTTGGCCCCCAAGGACATCCTTGGGGGCCAACTACCCCTCCTATTACCTCCAGTAAGTCCCACACAGCAGGACAGCTAAGTTCTCATAGCAGGCCATGCCCCCTTTGCCCACCACTCTGCAAACGCCTACCCTGGCGCGCTCTTGGATGGGGATTGAAGTCCCCTGCGCTGCTGGGTGTCCTTTAGGGGCCAACTAGCCTACCTCTTACCTCCAGTAAGCCCCACACAGTGGGATTGCTGGGATGTGGACACAGGCCACACCCCCTTTCTCCACCACTCTGCAAACACGCCTCCTGGCGCGCTCTTGGCTGGGGGATGAAGTCCCCTTTCCTCCTGAGGATCCCTGGAGGCTAGCTAGCCCTCCTGTTACCTCCAGTAAGCCCCATACAGCTAGATTGCTGAGAGTGCTCAAAGACCACGCCCCCTTTTTATACGACTCTGCAAACGCGACTCCTGGCGCACTGCTGCTCAGGGGATGAAGTCCACTTTAGTCCTGAGGTCCTAAGGACTCAAGAGGACCTCATCGCCCCACCAGCAAAGCGCCAAGAGGCACGTTTGAAGAGTGGTGTAAAAAGGGGCGTGGCCTCGAACCACCTCTCAGCAATCCCACTGTGTGGGGCTTACTGGAGGTACCTGGTGGGCTAGTTGGCCCCTAAGGACCCATAATATTCTAGGAGACTTCCTCCCCCCACCCCAAAACGCGCCAGGAGGCGCGTTTGCAGAGTGGTGCAGGGAGGGGGCGGGGCCTCGGGCGAGATGCCGGCTTCTGTTTTTTTTTCTTTTGTTAGAACGGGGGCTGTGTGGCCCCCCTTCGCTTAACATTTTTTGGGCCCTGGGGACCCCATCCCCCAGGGCCTGAGCATTTGTTTATTTTAAAAAAACGGGAAGGGGGCTGCTTGGCCCCCCTTTCCTGGGCCACTTCTGGCCCCGGGGACCCCATTCCACGGGGCCTGGCCAGCCTGGAATTTTTTGTGAGGGGGCCTCCTAAAGCCAATTATGGCCTTGGGGACCCCATCCCCGGGGGCCGGCCTTCCCTTTTTAAAAAAATAAAATAAAAAATAAAGGGGAGGGGGGCCGAGTGGCCCCCCTCCCGGGCCACTTCTGGCCCCGGGGACCCCATCCCCGGCCCTCAAGTTGGGGACTGTGGGGGGAGCCCCAATGCCCCCATGGGCCCTGCCGGCTCCCCGCCTCCTGCGGGAGCCGGCATTGCTTTTGGGTAAGGTCATGCAGCTCCCCTTGCCCAAAACCAATTCTGCTTTGCTTCGTTGAAGCGAGAGCAGGTTTCCTGCTCTCGCTTCAATGAAGCAAAGCAGGAGTTTGCTATGACAGGGCGAGAGCCGTGCTCCCGCCCTGTCATAGCAAACGGCAATGTCCCAGGGGTGGGCACCCCGAGACATTGCAGGAGCCGGCCCTGGGGGGTGGCGGTCCCCAGGGCCAAGGAGGGCTCCAGGAGGGGGGCTGTGTGGCCCCCCTCCCAACTCTTTAAAGCCCCGGGGAGGTGGTGGTCCCCGGGGCCCCGCAACGGACCCCCCTATGTAAATAATTAGTGCCCCGGGAGGTGGTGGTCCCCGGGGGCGTGTGGGGGCTGCGTTCCCCCGCACATCATGAATGAAGCCCCGAGGAGGTGGAGGTCCCCAGGGCTGTGGGGGCCCCCATGGGCCCCCGCTACATAATTGGGCATTGCCCCTGGGACCTGGCCCACCCGGGGGCTTAAGGAAAACGAAGCACGGGTGCCGCGCTTCGTTTTTTAAATTTTCTCTGCCGGATTTGCGCACCCAGCGCGAATTTGGCTGATCTTTTTTAAAAAAAAAGCTTTTTTTGACCCTGGGGGTCCTTGTGGGACCCCCTGAGCAGGCCTAGGGGGTCAGGGTGTTTCTACCCTGCCCCCTTTTCTTGTTTTTCACCTTTTTTGTACTGTTTTCTTGTGACTCGGTTACCGAGTCACAAGATGGCTTCCAACACATTCTGGGTTGGAGGCTTTGTGGACCTGATCTAAGTAGAAGAATTTCAATAAATTTTGATTACTTTTATGTTTTTCCTGGAAATGACGTGCCACTGGGTACGTTTCGTCATGATTTTTTATGGCCTGCATGTGCTCAAGGATTCGTTTCTTGGTTGTGTGAATCGTACTCCCAATATATTTTCTGTCACATGGGCAGATAAGGCAGTAAACAGTGTAATAAGAATGACAATTCATTAATTTATTTATTTTTTGTTTAGTTTTCCTGCCTGGTATTTGGAATTTTTTTGTCTTTTGGCTATTCTTACATGCCTTGCAACCCATGCATGGATAAAAACCGGTAATCATATCTCTCTTTTTTGGTCCCTTCAGAAAATGGCTTCTAACCAAATGGTCTTTCAAGGCTGGACCTCTCCTGTATGTGATGAGTGGATTTTGGGAGATATGTGGCCCTATGATAGTATCTGCTTTCAAGATTTTCCAATTCCTCCGGACAATCTGAAACACCTCACATGAACTGGTGGTATATTCAGTAATCATTCTTACTGCACTAATCTCCCTCGGGTCTCATCTGTGTTTCCTATTTTCGTTACTAACAGATCCTTTCTTTGTATGCTTTCTGATTTTCTCACTGCCTCCTTTAATACTTCCTCAGTGTATCCTCATTCTCTGAATCTACAAAATGCTTCCTCTCTTTATTTCTCAAATTCATCTTTTGTGGAGCAGTTACGCTTCATCCTTACTATTTCCCCATAGGGGACACTACTGATCACACTCCTGGGGTGAAAACTGTCAGCATATACTGTGCTGTTTCCAGCTGTAGGCTTCCTATAGAGTGTTGTTTGCAAGGTATTGTTTTCAATATAGACTAACAAGTCCAAATATGGTACATGTGTGCAACTAATACACTCTGTGAACCTCAGGTTGAGATTGTTGTCGTTGAGGGCTGAAACATAGCTGATGGCTTCCTCATACGACCTCTTCCAAATAATGAAGAGGTTGTCTATGTAACGAGCCCACAACGCAACCTTTTCCAGCCATTTCTCATTCTTGCCCGCCCAGGCCACGTGCTTCTCCCACCAGCCCACGAATAAATTCGCGTAGCTGGGGGCGAAGCACATGCCCATCGCCGTCCCCTGTTCTTGACGATAAATTTCACCTGAAAACAGAAAAATATTAATTCTCAGACAGAAAGATATCAATTCCATCAACATTATATTGTGTTCACCATATTTCAGATTTCTTTTCTCAAGAAAAAATTGGATTGCCTTAAGTCTCTTTTCATGTTCGATACTGGTATAGAGACTTGTTATGTCCACTGTTATTAATAACATGTCTGGCTCCCATTCAATATTTGTTATGATACGCAAGAAATCCTTTGTGTCCTTTACGTAAGAACTTAAATCTTTGACCAGGGGATTGAGAAAACAGTCGATGTATATTGAAGCATTCTCAAGTAAGCTATTTTTTGAGGACACAATTGGTCGTCCCGGAGGATCAATTAGATTCTTATGGACTTTCGGGAGATGATAAAAGGTTGGCAGTTCAGGGTATTCACAATACATGAATCTAAAATCTTCCTCCCCCTCTGCTCGTGCTCGGGAGGAGTCGCGACTCCTCCTCGGTGCTCAGGTATATACATTTTTATTTTTTTAATTTCTCAGCAACTACTGAACGGATTTACACCATTTAAAAAAAAAGGTTTCTTTCTGGACGAAGAGCTACCTTTTTGCCAAATGTGGTGTAATTCCGTTCAGCAGTTCGGGCTGTAGCCGTGTCTAAAGTTCCTATGGAAATTAACATAGGGAAAATGCGTTTTGGGACCCCTCTTTTTTCTCGACCCCCGCTTGACGAATCACCCTGAAACTTTCAAGACAGGAGCTGACCTGAGTGAACCATTAGTTTTGAAAATTTCACGAAGATTTGTCAAACGGCGCCAAAGATATTGGCAAAAGAAAAAACGCTTTTTGAATAGAAACAAGGTCCTAACTATAACTACCTACTGGCAACCGCCAGTAGGTGTTATATATATAAATATATATATATAGATATTAATATTCACTCAAGACACAGTCCGGAAGTCCAGGGCTTCCAAAGTGCGGCAGTCCTGGATGGGCTCCGGTGTCCCACTATATCACACAATAATTTCCCATATTCCAAAAAAATACCAGGACTCTCTGGGATGCTTCGTTTATTTATTAGCAGAAAAACGCCTCTCACCAACGCCTTTCGGCTTGTTCACGGTCACAAGCCGAAAGGCGAAACGCGTTGGTAAGAGGAGTTTTTCTGCTAATAAAGAAACAAAGCATCCTGGAGAGTCCTGGTATTTTCTTGAATATGGGAAATTATTGTGTGAGATATATATATATATATGTTTTTAATAGTAGTAAATTAAAATAAAACACAAAGAATAATATCATGTAAAATATATGTTTGAATAATGTTATATAAATGTATATATAAACATATATATTAAAGTGTGCATGTTTATATAAATATATATATTTATATATAGTATTAAAGTTATTTAAATTTATTACATTAAATTAATGCTATATATTAAAATATTTAAGATTTACTATTTTAAACTATATATTTGTATGTATATATATATATATATATTTAAAAACAATATTTTTGTATGTTTTTTAATGATATTAGCGTGAAACAATATTTTTTTTTTTTTACTTTTCGTACTTACCTTTATAAGTTTATGTAAACTATATTTTTGTAATCCATATTTTTGACACAATATTTCTGTATCACGATATTTTTGTGATCGATATGTCAGTGATCCCTTGTCTCTGTGACTCATTGGCTCACCGTATAATGGATTCTGGTCCTAGCTCATCTGGGTGCAGATTTACCAAGGTTTTGTGTCACCCAGGTGTCACATAAAGGAACCAGGCGATGCAGAACCTAGAATGAGATTTACCAAGCCACGCGAGGACACATTGCCTGGCCCTGCATTTGTTGATAAATCTGGAGTGACGCAAGGCAGCGCAAATCGCTGCCTTGCGCTACTCTGTCCGGGAAAGGTGTTCCATGGGTGGTGTGTGTGTGTTCCCATCCATCCACCCATGGATTTTGGCGCATTCCCAGATTTACCAAGACTGGAAACCTGGGAATGCATCAAAGTACTACGCCTTCCCAGGGGAGGTGCAACAAGGAGAATATCCTTTTTTTTCCTTGTTGTTTCCTCTTTCTAAGTGAGCTGCATTCTGCAGCACACATAGAAAGAGGAAAATGCCTCTCAGGATTGTTTTTGTGCAGGAAGGTGTCCCTTCTTGCACAAAAACAGCGCAAGAAGAGGACAGGAATAGATATATATGGTGCATTCCTGTCACGCAGCTCAGCACAGCAAGTTGTCTTGCGCATTGCTTGGAAAAATGATAAATCAGGCTTATGTGAATAGTAGACATAGTCTCTTTTTGTAGCTCATTTTCTGAGACCAAAAAGAACAGACTGCTTTCAAAAGAGCGCTCAATAAGCAGGCAAATACATTCATAAAAGTTTGTCGGGTCATGAGCAGCTCAGAATGCATTAATATATGACAATTTGGTTACTTTGCTTATGAGAGTTTGTCAGAAGGGCAGGAGCAGCTCGGTATAAATCAGGTTCATGGCGTGTTGATTGATTGATTTGGTTTACTGATCTAGTTTACTGAATGTAGACTTAGAGTCAGTGCATGTTCAAACTAGCCTGACTAGCTGGCATTAGTGATGTACATTAAAGAGGCAGACACTTTCACATAAACTGGTGTGAAGACTCTAAGAACTCTGATTTATGGTATGTTGAATTCAAAAATACACATTTTTTTGCAGTTTTATATAGCGTGAACTTGACCCAAAGGCAACAGAGCAGTTTACATGAGTGCCAGGCTACTTTTATTTTTTTGCATGGGAAGATTGAGGGGCATATTTATGAGTTTTGTGGCACAGGGCAGCCCAGCAAGTCACCTTGCTGCGCTGGCCTGCATCACAGGGAAAGGGCAGGAATGCGCTGTATTTATCCAATAGAGCACATTCGGTCCTTTTCACTTGCAATGGTACCATTTTCGCAGCCTAGCGTAAGCGCAGGCACACTTACACCATGGTGCAAGGGTGCCTTTGTTGTAGGCAGGATTGTTTTTGCACAGGATGGGGCACCTTCCTGCACAAAAACAATCCTCAGAGGCGTTTTTCTTTTTCTGTGTGTGCTACAGAAACAAGGAGAAATAAAGATATTTCTTGTTGTTACGCCGCTCCTAGGGAGGTGTATCTTTTTGGCACATTCCCAGGTTTACCAGGTTTGGTAAATCTGGAAATGCGTCACAAACCATGGGAGTTGCGTGGTAACACCCACGCAACGCTCATGGAACTCATCCCTTGTGCAGAGTAATGAAACCATTCAAAGCCATGCAAAGTGGCTGTGCGTGGCTTCAAAAACATGACTCATAGTTTGCGTGGCTCCTGCACCATGTTGCGTGGTGCAAGAGCAACGCAAACCGGGTCATGAATATGACCCTGAGCGATGTGCCAAGAATCACAGGGTGTTGAGCCAACCCCAGAACTTGAAACTGATTCCCCAGTTCCAAGGTCTTCTCACTTTCAGTGCTTAATTTGAGCCAGTGGTTTCCGGTGCTCGGCACAAGAACTTAATTGCCAACACTGGCATTTATGACAGTCTGCCACATGATGGCGCTGTTTGTCTAATTTAGAGACTAGAAACAACAACAGTTGTTTCTTAATTCAATATAGATTAAAATGACTAATACCTGCAGCCAAAGCCATTCTTATAGCTTTGAGGGCCTGGAATTGTCAGAATTGTAGGAGTATGATGGTTAGTAGTTATGTTCTTACTGTAATTGCCAGCGCTGACAGCAGCAATGAGCTGTGCAAGCAGAAGGGCCCTGGCACTTATGTGTTTTTTTTTACAAATTAAGCACTGACGCATATTAGACACTTAAGAAATGTCTGTGATGGTGATACACGAATGAGTTAATAAAAGGCTTCCTCCTTAAAGATAGTGATACTTTGTGTACTCCCCACTCTTAGAATTTCTCGATAGACCCTAGAGAAAAATTGATGGCAAAGCAGATCCTCCTGAAAGAGAACATAATCAAGTATTATAAGTCTCTGAACATTCAGGTGCAAGATGCATACAGAAAAATATTTGGAAACAGAAATGCACCCTGACAATCATTATACCCAGAGACACAGCATCCAAGATGCTAATACAATGCCATAGTATAGTTAAAGCAAGGCAGGCTGGTTACATTCATTCTACTATCATATAATTATAATTTCGGTTTTATTCACTGTTTCCTGGCTAAACAGCAACAGTGCTTCAATGCATTTCCTAAGGTTTTAGCTCCATATATGTTCCCTCGAATATAACATAATATTTGACAGGAGTAGAGCCTTGAGGCGCAGAACATTTGTCAATGGTTAAGTTGCTAGATTGTCAACTCTATAGTATATAGCCTATTTTCCCTAACGGAGACCCTCTTATCAAAGAGCCTAGTGGGCCTGAAAGATGCCATTAAAAATTCAGAAATGGGTAGCTGCTTGAAACCCATTAGATGTAAGGGCCCAACTTACAAGTAAGCATTGGCAAAGCTAAGAGGTCTGGCATTGGCCCGCAGCCGTTTGACTTTTGCAAAACGTTACTGTTGGGGAGGCTGCCGACCCCTCATCAATCTAAACAAAACATTGAGCAAAGGAAAAAAAAAATGTTGGCTCTAAAAGGCACACATTACCATGCTAGTCCCTGGCACTATAGCGAATTTTGTGTATGGATGTGCTCCTTGTGAAAAAGAAGCATGTTGTAAATCACAGTGAAGTCAGACAATGCCTGAAGTGAGAAAAATGTGAATTACACAACAGACTTATGGATGAAGTCTGGCTGAAAACCCCTATACGTAACTATGTTACACACATAATTTTAGTAGAATCAAAAGGTCAAACTAACACCCAGCCTAAAAAAGCCAATCGATCTGGTGTTGACTGCCAGCTTCTTGCCTTTGCAAATGCTTTTTTTAATGTTTATGTAACTTATTATGACAAATAGATACAGAGGGTTGAAAAGATAGATAAATATAGAGGCTTGCAAAACAGATAGAAAGGCTCACAAAGGCAGACAGAAAGTGTTGTATAAATAGATAGACAGATAGGCAAGCAGATATAGATAGATAGATAGATAGATAGATAGATAGATAGATAGATAGATAGATAGATAGATAGATAGATAGACTTGCAAAGAGTTAGGACAGAAAAGTCCTCTGCATGGTAGACGTATAACCCCTGCGCTGAGAGCCCAACTAAACTGTTGTCTGGATCCTTAATGCTGATTTTTTTGTCATAGCTGAACATGGATCATGTGTGTGTGCCATGACATAGGCCTGTCTCATGGATTGTGGGCTTGTTGGACCAGGAGGAGCCCAAAGCGCTACCCTCATAGTGGTGGAAGGCTACCACCTTCACCAGGAGGATAAGCAGCACAAGTGAGGTAGCGGCAGCATACCATGTAGTGATCAGTAGTAGTGAACAACACCTTTTTACCCTGTGTCACTGGAATGAGGCCTACAGGTTCTCTCACCTAAAAGTTCCTCTGCTGTGTGCTTATCTCACCCTTGGCCTACATCAGGTAAGATGCAGTGCAGCAGTGGTGACTCTGCAGTGGCTGTATGTGTTTGTGCTGAGAAGGGTACAGTACAAGGATATATCAGTCCTGTGCAGTGCATGTGTGGTTAGTACTGGGTGTAGGTATGCCTGAGAGGAATAAGTTACAAGAGAGATGTATTGCTGTTCAGTGCGTGTGCAGGGAAAGCATATTTTGGGTGCATGTGTGCTTGCATGAAGTACAATACATGAAGGGTGAAGCGAATGTGTGTGCTGTCAATGTGTGTGTTTGTAAATAACACACCCTGGTTAAAGATAGAAAAGCTTCAGTGCTGAGCAGTGTGCGCAGGTGGAGTGTGTGTACTGAATGCATGTGTACATGTAAGGGTACAATGAATAGAGGTGGCAGTGCTAGACCCAAAGTGTGTTGTGAATGTACACTGTCTGTGCCTGCAATTGCACATTGTATGAAGTTCCCTGGGTTCCACTTTGGAAAACCCAGACCTGCCTGGTGAATGCATGAGAAGGAGAGGAATCCCTGTAGACAGATTTGTGTATTGCTGCATTCCTGTGAGCTGGGTGGGGACATACTGGAGGGAAAAGGTAGAGACTCATTGTACATGAATTAAAGACTGCTCTTTGATGAAGTGATATATAATGTTAGACCTGTCAGGCTTAGGGTGATCTTCCCCAGATCGTTTTGCTTTTTACCCCCACATTTTGCTGAATCTTTTGTTGGCCTTAGGACTCTGAGCACTTTATCACTGCTAATCAGTGCTAAAGTGCATTGGCTTCTTCACTAAACATGTGTGTAATTGGTGTATACCTGATTGACTTATTTTATTTACTTGTAAGTCCCTAGTAAGGTGGTATACCATATACCCAGGACCTGTAAATTAAATGCTGCTAGTGGGCTGGATTTAAGCTAGCCTGGCTGATGAGGGGTGATGCCCCGAATCCTGTCCCAGGATGCTTGTTTCCAGTCCAGGGGGGAACTGGCTTGGCAGTTCGGGCTGGACTGTTCCCATGAGGAGCAGGGTCAAGAATGATTTGCATACGGCTGGGTCCAAACTGGGGTGGCATGGTGAGCAAAAGACAATAGATAAAACCCAGATCTTTGTGACTGGGGGTGAATGTTTGCATTGTGCAGCATTCCATCCATCATTTGTTCTTTTTGCTTTTGTCGCCCTAAGTGGGAAGGGCATGCCCAGGCATGGGTCTCATGCTCACTGTGCCACTGGATTCAAGCTAGCCTGGCTGATGACAGGTGATGCCCCGAAACCAGTCCCAGGATGCTTGTTTCCAGTCCAGGGAGGGCCTGGCTTGGCAGTTCGGGCTGGACTGTTCCCATGAGGAGCAAGGTCAAGACGGATTTGCATATGGCTGGGTCCAAACCGGGGTGGCGTGGTGAGCAAAAGAATGACGGATTACACCCAGATCTTTGTGATTGGGGGTGAATCTTTGCATTGTTCAGCATTCCATTCATGATTTTTCTTTTAACTTTAGTGGTCCTGCAGCACTGATTGTGCCACCCACAGAAGTAACCTTTCAAACCTGTCTCAAGCCTTCCCCTGCAGTGCCTGTGTGTGTAGTTTACTACTACTCTGACTTTGCATTTAAAACTACTTGCCAAGCCTTAAACTCCCCTTTTCTCACATATAAGCCACCTCTAAGGTAGGCCCTATGTAGCCCAAACAGCAGGGTGCTATGTAAGTAAAAGGTAGGACATGTATTTTTATGTTTTGCATGTCCTGGTAATGATGAACAGCCTATTTCATTTTTCACTACTGTGAGGTCTACTCCTCCCATAGGTTAGCATTGGGAATTCCTCAATACACTTTTAAGCTGTAATTCCTGATCAGAGAGCAGTAGCTTTTTCATGTTTCATATGTTTGGAATGGTATTGATAAATCCTACTTACTTGTGAATTTGGATTTAACTTTACTCTTTTAGAAATGTCACTTTTAGAAAGTGGACATTTCTCTGCACTTGCTGCTCTGTGTGCCTGACAGCCTGCCTCCAATATACGTCTGGGGTGGGTGACAGCTACACTTTGTGCATTCCCTCTAGACAGCCACAACACAGGAAGGATAGGTGTGTCAGAGTACCCATCTACATTTATCTGCATTCTGATGCCTGTGCCTGTGCCTGGGCAGGATGAAAGGGAGGGATTAACACATCACTTCAATAGGTAGTGTCCCTTGTGGGCCAGGAGGATGCTGGAGAGATCTTGACTTACCGCATTGCTGTGAGCTGGAAGCTGCTCCGATAGTTGGGGAGAGCGACCGTGCCACTCCGATGAGTGAGCCTGCACCCGCCTGATGCTGCTGCATGTACCATGAGCAGCCCGACTTACCTGAGCAGAATATGATCTCACAAATGGGTAAGACTTGAGGTAGGGCCTTGGAGCCCCGGGGATTCACTGCTGAAGGTGCTGCAGCACCTTAGACACTGTTGACTAAAATCCTGAAGAGTCAAAGGGAACTATTAAGTGGCCTGATATTGGGCATTCCCTGGATGCAGCCACCAGTAAATGGGGAATAATCCCAAACTCGTCACATGAAGGAGAGTGGAACAGAGATTTGCCTGACAACTACTAGAACCCTGACCTCAAGGGGGACTGTATTGTTGCATTTGAATGTCGCATCTCGCCTAGGGGCTAAGATGGCGTCCGTGCTGTCGGACATGTGAGCTGGCGCTCCCGTTCCCCCCGCCTACACTGGGGTAAATCAGTGAATTAGCAAAGGAAAAACCCCCGGCAATGCCCGTAATGCCCGCAATGCGGTAGGAGCACTTACTGAATCTGGTTGGACGGTCGGCCCGGCATGATCGGAGCTGGGTCGGTGGCACTGAGGAGTTGGCTGCTGCGGCTCACCGGGCTGCTTTGGAGACCGCCGCGATATCAGCGCCTGTGGTGTGTGGCTGCCGCGACGGCAGACGGCAACGTGAGGGGAAAGGGCAGAGCTGAACCGACGATGCCTCCCAAGGCTGGGAGAGGGAGGTCTCGTCCCTTGGCTGACACGGCTGGGGCTGGAACTACCAAGAACCCTGCTAATACTGCTACAGTGTCTAAAGGAAGCAAGAATGGTAACATTGGAGATGTCTCGGGGGAGAGAAGCGAGGGTGCTCCAAAAGAAAGCTTTGGTAAGCCCATTATTCCCTCTTTATTTTATGCTCGAAAAGAGAAGAAAAAAGCACAGAACGCTATGTTATACACACACCGGAGAATGAAGGTATTCGACAAATGGCAGAGAAAGGCAAATTGCCAGATTGTACTGCAGTACAAGGATTTGTGGAGGGGGATCTGGCTGCTAAAACTTTGAATGTATCTGATTTTGGCAATGTGGTGCAAGCTATGGAGGGGGAGGCTCTGACGGTGGCAAGGACAAAAGGAGCGGAAGGGGGAAAAAACCACGGCATTGCCCCACCGGACATAGCCAGCCCGCCAAGATTCATGCTGGATCCAAGACAGTTGCCCTCTCAAACCCAGAGAACTTAGGGGCGAGGAGTAAGGGTGATATCCAGGCCATAAGTAAGGAGCTAGATTCTGGGGACAAATTTTACTCCCTGTCCGATCACTCAGGCTCCTCTGATGACGAGATAGAGTCAATCTTGAAATCTTGTGCAAGTAGGGTTTCGCATGGCAGTGGATACAGTGACCTAAGTAGTAGACACCCTGATGACACTGGTATGGGTACCCCGGAAGCCAGTCCTGGAACAGTCCGTAAGAAACAGGACTTGAGAGAAGGGGCTATGCAAGCGGTGGGTAATGATCCTCTGCAATAGGACTATCTTTTTTGGCAGAGTTAGGGGCTGACAACAGGCACATCTCGGAGCCCAGCAAGGAGAATATGGCAGACAGATCTGAGGAAACCTCATTAGCCCTGATATACCAAACTATAATGACCCACAGGGAATAAAAAGTAAGTAAGTCAGTTTTTATATAGCGCAGCTACTCACCCTTACGGGTCTCAAGGCGCTGGGGGCCGTCGTGGAAATTAAGTGAGCTATTGCCCAGAGTCACATGGTGCTGAGCTGAGCTGCCGCCGGAGCCGGGGATCGAACCGTGAACCCTGTGCTCCGAAGTCAGCTGCCCTGGCCGCTGCACCACACCTCTCCACGGAAGAGACACGTACCGAGAGCCAGCGGACGCAAAGTGCGTGTCGCAAATTACAGAATTCTGTCCGACGCATTGCCAAGTCATGCTCTGAATTTACCAAGAGGTTTAACGAAGCAGAAGCTCGGATTTCGTGCTTGGAGGATGAGCTGGCAGCTCAGAAAGTGGCAACGGAGCCATGCGGTCACTGAAGGACGATACACAATGGAAATTGACTGATTTGGAAAACTGGCTTCGGAGAAACAACTTGACAGTTTTGCAAATCCCAGAGGGCGCAGAAGGCCAGGGTCCCCGTAAATATATTGTTGAGCTATTCTCAGAAGCTTTTCCTGAATTGACGCAGTGGGACTGGCAGCGAGAGATCCAAAGAGCGCATCGATTTCCGTTTACTCTTCGAGCAAGACTCGGACAGGCAGCCCCTAGACCAAGGGCGATACTAATATCATGTAATAACTTTCTGGCCCATGAAGCTGTATTTGAACTCACACACACTGATAGAAAGAGGGCAGGTAAAGGAGAAGAATTTTTTGCCAGGCCAGACTTTTGCCATCAAACGGTGGAGAGACGTCAGCACCTTCGCAAGCTCATTGCACCGTTTCAGGGCAAAGGTGCGTAAGCCTTTCTCCTTAACCCAGCGCAGCTAAAGGTAATATACAGGGAGCATACTCGCTTTTTTACCTCTGAGGTACAGGCACAGGATTATTTGCAAACTATCTGAGGCAGGGGCAGGTGGCTGATATCGTAGTATGCGACTAATTATACTTGTATACTGGTTTGCTCTAACCATTAGGTGTTTTTTTTCTCTTTTTTGGTTCCAGGGTTGTTGTCCCTTTTCTTTTGGTTCTGGGGGTCTCTTTTTTACTGCGTTTGATCCTTTGTGTCTATTTTTGTTATAGCACCATCTGTATTGGGTTAGGCTGTTTATAGTATGTAGGTGGTGGGTGTTTGTTGTGATAATACAGGGTGGTGTGCAGGCGGGGGAGCATCCGGGTGGCGGGAGCTTGTCATCTCAGGGACCATTGGTCCTAAAGCCTCACTACATGGGTGGAAGGGAGTGGTGGGGGGGTGGTTGGGTGGAGAGGGGGTGGGGGGCAGAGTGGGGGTTGTGGGCTGAGGACAGGGGGTAAAAAAAAAGAAAAACCAATCCATAGCATGATAAATGTAATGAGAATGAAAGAGCAAAGACTTATGTGGCCACACAACAGGAGTTATGAACGAGGGAAGGCAGCCTTATCTAATGGGGGATAGTATGGTTAAATCAGGATTACGCATCTGTTCTTTGAATGTCTGCGGGCTAAATAATAATAAGAAAAGACAAAGAGTAGCTGCAGAGCTGCGGGTGATTCACCCCGACCTGGTCTGTTTGCAGGAAACACACATACCCTGGGGCAAGCGGAAGAATTTAACAGAATTAGGGTATGAGGTATTGGCATGTTCACAACAGTCCACAATGACTAGGGGGGTTGCAGTGTTGGCTAAACGGGAAATCCAGCAATCAGGTCGAGTATTGGCAGACAAACAAGGTCGATGGGCTATTTTGGAATGTATTACGGGGGGTAAGTTCACGTTATGTACAGTATATGGCTCTAATTTTGACGAGGTCTCAGTTTTGGAGGGGTTGAATGTGGAACTGGCATCCTGGCCCACCCCACTTATTTTGTGTGGGGATTTTAATATACATTGGGGTGGTAGGGACATACAGCAGGGCACACAAAGGTACAAGGGCAGGCAGCCTAAGGTGTTTAAGGCACTACATCATTTATTGACCGATCATGGATTGGTCGACAGATCGGCAACATTGCAGGACTCAGACCCGGCCGGGATACACGTTCTACTCCCATCCACATAAAAAATTAGTTAGATTAGACTACTATTTTATGTCACCAGTATTATTAACAGGAGCTAAGATACAAGTTTGTCCTAGGATCACCTCAGATCATGGCCCAGTAGTGATGGATATTTTCGAGCTAGGCAGTTATATGGTTCAGAGAATATTCACATTTGATAGGAAGCTCTTGCTGGACACCGTGTTTATTGATCACATGAATAAGTGGATTAAGGACTTTTTGGAGAATAATCGTAACTCTACCTCATGTCGGTATGTGTGGGACGCCCTGAAAGCTGGATATAGGGGGGAAGTTTTGAGCTATGGATTATACAAGCAGAGGCAAGCAAAGCTACTGGTTCAGGACCTAAATATGAAACTCAAAATGGCTGAAGAAAATCTAGTGCAGGGGATACTGGCAGATAGAGACATCACGGAATTACTAACTATTGCTGCTCAATGCAAAGCCAACGTTGGAACGTTGGAGCAAGGGTAATGCTCTTAAATATCAGCTCAATAAGGAGAACTGCTATGAATATGCTGAGGCCACGGGGCACTGTCTAGCGCAAAGACTCCGCTCAAAAGAGGCGGCGCAAAGAATTGATGGTATGAAAAACAGGCAGGGTAATATGGTATACAATCCCCAAGAGATTTTAAAAATCTTTCACACCTTTTATGAAGAACTTTATACAGAAGAAAAGGCTGGGGGACAGGCCAATCAGATAGGGCTGCAAGACCTAGCATATGAACGGCTGGGGCAGGAAGAGGCAGTGATTTTAGATAGACCTATTACTATGGAGGAGCTGGAGGAAGCCATAAACACATTGGCTAGTGGCAAGGTGGCTGGGCCAGATAGGCTACCCTCGGAGGTCTATAAGACCTTCTTTCATGAACTAAAAGTGGAGATGCTGGCAGTTTTTCAAGAAGCTCAATGTGGGTTGGCTCCGGTGTCCTGGGATCAGGCAAATATTATCGTATGCAAGAAGAAAGATAAACCAGCAGATCTCCCGGGGTCTTATTGACCAATATCCCTAGTCAATTGTGATGGGAAAATTTACACGAAAATTTTAGCAACCCGGTTGGCCAGAGTTATCTCCCCATTGGTTTCAAAAATACAACATGGTTTTATACCTACCAGGGGCACTGTTAATCATATCAATAGAGTCGTGACGTTGCTGGACATGGCAAAAGTTCATGGCACTGAGTTCGGGCCGATCCTTTTAGATGCCGAAAAGACCTTTGATCGGGTGGCTTGGGATTTCTTGTGGGGGGTTTTACAACAGATGGGGTTTGGCCCTGGTTTTATTAAAGCTATTCAGGTCCTATACCGATCCCCCATGGCTAGAATATGTACGATGGGGCTAGAATCAGAACCAGTGTGTATTGCTAGAGGGACGAGACAGGGATGTCCTTGTTCTCCACTGCTGTTTGCCCTATATATTAATGCTTTCCTGGATATGTTGGAGCGAAGCTCTAGGATTAAACCTGTTATTTCTGGGCAAGAGAGCTGCTGTGTTTTGGCATAAGCTGACGACATAGCAGTCGTAACATCTGACCCGGTGATAGCGATGTCAGAAATCGAACAATTAGCACATACGTTTGGCTCCATCTCAGGCTACAAACTGAACGTTGCCAAAACTCAAATCATCTGCACAAAGCAAATCAGGGATAGTGATCCCAGAATAGTTAAAGAGGCAACATATCTAGGAATTAGGATTAGGGCGTCCCTAAAGGAATTAGTTGAGGTTAACTGGGGGGCCATTCTGGCGAACGTGAGGCAACTTTTGGAGAGGTGGGAATGTTTACACCTTTCATTGGTTGGAAGATGCAATATTCTGAAAATTAATATATTACCTAAGGTTTTATACTATTTTAGGTCAGTTCCACTAGAACTCTCCCAAGATCAGCTACAACAACTGCAATCAATGTGTGCTCGATTTCTATGGGCCCCGGGGAAACCACGTAGAGCAATGCGGTTTATGACTCTCCCTCGGTAGAAAGGTGGGTGGTCAGTCCCAGACTTTACACTTTATTATTATGCTTGCATATTACAGAACATGCGGATACTCCTAACAGGAGAAGAGGTTGGTAATACCGCTGAGGCCCCATCCATATACCAGATGGTTTTGGGTGCAGAATCTAAGAACTGCTTATTTAAAAGGTTGGAAGGCTTTTACTACAAAAAAACTCATTTTAAAATCATGATTACAGCCTTTAAGGTGTGGAAGGCAGTGCGGAAAAGCCTCCAGATTGAAGGGCTGTCATACTATACACCCACATCTGCAACAACTTTATTGCCTGCGGTCTTCTGGGATCACATGGTCGATAACTGGAGATATAAAGGCATTACGCAAATTGGGGATTTCTATGATGAAGGGGGACTGTGCTCCTCCTTTACAATATTAGCAGATAAATATCATCTACCCAAGAACCAATTTTTTAAGTTTTTACAAATTTGCGACTTTTTGGGCAAGCGGCAAATCGCGATAGAGCCACATCAATTAGTAGAAGCTATCAGGTGCCGTGCTAAGATTGGGGTATTGTACAATCTGTTATTGGAGACAAGGAGGGGTGACCTTGACGTGCAAAACCTTAAATGGGAGAATCGCTTGGGGGAGCAAAGGCTGTCTGTGGCGCAATCGATAGATCTAGCAGGGAAAATCTTGATCGCGGTCAATCTAAAAACACAGCACTTTAAGACATTGTTTAATTTGTATCATACCCCTGCTAAGATGTTGAAATGGGGCGGAGTGAACGATGGGAAATGCTTTCGTTGTGGAACTGATATGGCTGATATAGTATATATTTTTTATGCATGTGAAAAACTGACACACTTGGTGGGACATATTGAGAGATTTCTCTCAGAAATAACAGGGGCCAGGATAAAGATATCAACCTCTGTAATGCACTTAGGAATTGGGGAAGACCTGTTACAGGGGCTACCTGCTTATAAATTTCGATATCTAGTCTTTATAGCCACAGCAGTGACTCCGCTCTGTATAGCATCCATATGGCTACAGCAGGAAGCCCCGTCTTTTGAAATGTGGAGGGCCAGATTTTATAGTATATTCATCTTGGGATATAGCCTTTATTGAGTTAAAGGGTCAAGAAGGCACAAGCTTGGTATGTATATATGGGGGCCAATGATTGAGCATATGAAGGATTGAAGTATTATTATTAACAATTTTTCTACTCTCTCATGTATTTAACTGTACATAGTCAAACTGTCTTTTTTTAACCTAAGTGGGAATTTTCTCCTGTCATTAACTCCGATATGTGATGTTATGAATTTGATGTTATGAATTTGATGTATGTATTTATTTATTTTTGCTATGGGTTGAAATAAAAATAAAACATGTAAAAAAAAATAATGTCTCATCTCTTTGCATGTGTAGAGTTAGAAATACCATACTACTATTTTCTTATAAAAGTAAGGATTTAGCTAGACATTTATTTATTGGTCGTACTGTTTGCACTTTTAGTTATGAATTGCGTTTACTAACCTGTTTCTACAGCCTGCCCCCGAGGGAGCCTTGACTGCTCGAACACCAGCTACCACTGAGAGTAAAGTGCAGAAGGGGTATTTGGCCCAGTTGAGCAGGACCCATAGTAGATCGGGCCCCTGGACATCAGGAGTAAAAGTCCTCAACCACCACGGTTGAACCCAGTAATCCCTGCTTGCCCCATGGCCCCTGAAAGAGATTTTGACACAAAGATAGGATAGATAGATAGATAGATAGATAGATAGAGCACAGAATAAATTAGTAATATAATATTTAAATATCTATATGAGCACGTCATACAAGAGCGATAAAATGCAAACTAGAGAAACATACAAGCAGAACATACAGACTAAATGGGTGTCCAAGTATATCTGTAGTGCTCAGTTAAAATACATACAGGAGTGTAATTATGAATGCATTTCATTGCTTGCATTATAAAAAGAGAATCACTTTATAAAGAATAGATTACAATGAACACAATCTGGTATACTCTCAAATAGCAACAATCAGATAGAAACAAAGGCAGCTCCATAATGAATTTACAAAATCAATCAGGAGAGACAGGATCTGATAAAGCTGGAATGTGTCCTGTGCTGTGAAGAGATGTAGAAAGTGTTCTTCCATCACATCGGCCTCTAAACACAAAGGCAACACTAAAGTAATAATTAAGTGCAAACAAAAACACTGACACTAAAAGGAACTACCTTTTATGTGGATGTGCTCCTTGTGAAAGAGCAAAATGCAGTGACTCAAGGGAATTAGCCAGTGGCTGAAATAGGCTGACCCACTGCCCTATTTGTATGCTGTAGTGGGTGTAGGTAAAATGTGAATGACACAACAGACCAATGGATGAAGATAGCTGGCTGAAAGCTGTGTTAAGTAAATGAGTAAAGCCCTGTCAAAACCCTGTTAAGTAAGCATATTATACATAAACATTTTGTTAAAAAAAAGTTTGCTAATACCAGACCTAAAAATGGGGCACATCTGCCAACTTAACAAACAAAAGCATCGTTTGAGAAGAGGCAAGGCCTTTGAGAGGGTGGGGCTTCATGATGAAAACTGCCTGGGAGGCATTTCTGACACATGCCCACACCAAACCTTCACCCCTCGAAAACAAAAAGCTTGCTGACGCTGCCATTGATATAGGGTGTGTTTCCACATCCCTTAATAGACATTGGTTGATAAGAGCCCCCACAGACAAGCTGGAAACCCACTCAGGGCAGGGGTTTTCAAGTCTCCTTGCCAGTCACCGTGTGATATTGGCTTTTCAAGGAAGACCTTAAGAAGAAAGCCGATGTATCATGGTGGCACTTTGCGAGTTGGCAGGTCTACAGTAATTCGATGATGTGCAATTTGTGAACCTCATGTACAGTATGCAAGCAGTTTATTACCAAAAGTCAATATATAATATTCGGCCTTCTTTTGAAAATTAAAGACAATTGTTTTTAGGTACAGCATACACATACTCTCTAACATAAATGCTACTTTAAACTCCGAGAAAAAGCACAACTAACTC
This sequence comes from Calotriton arnoldi, assembly GCA_963921515.1. Lineage (NCBI taxonomy): Eukaryota > Metazoa > Chordata > Amphibia > Caudata > Salamandridae > Calotriton > Calotriton arnoldi. The sequence goes on from CAWUFW010006886.1 coordinate 642,443, forward strand.
CTTTCCACAAAAAACAGCATTGTACAATTTACAAGTCATGAGTGACCCACTATAGAAAATGTAGGTAAAATACAACTAATTAATCTATCAAGGAAAAGAAATGAACACTATAATTTACAGAGAGCGAGCATGCTGTCATTTAGCTTTCATTATAGTGCAAATCTGAAACAAAATTAGAAAGCCGAAAATATTGTTTGTATTTTTCAACTTTGCAAACCTTTCATAGTACTGTATTTATTACTGTGAATGTTGGGTTTTAACTCTGTTGGCCACATGCAGCATTTCAATCAGCTGCCTTCTCAATGATGGTGTAACACAAAACACATGCATCGCACCGCCTGAGGGTGGAGAGGCTGTAGGCAGGAGTGCCTGCAGCATTCTGATAAGGTGTCAAGCGTGTGGGTTCCAGGACCACATCCTCTTCTCTTCGTGAAGGGTGAGCGAGATCAAAGGACTGAAAGTTGGCAGTTTTGATTGCTGAGAGGGAAAACAAGATGATATTAATCTCCAGTTTCCACAGACACGCCAAAAATGCTGCATATGACATCAATAGAATATAACAGTGCATGTCCTATATGGATAAGATGAAATACATATAAATTTGATTTGACAAGTGGGTTGGGAGTGTTTTGAAGCGTTTGCATATCCATTCAGAGGAGATCCAGTAAATTGTCGTGTCCTTGTAGGTAAGGGGTTAAATGATAACACTGCACTAAAACAATTTAAGCATACTGGGAGCTTCCATTTTTGGATCAGCAACAAGAATCTTTGGCAAAGCAAAAAGATCTGATTCACATTGTGATTTACATGTAAGGCCCATTGGATTTGCCAGAGCTTGTCAGTAGGAGGTAGTCACTAGGCAACCTGAATAACCGCAGGAGTCCCAGTGGAGATTCACATCAGAACCGCCCTGATTGGATGCAGCGGCTGGTGGCAGACGAAAGGAGTCACCATGCCAGGGAGACAGAGCCATCACTGTGTGAGCTGTGTCCTGGCTGCAGAAGAGAGGAGCCACAAGGCAGCCATCTTAGCACTGGCAAAAAAAAAAAAAATACCCAGATGCATTTAATATTTCTGCCATACTTTGATGATGTTCACAAAGCAATCATTGTTTTGTTAGTGCACATGGGGCTTAGCTTATTTTTATTTTTAGTGCTTCAATGAGAGCTAAAACTAAGATGGCCAGCGTCGGCAGTGCAGAAGAGCAAAACGACCATCTTAGTGTTAGGCTCACACTTGAATGCTCACATAAAATGTTAAAAACACTTCTACAGTAAAAAAATGATTGCTTTGTGAAGAACCTCGAAGTATGAAATTAAATACTGCGGGGCAGATTTACAAGAACTGACCCATCTCTGCATATTAGCAGAGATGTGCCAGTTCAAGTGCGTCACGCAAAAAAACCCTTGCGCCACCATGGATGCGTCGCATTTACAATGCGGCGCACTGTGGTGCAAGGATTGACAGATGCCACGCATCTGTTGGTGTACCGGTAACGCATTGCTGGAGTCGTGTCGCAAGCACGACGCAACTCCAGCAATGCTCAGGAATGCCTATGTCTAATGTGATGCGTCACTCCTTACGCCTGCTTCAAGCAGGCGTAAGGTTTTGACGCAGTGGCGTCGTAAAAGTGACTCAGTGAAATCTTGTAGATTTCACTGCTTCACTTTTACGAGGCTTTCTTGCGTCGGAACGCCCACCCTGCATACATTATACCTGACGCAGGTATAATGTGACGCAGGGCTTTACAACGTGATGCGTCACGTTGTAAATGTGTTGCAACGTGGCGCATTGTTTACGCCGGCGCTGCGTCACAAAAGTGACGCAACGGCGGCTTAAAAGTGTCGCAAGGGGCTTGTAAATCTGCCCCTGGGTATGTAATGACTGACCATACCTTTTGGATGTAAAATGGTCACTCATCCATCCCACTGGAAGCTGAAGGATGCACCCTAATAACTAGAAGAAAGAAGGAGAGACTAAAATACTTCCGTGGGCTGAATAAAGATGTGATTGATAATGTCTCAAGCCAATAGCTGAATAGTCCTCACCCAAAGAAGTCACTGGTTAACGGAGACTGTCTCAAACCCTAATATTTACCTATAATATATGTCTTTTTTTTTTTTTTAACAACAAAAGGTTTTGGCCTGTTCCAGCCCTAAAAAGGAGACGTAGCCCATTAAAACTAAATGCAGTATTGTGAAATAAGGTATATTCATAGCTAACACAAACATTTTCATCACATTCATACTTTGTTTGGTATTTATTTTCAGAGCGTCACATCACACCCCATGATTTATATTTTCTCGCGTTGATACACTAGCACCCTGATCCTATAGGTGTGCACTCCCTAGACTCAGCCCTCGGTGTCCAGCTGAACTATTCTCCCTGTCACCAGTTGTCCCAGTGCACCCTCCATGCATATGCCTAGCCGGCTCTTCATGCTGTCAGGGTCATTTGATCCAATGTTACCCCTCTGCATGACTCAGTGTTCACCTGGCCCATTCTATTGGACGTACTTTTTGGTATTTCCTTTCTGTATCAGCGCCTTGGTGTTTATTGCTCTCTAGATGGTCACCTTCTACAGCACACCCTGCCGGGATATGTTCCCTAGTATTCTTCAAATCTATCCTCTGGAATTTTCTTTGATCATTTTTCCGCAGGCTACTTAGTCATTGTAAAATATTCTCTCTTTTATTATGTGATTGACCAAGCTAACCTCATGGCATGCCACTTGAACCACAATGTTCTCTTTTGAGGAACCAGACACGTGGGCCGCAGGAAGCTCATGGTCCTTAATTATTTGGATGCCATGTTTCTTAGGAATTTCAATCCCTTCTGAATGTGGATTTAATAAACAAATCTGGCTCCTCTTCACAGTGAGCAAGCTGATATTCTGAGTTGTGAATACGTAGCACAATTATGACTTCTAATTTTCTCCTTTATCTGTTATTTTATTTTCAGAAAGGCAGCATGGTGCCTGTGTCCAAGGAGTAGAAACAACGTGTGAGTCACAGACTAGGACGAGCCTTCAGAATAGTAGTATTATAGGTAAGTAATCAAAGCATTTAGACACCTGTGATTGGTAAGGCACAGCCTTGCCAGTGGCCACTTTAGGCAAAACACTTTTCGTTTTCTAAACGCTTGGGCGATCAGGGGTCTTAGCACCAGAGAGCGGTACATTTAAGAATGGGGGTCCAGTGTGGCTGCTTGACATGAGGAGAGATTTGGCAGCCTCTATAGCTCACAGAGAGAATCTGTGGCCTGTCTGCTCAGTTTCCTTGTGACAGAAATCCTTCTAAATGAGGAAAGCAGAACTCCCCCAGTATCACAGCGTGCTTGCTGCTGGGAGAGTTCCATGTTGAAATCTGTTTATTTATACGAACATTTCACTTTTTATTTAGCTTAGCGCATCCAGTTTCACATCAGTTTTTCCATTGCCTTTTTCAATAAATTATTCCATGAAATAGATACTTTGGTTTGGACCAAAGCGCATCTTTCTGTTCTTAGCTAAGAGCCCCCATTCTTGAGCAGTGCTTCACCTCCCTTTGTGAATGGGTTTTTCTCTTTTAAGAGTGTTATTGTGTGGTCCTGTGTGGGTTCTGGCTTGTCTACAAAGTGAAATGCAATTCATGAATGATGGCTACTGGTGTTGTTTTAGCCTTCTAGGCCGATTGTCATTAAGATTCATTGAGTGGAAATAATATACCGCATTCCATTTGGTGAAGCTCAAATGCTCAGTGTGTTTGAAACATATTTACAACAAATATGGATAAGTAATGTATCCATAAATAAAATGTACCCAGTTCACCGAGGACGAAAGAGTTCAAATTAAGGTTTTATTTACTCATTTTTCAAGCAACACAGCTTAGCATCCACATTTGTTGCACTGCCTGGCTCAGGAAAGAAAGAGCAGTGAAACGTCATATTTAAAACGGTTGGTATCCTGCTATTGTCATACCCTGTGCTGGCGCAAAAAACAAGGCTAAGTCTCACACCGGGGGCATAGCTTCCATTGGTGCAGCAGGTGCAGTGACACCGGGGCCCAGAGGCTTGAGGGCTCACTGAACCCTGAATTTTATTGTATTTTATAATTCAAACAGTAGCCGGTGGGCCCATTCCCTTCCTTGCTCGAGGGCCCATGACACGCTGGCCACGCCACTGTCTCCAACCATGGTGCAGAGGTGAGTGTGTGCTGTCTAGCATAGGATGGATTTGTACCAGAGCCATGCCCTTCTAGTACACATTTGTGCATATAGTAACATTTTGAGGGTTCCCACGCACTGGATATGGGATGTGCACTGCTGCACAAATGCAAGTCGTCTAGATGCAGAAATGAATAGCTTGTTTGTGCAATCTTCAAGTAGGTGTTAGTTTTTGACATAAAGCAAGATTTGCCTATCTTAGTAAATTTGTCTGTTCATCCCAAGCTATTCATATTTGTGCTGATCCTCCCTAGTAATACCCCTTGGAGCAAAATGTTCGGGCCGGTTTTGAAAGCCCAGGGCTGCTCCTGGAGCCTCTGTCACTTTCCACAGCTCCCCGAGGTTAATTGCAGCAGCACAGGGAGACTTCAAGCGAGAGAAAGAGAGTGATGGGGAAGGTGGACATAAAGCGATAATAGAGGGAATGCGAGAGTGGAGAGACTGAGAGAAAGAGAATGGATGGTCAGAAAGAGACACAATTGAGAGAGGAAGTGAAGGGAGTGGGGCTGGTTTGAGCATTTTTGCCAGGGATGCTTTTGGTACACCGGTCGGGCCCTGTAAATGCATCTTAAGACAATAAGGCGAGATGATGTTTATAAACTAAGGAAAAGATGGAAGCTGGATTGGCAATAGTGCTGTACACTGTGGGTCAATGTGTGAGCTGGCTTGGGAATGCATACTTTGAATTTTGAAAGAAATGTGGTGATTGCTATGAAAACGGTACTTTGTACATTATGGTGGCAATGTAGCAACTGTCCTGGAAATGCTGGTTTCCTTATTGATGTGGTGTATCACAGGCAAAGTCAAGTGTAGTTTGCTGTCTGAGAGTTGAGCCTGTTTGATAATTAATGTGACAGTAACAAGTAGCTCAAGCACCGAATGTTCGGGCACCCGGGTCAGCTCTCTTGCATACTAAAGGCCCCCATAACACTATTTGCAACTCAGAGGCACAATGAGCTGTGCGGGCCCATTTGGTGAACGGTATTCTGTATCAAGCGTTCTCACAAAGAAAACACTGCAATGCATTTTCCTGCACCTAGGATTCCCTCACAAGGTTCAAGCTACCATCTCTCTTGTCCTTTCTAAACTGAATTATGCTAATGGTCGGTATCACGGCTCACCTTTGTAAACTATGAGAAGATTACAGGGAATTCACAACGCTGCTGCCAGACCCCTTCTACATCTAAAGTCACACGAACACATCTCCCCTGCCTTGAGGGTCCAACACTGCCAGTTGCCCCAGAAGATTCACCTTCAAGCTGCTTTGTTTCACACACAAAGCAATGCATGGCAAAAGACCACTCGTCACCAGGAAGAAAGCCAACAAATTTATACAACAAAGGAACCTATGCTCGATACAATGCCTCCCCGCCACAAAATTCCGGCATACAAAAAAAACATGGGTGGAACATCTTTCTCAGTTCAAGCAGTCAAACTATGGAATTCACTAATTACACATGGGAAACAGGCTTTACAACGTGGTCATTACCATGCAATTCAATTACCAAGCATCCTTAACTATGCATAAGTCTTTCCAACGCATGTCTTTACCATGCAAAATTTTACCATGCATCTACATATATATACCATGAAGCAAAGCAGAATTGCTTTTGGACAAGGGGAGCTACATGTCAGCAGCTCCCCTGTCCAGAAGCAATGCTGGCTCCCGCAGGAGGCGGGGAGCCGGCAGGGACCGCGGGGGCATCTCCCCACGGTTCCCAACGTGAGGCCAGGCCCAAGGGGATGGGGTCCCTTGGGCCAAAATAGGCCAAGAAAAGGGGGGCCACGTGGCCCCCCTCCCGTAATAATAATAAAAAATTTTTTTAAAAGAGGCAATGCCCCGGAGCCAATAATGGCGGCCCCCCTCCTTTAAAAGGAATAAAAACAATTTAAAAATATGTGCCCATGCCCCGGGGGATGGGATCCCCGGGGCCGAAATCAGCCTCGGGAGGGGTGCCACGTGGCCCCCTTCCCATTTTTAATACAAAAAAAGAAAACAAATGTCTCAGGCCCTGGGGGAAGGGGTCCCCAGGGCCCACAAAATATTAAGAGATGGGGGCCATACAGCCCCCCTTCTAACATTAATAAAAAAAACAGAAGCCGGCATCTCGCCGGAGGCCCCACCCCCTCCCTGCACCACTCTGCAAACGCGCCTCCTGGCGCGTTCTGGGTTGGGGGATTAAGTCCCCTGGAATCTTAAGGGTCCTTAGGGGCCAACTAGCCCACCAGGTACCTCCAGTAAGCCCCACACAGTGGGATTGCTGAGAGGTGGTCAGAGGCCACCACCCTTTTTACACCACTCTGCAAACGCGCCTCTTGGCGCATTGCAGGTGGGGTGATGAGGTCATCTTGTGTCCTGAGGACCTCAGGACTAAAGTGGACTTCATCCCCCGAGCAGCAGTACGCCAGGAGGCGCGTTTTCAGAGTGGTGTAAAAAGGGGTGTGGCCTCTGTCCAGTCTCAGCAATGCAGCTGTGTGGGGCTTACTAGAGATAACAGGAGGGCTAGTTGGCCCCCAGGGACCCTCAGGAGGCAAGGGGACTTCATCCCCCAACCAAGAGCATGCCAGAAGGCGCATTTGCAGAGTGGTGGATAAAGGGGGCGTGGCCTGTGTCCACCTCTCAGGAATGCAGTACTTTTTGTATGCGCACAGCCTGTTTGAAGCGTTTAAAGTGAGTTTGTCAAAGTTCGATGTGCTCCTGGGGTAACGTGCTCCGATTATAGAATGTTGTGTAAAGTCAAACTGATTGCGCATCCGTGTGTTGGATGCGTCCCCCTGGGCACAATCCAGACCCTAGATAGGGTTTCTTCAGTTGGCATCCTAATTTCAAGTTGAATGTTTATGAGAAAAGGATAATGATAATGACTCCAAATATCGTTGTAGATTTTTAATCCATGCTGTATTTTTATTTTTTATTCCATAACATTTTCCATTGGTTTGTATGTATATTATACATTTCGTTCGTTGGTGTTCCAATGCATTTCGGGCATATCGCCCTTCATCAGGGAACAGAACTGTAAACAAAAGTAATACTATGAGGAGACTTCCTAAATAATATACATATAAGTGCCTAAAGCATGGTGTGTGAGATACTCTAAATTCCGGGTGAACAAAAATTAATCTTAAGTGAGCTGGTGATTAGTTAACAGAAATAAGTGCCACAGGGGAACGTGTTATTAGTCAGGTTGAAAACATCTGTTATATCAATAATGTGAGGTACAAATCGATCCAAGGGATGTTGATTATCATGCCAGTGGGTTATGAGTCTCTCGGCAGTGTGTTGCCGTCTGAATAGTCATAAGATTTAAATATGCAGTGTTTGTTAGTGTGACAGGTTGCTGTGATATCCTCAACCTGTAGAATGCCCGGTTATTACGGATGCACACGTTCGGTACGTAGCTAGTGAACTGTGAAGTGTGGATGCGTGCGTTAGATGCGGAGCTAGCTGTGATATTTGAACACACAGGGTGTTTTGGTTTGCCATTGTTCAGTGATATCGATAGGTGACGAAAAAATAACAACGTGCAAAGTTCTACCTTAGTTCCTTCGCTGTGTTCGTGGTCCGACGCGTTCTATGGTGTGTTAGTGCCGTCGTCGATATCGTTTGTTAGATACATGCTGTGGGGTAACAGTCATAAAGATAGGACTGTTCAAAGACTGGTAAAAATAGCGGGCATTTTGTAACAGGGTATATATTTCGACCTGGATATTCCTAAGGTTAATAAAAAAACAATATACTTTGGACCCAATATCACACTCTGGTATTCAACCAATCAATACATTCCATTCAACCCGATACTTCTTCACTATTCCCTCACATGCACACTTGAGGGGATTGTGCCATATAGCTCCCACAGAGAGTCATAAACCATAAAATGTACAAGAATATATAAATCGATTTATTGATAAAAAAACCAGTGTATCAAAATGACATTAAAAACTAAAGGGCAAGAAAACCCTATACTTTATAAACACGATGCATAGCATTGTAAATAGACAAAGATCACAAAAGTTTCAGAGAAAACAGTCACATGTTAAAATACAATCCATTAAAAAAACATAATAAAATAAAATAGCTTAAAGAGAGTACATAGCACAGACAGGCTCAATTTATCATTAGTTATTTACACATCTGTTTTACACCAATATTTGAGGCATAGATCCTGGTATAAACTGCTCATAGACCTCCGCCTTTCTGACAGATTGTGTATTTAGATGGGCTTCGACGCGTTTCGATGGGTGGATTATTAAACCATCTTTTTCAAGACCAAACCATATTTACTCTCTTTGATTAAAAATAATTTTTTTCTATTAAACAATATCAATTTTACCACCACCTCCCATGGGCAGTACTAATCGTATCAAAAGTACTAGACAGATATAATAGGGTATAATGTCTTGACTTGTCTTCACTATTCCGTTCTCGATTGATGGGAATAAATCTGGATTAAAAATTTGTTTTCAACATCCTATATTAATGCCATGTTTTGAGGCTAAAGTGGTTTTGTAGTTTTCCCGTCAGATCTGTAACACACCTTTTATACGACCTCCGCCACAGATAATTTGTTTATGTATCGGTGGTATCAAGAAAACTCCTTTAAATGGAAGCAGAATTACTACTGTTATGGGACGAATTATTCCAATTTGTCGTCCTCTATAACTCCCTCTTTAACATTAGGGTTTATAGTTAGCGCCTGTCGTCACATGCGATCCTCGTCCTTCAGCGGTTAGTTGGCCCTAATGTTAAAGAGGGAGTTATAGAGGACGACAAATTGGAATAATTCGTCCTATAACAGTAGTAATTCTGCTTCCATTTAAAGGAGTTTTCTTGATACCACCTATGGTTTTTTCGAATAAATTTCTAAGGTTTTTTAAATGTTAATTTATAACTATAACGTAGTAGTCGCGTTTGCAGAGTGATGCAGAAAGGGGGCTGGGCCTCAGACCAGCGCTCAGGAATTCCGCTGCGTAGGACTTACAGGAGGTACCAGGAGGGCTTCTTGGCCCCCAAAGTCCCTCAGGAGTAAAGTGGACTTCATCCCACAACCTGTAGTGTGCCAGGAGGCGTGTTTGCAGAGTGGTGGAGAAAGGGGGCATGGCCTCCAAAGACCTCTTAACAATACCACTGTGTGGGACTTACTGGAGGTAACAGGAGGGGTAGTTGGACCCCAATGACAACCTTGGGGGCCAACTACCCCTCCTATTACCTCCATTAAGTCCCACACAGCAGCATTGGTAAGTTCTCAAAGCAACTTTCAAATGAGCACACGCAGTCAGTGAGCACTGAATTAATAAAGTATCGGCCCTAGTGGGCGTGGCTGATCCTGCAGCCTCATGGTACTAGTAGTGCTAACGAGTATTCCTCAAGTGAGTTAGCGTGTACTCACATTAGTAAAAACAAATCAAATAACCCAAGTGGGTGGCTGTCTGCACGGTGCAAATCACGATGATGTTTTTACTACGCCCACTAGGGCCGATACTTTATTAATTCAGTGCTCACTGACTGCGTGTGCTCATTTGAAAGTCAGCCTTTGACGAAGGGCAGGAGCCCGAAACGCATTGGCGTTTGACTTTAAAAGACTGTGTGCTGCTGGCGGTGCATTTACTTTGTTGCAGTTTCCATTAAAAGGTGCAGATGATTTCACCCGTGTGGGCTCCATCTCTGAGGTAACTCTATGTGTGGATTTTTAGCGGCGAGCCTGGCCGCGATGGAAGCCCCGCCGCTGTAGTGGACCCTGGTGACGCCATTGAGGTGTTTGCTGTAGGGACGAGGTGCTGCTTTGGACACTGGTCACGTTCATCATCGTGATTTGCACCGTGCAGACAGCCACCCACTTGGGTTATTTGATTTGTTTTTACTAATGTGAGTACACGCTAACTCACTTGAGGAATACTCGTTAGCACTATTAGTACCACGAGGCTGCAGGAGCAGCCACGCCCACTAGGGCCGATACTTTATTAATTCAGTGCTCACTGACTGCGTGTGCTCATTTGAAAGACAGCCTTTGACGAAGGGCAGGAGCCCGAAATGCGTCGGCGTTTGACTTTAAAAGACTGTGTGCTGCTGGCGGTGCATTTACTTTGTTGCAGTTTCCATTAAAGGTGCAGATGATTTCACCCGTGTGGGCTCCATCTCTGAGGTAACTCTATGTGTGGATTTTTAGCGGCGAGCCTGGCCGCGATGGAAGCCCCGCCGCTGTAGTGGACCCTGGTGACGCCATTGAGGTGTTTGCTGTAGGGACGAGGTGCTGCTTTGGACACTGGTCACGTTCATCATCGTGATTTGCACCGTGCAGACAGCCACCCACTTGGGTTATTTGATTTGTTTTTACTAATGTGAGTACACGCTAACTCACTTGAGGAATACTCGTTAGCACTACTAGTACCACTAGGCTGCAGGAGCAGCCACGCCCACTAGGGCCGATACTTTATTAATTCAGTGCTCACTGACTGCGTGTGCTCATTTGAAAGTCAGCCTTTGACGAAGGGCAGGAGCCCGAAACGCGTCGGCGTTTGACTTTAAAAGACTGTGTGCTGCTGGCGGTGCATTTACTTTGTTGCAGTTTCCATTAAAAGGTGCAGATGATTTCACCCGTGTGGGCTCCATCTCTGAGGTAACTCTATGTGTGGATAGATATATATATATATATATATATATATATATATATATACACACAGGGAGGCTTCCCACAGGACCCCGAGAAGCATAGGCTGCACACCCAAACTGGTTTCAATCTTCTTTAATCAAATTATCAGCATAGAACCATGTCTGCCTCCCCAACGTGTTTCAGCATTGCACCTTGATCACAGGTACCAACGGCAGTTCGTTCTTGTGGCTACCAGGACTGCCACACCTGGGATTGATTTATAGTCCTCCAATGAGCTTCCTCAGCCTAAACGAATGCTCTCACAGCCAGGTGGCTTCATGTTTAGCAGCTCCCTGTCTGTGAGAGCAATGCCGGCTCCCCACCTCCGCCAGCAGGGACCATGGGGGCGTTGAGGCTCCTGCCACGGTCCTCGGGGAAATAGCAGAAAGAGGCAGAATGAAGGTCAGAATCGAGCAGAAAGAGGCAAGAGAAAGGTGAAAAATGATCAGAAAGGCATAATAAAGGTAGGAAACGAGCAGAAAGAGAAGATAAAGGTGAGAAATGAGCAGAAAGAGGCAAAATAAGGGTCAGCAATGAGCAGAAAGATGCTAAATAAAGGTGAGAAGTGAGCAGAAAGAGAAAGAACAAAGGCAGAATAAAGGTAAGAATAAAGGTCAGCACCGAGCAGAAAGAGGCAAGAGAAAATTGAGAAATGATCAGAAAAGCAGAATAAAGGTAGGGAACAAGCAGAAAGGGGCAGAATAAAGGTAAGCAACAAGCAGAAGAAGGCAAGATTAAGGTGAGAAATGAGCAGAAAGAGGCAAAATAAGGGTCAGCAATGAGCAGAAAGAGGCGAAATAAAGGTGAGAAGCGAGCAGAAAGAGACAGAACAAAGATCAGAAGCAACGAGCAGAAACAAGCAAGATAAAGGTGAAAAAAAGTGCAGAGAGGCAGAATAAAGGTAGGGAAACAAGCAGAAAGAGGCAAAATTAAGGTCAGCAACGAGCAGAAAGAGGCAAGATAAAGGTGAAAAACGAGCAAAAAGACGCTGAATAAAGGTCAGAAACTAGCAGAGGGAGGCAAAATAGAGGTCAGAAACAAGCAGCAAGAGGCAGAATGAAGGTCAGAAACGAGCTGAAAGATGCAGAATAAAGGTCAGAAATGAGCAGAAAGAGGCAAAATAAAGGTGAGAAACTAGCAGAAAGAGGCAAAATAAGGGTCAGCAATGAGCAGAAAGAGGCAAAATAAAGGTGAGAAATGAGAAAAAAGAGGCAGAATAAAGGTCAGAAACGAGCAGAAAGAGGCAGAATAAAAGTCAGTACCGAGCAGAAAGAGGCAAGAGAAAGTTGAGAAACGATCTGAAAGGCAGAATAAAGGTAGGAAACGAGCAGAATGTGACAGAATAAAGGTAAGCAATGAGCAAAAAGAGGCAAGATAAAGGTGAGGAATGAGCAGAAAGAGGCAAAATAATGGTCAGCAATGAGCAGAAAGAGCCAAAATAAAGGTGAGAAGCGAGCAAAAAGAGACAGAACAAAGGTCAGAAACAAGCAGTAAGAGGCAAAATAAAGGTCAGCAACGGGCAGAAACAGGTAAGATAAAGGTAAGAAATGTGCAGAAAGGCAGACTAAAGGTAGGACAAGCAGAAAGAGGCAAAATAAAGGTCAGCAATGAGCAGAAAGAGGCAAGATAAATGTGAGTAATGAGCAGAAAGGTTGAATAAAGGTCAGAAATGAGCAGAGGGAGGCAAAATAGAGGTCAGAAACAAGCAGCAAGAGGCAGAATAAAGGTCAGAAATTAGCAGAAAGAGGCAAAATAAAGGTCAGCAATGAGCAGAAAGAGGCAAAATAAAGGTGAGAAACGAGCAGAAAGAGGTGAAAATAGACATCAGAAACTAGCAGAAAGAGGCAAAATACAGATCAGAAACGAGCAGGAAGAGGCAAAATAAAGGTCAGCAAGGAGCAGAAAGAGGCAAAATAGAGATCAGAAACGAGCAGAAAGACATATTCAGACACTCATGCACCCACTCACAGACCTACACAGAGACTAATGCCCTTGCTCACATACCCAGTGAGACACTCCGGCACCCACTCACAGACCCACTAAGACAATCATGCACCCACTCACAGACCCACTAAGACACTCATGCACCCACTCAGAGACTCACGCACCCAATCACACACCTACTCAGAGACTCATGCACCCATTCACAGATCCACACAGACAATCCTACACCCACTTACACAGCTATGGGCACACACATACAGTCACTCACACATCAACTCACAGACCCATACAGCCACTTATACATCCACAAACCTGCTCACACACCCACTCAGAGACCCATGCAGCCACTTACACTCCCACTCACCTAACAATACAGTGACTCGCACACCTACTCTCAAAGGTTGCAGGTTACATTTAAGAAATAAAAATTTGTAAAAATTGAAATTCATTGAAAATTAACAAAGGTTACAGGGACATGATAGTTAGGAAATACTCATACAAAACCAGTGAAATTCAGCAATTATAGTTACCTAAGCTAACTACATCTTAAGCACCCGCAATGCACTGCTTATCACCTCACATATTACATCACTCATTACATGGTCAGTGAACTCACTGATTAAATCACTGATGCTCTGGTAACTATAACTGCTGAATTTAACTGGTTTTGTACGAGTGAAATCTGAGCCTAACTATAATGTCCCTGTAACCTTTTTCAGTGAATTTCTAAGGTTTTTTTAATTCTATTTTCTAACTACAACGTCCCTGTAACCTTTGTTTTTTCCAGTGAATTTCGATGTGTTGTTTCATTCTATTTCCTAACTATAATGTCCCTGCAACCTTTGGCTTTTTAAGTGAATTTGTAAGATTTTTATACTTTTATTTCCTAACTGTAAACACTAACCTTTGACACTGTGAGCCCGATAATGACTTTTGGCATGGTGGAAGTTGGTAGTATGTCACTGCCACACTCCCGCTGTGCCAAAGCCGTGGTCGAGCCACCCACCAGATAAGGAGTTTCCTCCTGTCGGGCAGGCTGGTTTTTGGCGTTCTCACATTGGTGCCTCTAAAAAGGGGCAACGCAGTGGGAATGCCAAAAACATTACTACACAGCATGAACCGTAAAGTCCATGCCATGCAGGAGCTGGTTTGCATGCACAAAAGGGGGCACATATTGTGCCCCCCTGTGTTCATCCACATGGCGTGAGGCACCAGCGGGCCTTGTAGGGCCCCCTTCGTTTACTCTCTGTCAAGGTTTTCATGGCGGTGGAACCGGAAAGAAAACCAGGGTGAAGAGGAAACTCGTAATATGCTTGGTGGGAACGCAACGGTCCTACAAAGCATATTGCGGCCTCAGGACTGCCGCGCCACCATAAGGGAATGGTGGTTCCCTGGCAGTGTCGGCGGTCCCATGGCGAGCCTACCGCCCAAATCTTAATGGGGCGGTTAGGTGGCCAGACTCATAATCTGGCCCTAAGTGTGTGAGTGAGTGCATGAGTGTCTCAATGGATGTATGAGTGTCTGAGTAGGTTTGTAAGTGGGTGTGAGAGAGTATGAATGGGGCTGTAAGTGGGTATATGAGTGTCTGAGTGGGTCTTTGAGTGGGTGTGTGAGTCTCCGATAGGGATGGGTGGTAAACTCCACTCTGCTGACAGAGTTTGTGGAGTTTTGAAACTCTGCGCTCTGCTCGGAAAGCGGAGTTAGGCAAAAACTCTGCCAACTGCCAGCAGAGTTTACCGCCACACTTATCCCTAGACTTCATGCCCCAATCAGTGGTGCACCAGGAGGCCCCTTTACAGAGTGGTTGAGAAAGGGGGGCGGGCCTCTGATGAGGTCTCAGCAATCACACAGTGGGGGACTTACGTGTGTCAACAATAGGGGTTCTTGGCCCCCAACAACCCACAGCAGTCAAGGGGACTTCACCCCCCAACCAGCAGTGCACCAGGAGGCGTGTTTGCAGAGTGAGCAGGCCTCCAATGAGCAACATCAGGATTCTTGGGTCCACAGGGGGACAGGGTCGCTCTGAGCATCACAGGGATCCGCAAATTGAGAAAAAAACATTATAAGCCAATTTATTGGCCTTTATGAGTCTCTCTGGGATTCCTGTAACACACCCATTTTCAGCCCTGGGGACGATTTCACGACAAACAAAATGGCAGCACCACTTTTCTGCGATGGTGTGGCCACCAATCAGGACTTTGCTCTGGTGTGTGGATCCAGGGATCCCCCTGCGGGTGGTGGATCTGTGGAGGATCCACGTCCATATATATACAAATTTGTTTTTCGGTTAATATCTCTACAACTACTGAACGGATTTATACCAAATCACAAAAAGTATGATCTGTGGAACAAAATCTACCATTCTGCCAAATTTAGTGTAATTTGGTCCAGCAGTTTGGGCTGTAGTCGTGTTAAAAAATCCTATGGGAATGAACATGGAGAAAACATGTTTTGGGACCTCCCTTCTTTTTCTTGGCTCCTGCTTGACGGGCCACATGGAAACTTTCCAGACAGTGGCTGAAGTGAGCATACATTTTTTGGGGGAGAGTTTCATTAAAATTCATCAAACCAACGCCAAAGTTATCGGCAACTGAAAAACGGCTTTCTAATAGAAATTAGTTCATAACTATAACTACCTACTTGCAACTGCCGGTAGGTAGGTAGGTATGTATATGTATATATATATATATATATATTTATATATATATATATATATATATATATATATATCACCACACGACCACTATTTTCAAAAGTAATCCAAGGACACAGCGGGGTACTTTACGGGAGTTTTAATTCACATGATGGATTTCAGCATGATGCATTTCGGCTGTCTCGCCTTCTTCTGATGCCGTTTCCCACCGGATGTCACCTCCTCCCTCCTTTGAATGTACTTGAGCGCTCCCATTGGTGGGAGCCCGGCTTGCCCTGCTGCAATCACAACAGCTGTCGTCTAATGTACGACTACAGCTCCCAGCATACACATATATATATATATATGAGAGAGAGGGAAAGAGCAGCAGTTGACATCTTCAACGATGACAATAGTGGCTTAACTGAAGAGCCGAGCAGTGAAACCAGACCGCAGTCACAGACTAACGATTTAAATAGACATATGCAGCAACTGGAAAAATTGCGAAAGTTGGAAATCTCGAAACTGTGGGAATGCAAATCACTCCAACACTACCTGGATGTAGGCCGCATCCCGAGGGGACTCAGGATCCTTGTAGCTCCGACCTATGAAAACCTGGATCCCAATATGCTTAGAGAATGGGCAGATAACAGTGCGGAGTCCTCTCAGCGCATGTTACGGATCCTAATTAAGTATGCCACCAGCGACCGGGAAACGATTCTGGAGAAAATAGACTCTATGCTAAAAGAATTAGAGCGTTTTGAAAATAAAGCACAAGTCACTAAAATGCAAGTAGAAATGACGAACAAATTACCAAAATATGAACAGTCAATTAAGGAAAGAAAAGCTACCAAATTCCAAAGAGACAAAATAGATTATCAGAAAGGGAGAATAAATACATTCTTGAAAAAGTTTGCCAATATCCGACGTCAGCAGTTGTCTGTTGCCGGGGAAACATCCGTGACAGCTAGCGGGCCCAGCAGCTCAGAAATGAGCTCCGAAATAGACACAGACTTGGAAGACAATCCAGCCGGAACATCGAGCAGAGAAACACCTTCAGTAGTCCAGGAACTGCGTTTTTTACGGCTAGAGCGCACAATGCACCTTCGACCTCGGCCACAACGCAAAGAGCCGAGAGGCAGGGGAAGAGGGCGAGGAACAGAAAAAACAGACGATGGGGAGGAAAATACAAAGGCAAAACCAACAGCCAGACAAACACGGAGGAAATAATTACAGACCCAGATATGGATAATACAGTCATCAACCTCACAAATATGGAGTTAGATGAACATGAACAAGGGATTTTATCTTTGGGTCTTACGTACTGCACCAAAACGAACTTTGACTAGGTCCAGACCCGCATAGATCTTTTCCATTTCATCAGGAAACTTAAGTTGCAGAAATATTTTTACAACGCCAAGATGCACACAAAGGACAGTGCAGAGAATGCACACAGCATGGAAGGACTATCGGTAGAAGATATGACACTACTTCAAGACATGAATGAACTGCAATATGGAGAGCAACTGAATAGAACATCACCAAAGGATTTGGCATCAGCTATGGGCCTACACATCTAGGCAACATTCGCACCCCATATAGGCCAAAATTGGTGTTTCTGCCAATCATGCCAAGGGATGGCTTAGACATCTTTGCAGAAAATGTGACAAAAGAACTTAAACAATTAGCATCCTAATCCAGCAAAGAATTCATGCGCACTGACCACAATCGCAGACTACAATACATGACAGTGATCAACAAAATAAAAGAAAGGCAAGATATTGTAGTCAGATGGTCAGATAAGGGAGGGAACTTGGTGCTCTGGCCCCTTGACATGTACAATAAGGAAGCGCAAAGACAACTACAAGATAAAGCATGCTATTGCAGAATAGGCCCCATGAGCATCCAAGGCATCAAGGAAAAATTCCACACCGAGTTATACAAATGGAGGGGTTCAGGACTGATCTCTAAACAAGAATTTGACTTTTTGAAAACTGATTATCCGATCACACCGCAACTGTACCTCATACCTAAAATACACAAACATGCCAGTAACCCACCTGTGAGACCTATAATCTCTGCCATAGGGGGTTTGTTTGAGAACACTTCGAGATATATTGATTTCTTCTTACAAGAACATGTTTGTAAACTTCCCTCTTACATCAGGGACACAGGAGATTTCCTTAAAAAGATCTATAATGTTGCATGGAAAGAACAATATGTACTTTTGACCTTAGATGTCACCGCTCTATATACGAGCATCAAACATACTGATGGCTTAAGAGCTTTAGCATACTATCTAGGCAGCAGACTGATGCATCTGTATCAACATACACAAATGCTACTTAACATGGCAGAATGGTGCTTAAATAACAACATCTTTATCTATGACCAACTCACATATAAGCAAACACAGGGCACTGCCATGGGTACCTGCTTTGCCCCCCAGCTATGTGAATTTACATATGGGCTGGTGGGAGGAGCAGGTACTCAAAGCCAAATTTTCCAGGGAAATGACTGAGAATGTCATTCTCCAGGTTAGATATATTGACGACCTCTTTATTCTCTGTCCGGGATCTCCAGAGTCAGCACAGAAATTTGCAGCAGAGTTAAATGTGAATGATTTTAATCTTTCATTTACATGCAACATCAACACAGAATCAATACATTTTCTAGATCTGGAAGTATTTGTAGCAAACAACGAATTACATTCCAAAACCTACAGAAAGCCCACTTCTGGCAATTCAATCTTACATGCCAGCAGCTTCCACCCCACTAAACTCAAAGAAAGTATTCCATATAAGGAATGCTTACATATCAAACGTAATTGCAGCACTGAGGAAAGTTTAGGTGGAGCTACCGATGACCTTTTTAAGAGACTCCGGTCCCGTGGGTATAGTTCTGAAGTCCTTAAAACTGCCCAAGTCAAAACTAGATCAACCAAGAGAGAAGATATGCTGTTTAGCCAAAGTAAGAATAAGAAGAAAACCACACACCCAGGTACACCTTGTCTTATTACAGGCTACTCTGCATACCATGCCAATCTTCGCAACATCCTCTATAAAAATTGGCATATTGTCAAAAGTGATCCCATCATTGGCCGTAACATCACTAGAGTTCCTCCCATATCATTCAGGGGAGCCAAATCGATGCGAAATGAGTTAGTACGCAATTCACCACAGGTTAAGAAAGGCACAGATTGGTTGAGAGTGCACAAGGGCTTCCAAAAGTGCTTTAAATGTAAAGCTTGTCGACATGGTTCCAATATGAAACATGTACAAACACCTTTCAGACATACACCTTTTGAAATAAGAGAGAACTTCAATTGCAAAAGTGATTTTGCAGTCTTTGTTTTAGAATGCACTTGTAACAAAAGGTACGTGGGGAGCACCATACACCCGGTACACGTCAGGATTTTGCAACATCTAAGGGCTATTGCCAATGACGATCCGAGTTACCCTGTAGCCAGACATATTAACCAATGCCATGGTGGTTATGCAAAGGATTTATCCTACTTCGTAATCGACACTGTTCCTAAGAACCCTAGGGATGGGAACAGACGGTTGTCACTCAGGAGGCTAGAATCTAGGTATATACTCCTATTGAACTCTAAAATCCAATTTGGGATGAATTCAGATGAAGCATTATCTGTTCACTTATAGCTCCTTCCCTCTCTCATATAACCCTCGGGTATTTTTGGTTATATTGCACATATAATTTTTTACATTTTCTGGTTGTTAATTATTAAGGTCTATTTTTCACATGATAAATATTT
The DNA here is from genome assembly GCA_963921515.1 of Calotriton arnoldi. Lineage (NCBI taxonomy): Eukaryota > Metazoa > Chordata > Amphibia > Caudata > Salamandridae > Calotriton > Calotriton arnoldi. The sequence continues at coordinate 661,643 of CAWUFW010006886.1, forward strand.
TGTGTGCTTAGCCGGTTCCATTGGATTGTCCACATACACAGGCTATGATTGGTTTGACAATCTATCAAGTGCATGACTTTGTAACTTCTTTCATTTGCAGAATTCATTCAGGCCCACTAGGGCAGGACTCTGTGGATCAACCGCGTGCAAAACAAGAATATGTATCAGATGGTACCATCTCTTTAATTCAGGCGCTGCAATTAGATTCACAAGAATGAAGCAATTGTCTGCAGTCAGCACTGACCCATTAGTGTACAATTGTGACTTTAAGTTTGCATGTTGTCTCTAGTTCAATACAGACTATTTGTCACTGTTACTTTTATAGTCTGTTTCCTGTGTTGTTCGTTGTGTTCAATACTGCATGGTTCACAGCAAACTCTAGCCCACACCATGTTTAACATCAATTATTTAAGCGTTGAGTAGTAGACTGAAGCGAAGTCTTCTCTAATTTAAATTTATGTTTATTTACAACACGATATTCTTTTCATATTGAATATACTTTTCATTATGTTTTGGACAAATGCACCTTTTGCCTTTTAAACCTTTATGTCTATGGTGACGTTCGGTTGCTGTGACAACCGTGTAGAGTGAAGATGTACTTAATGATTTACCTTAATGGTGCCCGATGTTGTGAGCAAGGTGGTTCAGCCGTCGAAACGCGTCAGGGCCTTCGAGTGGAATAAATTCCAGGGTTACATTTCCACGGTGTCAGCGCCTGTTTTTTTACCTTAAAGAAACGGAATTGGCTATATATATATATATATATATATATATATATTTCCTCTGGTGTTTTCTAAATGGATTAAATGAAATGAAACGTATGTCAAAAAAGAGAAAAAAGGGAAAAAAAAAGTCAATTGTAGGAAAAAGTAAAAGAAAAAATTAACTTGAACATAAATGTACATACAAAATGATGTTTTGCTCAAGCATGATGTGGTAAACCACAGATGGTGGGGAATTATAGTCAAGAAAAGAAATCAAGTGTTTCTTTGCATGTCTTTTAAAATCTTAAACCTTTCCTCTACAGACATCTTGGCCAATCTGCTTACACCTTACACCCCTCCCGCCAACTCCGATCTATGGGCCAGCATTTGGCGGTTGTACCACGGGCGAGGAGGGTTCGGGCTGGTGGACGCTCCTTTGGTGTATTGGCAGCCAGACTTTGGAATGCGCTCCCTACCACCATTCGTAGTATGGAAAACTACCTGGCTTTCCGTAAGGCCATCAAAATGCATCTCTTTCCTCCACTATAGACTGTTGTATGTTGTCTATTGTTCTGCTGTTGTGCTGTTTTCTGTTTCAGCGCTGGGAAGCACCTTTGCCGTGGCAGCCGTGCACTATATAAAACCGCATAGCATAGCTCTAGTGGTAACTTAAGGGTCAACAACACTGAGAAGGGACACAGGATATAATGAACACAATGTGGAACCCATAGTGACCCAGTAGAAGGCAATTCGCCGAAACGCGTCGGTCCGATATTGCAGATAAAAGTGACTGTGTATTTTGCCATGAAAGAAGTAAAATAAATATGAACTTTTAAAAAAACGGACTTCGGAATAGTGGAGTTGTACTTTGTTCACCAGGTGCCGCCGGATTCGGTGTTCAGGAAGAAGAACGCCAAACGGAGACATATATATATACATACATATATATATATATATATATATATATATATATATATATATGTATCTCCAACAAAGAAGTTGCCTCCAACGAACGAGGCCCACACAGGTTAGTATGCTGTCAAATTTATTTGGAAGCTTATAGCGTGAACACGGCAGTCTTTAAAGCCATTTTTTCAGGCCAACGCGTTTCGGGCTCCCGCCCTTCTTCCAAGGCCAATTAAAGTTGTGCTGCTGGCAGGAGGATGCACTTGTCATCACCATTGATACCGCCTCCAGTGGGTGTGGCCGCTTTCTCTCACTCGGCCTTCTGGTACCTGAAGTGCTTCCAGCGTTTCTCCTCATGTGAGGTGACAAGTCAGAACGACCAATAAAAAAATCAAATAAAATCCCCAGTGGATTGCTTTAGAGTTCTGTCAATGTTGCACTGACATTTAGCAGCTTCCAAAAGCAGCGCCTGTCCCCGCATCACAACTGCCAGTTGGCGTCATCGGGGTCTGCACACGCAGCGGGGCCGCATCCACGGCTGAGACAGGCCGTAAAATATCCAACAAAGAAGTTGCCTCCAACGAACGAGGCCCACACAGGTTAGTATGCTGTCAAATTTATTTGGAAGCTTATAGCGTGAACACGGCAGTCTTTAAAGCCATTTTTTCAGGCCAACGCGTTTCGGGCTCCCGCCCTTCTTCCAAGGCCAATTAAAGTCGTGCTGCTGGCAGGAGGATGCACTTGTCATCACCATTGATACCGCCCCCAGTGGGTGTGGCCGCTTTCTCTCACTCGGCCTTCTGGTACCTGAAGTGCTTCCAGCATTTCTCCTCATGTGAGGTGACAAGTCAGAACGACCAATAAAAAAATAAAATAAAATCCCCAGTGGATTACTTTAGAGTTCTGTCAATGTTCCACTGACATTTAGCAGCTTCCAAAAGCAGCGCCTGTCCCCGCATCACAACCGCCAGTTGGCGTCATCGGGGTCTGCACACGCAGCAGGGCCGCTTCCACGGCTGAGACAGGCCGTAAAATATCCAACAAAGAAGTTGCCTCCAACGAACGAGGCCCACACAGGTTAGTATGCTGTCAAATTTATTTGGAAGCTTATAGCGTGAACACGGCAGTCTTTAAAGCCATTTTTTCAGGCCAACGCGTTTCGGGCTCCCGCCCTTCTTCCAAGGCCAATTAAAGTCGTGCTGCTGGCAGGAGGATGCACTTGTCATCACCATTGATACCGCCCCCAGTGGGTGTGGCCGCTTTCTCTCACTCGGCCTTCTGGTACCTGAAGTGCTTCCAGCGTTTCTCCTCATGTGAGGTGACAAGTCAGAACGACCAATAAAAAAAAAAAAAAAAATCCCCAGTGATTGCTTTAGAGTTCTGTCAATGTTCCACTGACATTTAGCAGCTTCCAAAAGCAGCGCCTGTCCCCGCATCACAACCGCCAGTTGGCGTCATCGGGGTCTGCACACGCAGCAGGGCCGCATCCACAGCTGAGACAGGCCGTAAAATATCCAACAAAGAAGTTGCCTCCAACGAACGAGGCCCACACAGGTTAGTATGCTGTCAAATTTATTTGGAAGCTTATAGCGTGAACACGGCAGTCTTTAAAGCCATTTTTTCAGGCCAACGCGTTTCGGGCTCCCGCCCTTCTTCCAAAGCCAATTAAAGTCGTTCTGCTGGCAGGAGGATGCACTTGTCATCACCATTGATACCGCCCCAGAGGGTGTGGCCGCTTTCTCTCACTCGGCCTTCTGGTACCTGAAGTGCTTCCAGCGTTTCTCCTCATGTGAGGTGACAAGTCAGAACGACCAATAAAAAAATAAAATAAAATCCCCAGTGGATTGCTTTAGAGTTCTGTCAATGTTCCACTGACATTTAGCAGCTTCCAAAAGCAGCGCCTGTCCCCGCATCACAAACGCCAGTTGGCGTCATCGGGCTCTGCACACGCAGCGGGGCCGCATCCACGGCTGAGACAGGCCGTAAAATATCCAACAAAGAAGTTGCCTCCAACGAACGAGACCCACACAGGTTAGTATGCTGTCAAATTTATTTGGAAGCTTATAGCGCGAACACGGCAGTCTTTAAAGCCATTTTTTCAGGCTAACGCGTTTCGGGCTCCCGCCCTTCTTCCAAGGCCAATTAAAGTCGTTCTGCTGGCAGGAGGATGCACTTGTCATCACCATTGATACCGCCCCCAGAGGGTGTGGCCGCTTTCTCTCACTCGGCCTTCTGGTACCTGAAGTGCTTCCAGCGTTTCTCCTCATGTGAGGTGACAAGTCAGAACGACCAATAAAAAAATAAAATAAAATCCCCAGTGGATTGCTTTAGAGTTCCGTCAATGTTCCACTGACATTTAGCAGCTTCCAAAAGCAGCGACCGTCCCCGCATCACAACCGCCAGTTGGCGTCATCGGGGTCTGCGCACGCAGCAGGGCCGCATCCACGGCTGAGACAGGCCGTAAAATATCCAACAAAGAAGTTGCCTCCAACGAACGAGGCCCACACAGGTTAGTATGCTGTCAAATTTATTTGGAAGCTTATAGCGTGAACACGGCAGTCTTTAAAGCCATTTTTTCAGGCCAGCGCGTTTTGTTCTTCCAAGGCCAATTAAAGTCGTGCTGCTGGCAGGAGGATGCACTTGTCATCACCATTGATACCGCCTCCAGTGGGTGTGGCCGCTTTCTCTCACTCGGCCTTCTGGTACCTGAAGTGCTTCCAGCGTTTCTCCTCATGTGAGGTGACAACTCAGAACGAACAATAAAAAAATAAAATCCCCAGTGGATTGCTTTAGAGTTCTGTCAATGTTCCACTGACATTTAGCAGCTTCCAAAAGCAGCGCCTGTCCCCGCATCCCAACCGCCAGTTGGCGTCATCGGGGTCTGCACACGCAGCAGGGCCGCATCCACGGCTGAGACAGGCCGTAAAATATCCAACAATGAAGTTGCCTCCAACGAACGAGGCCCACACAGGTTAGTATGCTGTCAAATTTATTTGGAAGCTTATAGAGTGAACACGGCAGTCTTTAAAGCCATTTTTTCAGGCCAACGCGTTTTGGGCTCCCGCCCTTCTTCCAAGGCCAATTAAAGTCGTGCTGCTGGCAGGAGGATGCACTTGTCATCACCATTGATACCGCCCCCAGTGGGTGTGGCCGCTTTCTCTCACTCGGCCTTCTGGTACCTGAAGTGCTTCCAGCATTTCTCCTCATGTGAGGTGACGTCAGAACGACCAATAAAAAAATTAAATAAAATCCCCAGTGGATTGCTTTGGAGTTCTGTCAATGTTCCACTGACATTTAGCAGCTTCCAAAAGCAGCGCCTGTCCTCGCATCACAACCGCCAGTTGGCGTCATCGGGGTCTGCACACGCAGCAGGGCCGCTTCCACGGCTGAGACAGGCCGTAAAATATCCAACAAAGAAGTTGCCTCCAACGAACGAGGCCCACACAGGTTAGTATGCTGTCGTATTTATTTGGAAGCTTATAGCGTGAACACGGCAGGCTTTAAAGCCATTTTTTCAGGCCAACGCGTTTCGGGCTCCCGCCCTTCTTCCAAGGCCAATTAAAGTCGTGCTGCTGGCAGGAGGATGCCCTTGTCATCACCATTGATACCGCCTCCAGTGGGTGTGGCCGCTTGCTCTCACTCGGCCTTCTGGTACCTGAAGTGCTTCCAGCGTTTCTCCTCATGTGAGGTGACAAGTCAGAACGACCAATAAAAAAATAAAATAAAATCCCCAGTGGACTGCTTTAGAGTTCTGTCAATGTTCCACTGACATTTAGCAGCTTCCAAAAGCAGCGCCTGTCCCCGCATCACAACTGCCAGTTGGCGTCATCGGGGTCTGCACACGCAGCGGGGCCGCATCCACGGCTGAGACAGGCCGTAAAATATCCAACAAACAAGTTGCCTCCAACGAACGAGGCCCACACAGGTTAGTATGCTGTCAAATTTATTTGGAAGCTTATAGCGTGAACACGGCAGTCTTTAAAGCCATTTTTTCAGGCCAACGCGTTTCGGGCTCCCGCCCTTCTTCCAAGGCCAATTAAAGTCGTGCTGCTGGCAGGAGGATGCACTTGTCATCATCATTGATACCGCCTCCAGTGGGTGTGGCCGCTTTCTCTCACTCGGCCTTCTGGTACCTGAAGTGCTTCCAGCGTTTCTCCTCATGTGAGGTGACAACTCAGAACGACCAATAAAAAAATAAAATAAAATCCCCAGTGGATTGCTTTAAAGTTCTGTCAATGTTCCACTGACATTTAGCAGCTTCCAAAAGCAGCGCCTGTCCCCGCATCACAACTGCCAGTTGGCGTCATCGGGGTCTGCACACGCAGCGGGGCCGCATCCACGGCTGAGACAGGCCGTAAAATATCCAACAAAGAAGTTGCCTCCAACGAACGAGGCCCACACAGGTTAGTATGCTGTCAAATTTATTTGGAAGCTTATAGCGTGAACACGGCAGTCTTAGCCATTTTTTCAGGCCAACGCGTTTCGGGCTCCCGCCCTTCTTCCAAGGCCAATTAAAGTCGTGCTGCTGGCAGGAGGATGCACTTGTCATCACCATTGATACCGCCCGCAGTGGGTGTGGCCGCTTTCTCTCACTCGGCCTTCTGGTACCTGAAGTGCTTCCAGCGTTTCTCCTCATGTGAGGTGACAAGTCAGAACGACCAATAAAAAAATAAAATAAAATCCCCAGTGGATTGCTTTAGAGTTCTGTCAATGTTCCACTGACATTTAGCAGCTTCCAAAAGCAGTGCCTGTCCCCGCATCACAACTGCCAGTTGGTGTCATCAGGGTCTGCACACGCAGCGGGGCCGCATCCACGGCTGAGACAGGCCGTAAAATATCCAACAAAGAAGTTGTCTCCAACGAACGAGGCCCACACAGGTTAGTATGCTGTCAAATTTATTTGGAAGCTTATAGCGTGAACACGGCAGTCTTTAAAGCCATTTTTTCAGGCCAACGCGTTTCGGGCTCCCGCCCTTCTTCCAAGGCCAATTAAAGTCGTGCTGCTGGCAGGAGGATGCACTTGTCATCACCATTGATACCGCCCCCAGTGGGTGTGGCCGCTTTCTCTCACTCGGCCTTCTGGTACCTGAAGTGCTTCCAGCGTTTCTCCTCATGTGAGGTGACAAGTCAGAACGACCAATCAAAAACTATTAACTTCCGGTACCAGAAGGCCGAGTGAGAGAAAGCGGCCACACCCACTGGGGGCGGTATCAATGGTGATGACAAGTGCATCCTCCTGCCAGCAGCACGACTTTAATTGGCCTTGGAAAAAGGGCGGGAGCCCGAAATGCGTTGGCCTGAAAAAATGGCTTTAAAGACTGCCGTGTTCACGCTGTAAGCTTCCAAATAAATTTGACAGCATACTAACCTGTGTGGGCCTCGTTCGTTGGAGGCAACTTCTTTGTTGGATATTTTACGGCCTGTCTCAGCCGTGGATGCGGTCCCGTTGCGTGTGCAGACCCCGATGACGCCAACTGGCAGTTGTGATGCGGGGACAGGCGCTGCTTTTGGAAGCTGTAAAATGTCAGTGGAACATTGACAGAACTCTAAAGCAATCCACTGGGGATTTTTTTTTTTTTATTGGTCGTTCTGACTTGTCACCTCACAAGAGGAGAAACGCTGGAAGCACTTCAGGTACCAGAAGGCCAAGTGAGAGAAGCGGCCACACCCACTGAGGGCGGTATCAATGGTGATGACAAGTGCATCCTCCTGCCAGCAGCACGACTTTAATTGGCCTTGGAAGAAGGCGGAGCCGAAACGCGTTGGCCTGAAAAAATGGCTTTAAAGACTGCTGTGTTCACGCTGTAAGCTTCCAAATAAATTTGACAGCATACTAACCTGTGTGGGCCTTGTTCGTTGGAGCCAACTTCTTTGTTGGATATATATATATATGGAGCTATATATATATATATATATATATATATATATATGTATATATATTCTGCCACAACTCCTTGTGACAACTCCAAACAAGACTGCCGACACTCCAGAGTGCAATTAGTGCAGCTCTTCATTAAAGTGCTCTCGTACTCGTGCTACCGGTTCTGAGGCATTTCGGCTGCCCTGCAGCCTTGCTCACAAAACAGAGGCGCAATTTTGAATCTGTGTTTTAAGTGCATACTTCATCATAAACATAGAGGACATCATTTTTTTGCTCATATTGTAGCATTTCAGCACAATGTATATTTCTATTAAAGTGCATGTGTCAATATTCGTTATACGTTTTATCTGCCATTAATAATTGTTTCTTTAAAACACAATTCAATAAAGGGCAACGTTAATGTCACGTAATACAGCCGCAGTGGGCGTACCTTATTTATCGCATTTCCTATTCACTTTTTACTTTAGCTAAAATAGCACATAAAAGAATCAATTACATAAAAATGTATTGTGACTCAAGTGTTTCCTACCATTACAAATGAAATTACTCTTTTTCCTTATCTCTGGACATTTCTGTCATAAAGCCCAATTGGGTGCATTATAATTAGGGCTCCCGGTTTTATGGTATTTATTTTTTTGACATTTCCGTCTGTATGTATCCATATTTATTTTTTGCTAATTTTAACTGTATTTATCCATATTTATTTGGGGTTTTGTGGAACAATTAAGCTGAAATTGGTATATTTCTACATTTATTTAACCGGTAAATATGCACTCATACTTGAGTGCCTACTAGGTTTCAATGCTGCAAACACCCGCAGAAGATAAATCAATGCACTTAAGAAAATATGCAAATTTAAAGTATCAACCTTGTGCATATCTACTGCTGTTAAAGCCTCTTTACTAAAAGTCCTTTCTTTTTTAGCCCCCTTACCTATCAATCCAAACAGCTATTGGCCTGCCAGTCATGGCAGACAGTATTTAGAATTACTTAAATAGCAGCCCAATCTCCGTTTTTATCCACATTTAAAAATAAATACAGACAAGAAAATAAATGTTTTCTGTCTGTATTTATCTGTAAAAAACTGTAAAAACGGAAAACAGGGAGCCTTAATTATAATACCTCGTATACTTTTTCAATAAAATTGATTGTGTTGAAAGTGCTGTTAATATTAGTATGTTTCGCTAAGCATAAGTGAAGAGTGCCTAAATAAAGTGTATGAGTGGAAACATGTTAAAAGCTATTTCTTCTTCTTTTAAACATATGCCTCCAAGTATAAACATCTTTGAAGAAATGGGAGGAAACTATCATAACTGCAACCACATTTCCCTTAAGCATTTTTACGTTCTGTAGGTGGGTATGCAAATCTTCCTCAATGTTTAGACCACCTGGGGTTTTAGTGTTCAATTCAGTTATGTAATGTGACTCTAATTGCCTTAGGCTCTTCTCTCTGATGCCCCTTCTGATGTTTTACGGTATAGCATCAACAACAAACTATGTTAGACCTTTTACTCCGCTATTGTTTTTTTTCTTGAAAGTGACGGGCCACTGGGTATGATCTATTGTTATTCTTGATTGCCCTCAGATGTTGTAAAATTCTTTTGTGAACAGGCAGCATAGTGCTGCCTACATACTTCAATTCACACAAGCAATTTAAGATTTAAATGGCAAACTCCGTCTTGCAATTAAAATACCCTTTTATCCTCTTGATTATTTTCAGGAGTGGCAATTCATACTCTTTTGTTTGTTTGTGCCATGCTGCCACGCTTTCCACTTTCCACCTTTTTTTAAAACTTTGACACTTCCAAACCAGTTATATTTCTGTTTGCATTCAGGTGTACTCTTCACTAGCTCATCTCTCATGGCTCTTCCCTTCTAAAAGTTAAACCTGGTCTCCGTGGAGCTTCCTTCCCTATTACTAGGTCATTCCTAATTAAGTGCCAATATCTCTGCACTATTCTTCAGATCGCTCCTTCCAGCTTATTAAAAGTGGTTATTAGTCTGAATTGAGACAGTCCTCTGTTTGATTGTTTATCCTTCTTCCTTTCAAAAATTAACTGTTCTCTTGTTTTCACTTTTGCCTTATTTTTTGCCTCCTCTATGTTATGTGTGTATCCCCTTTCCCAAAATCTATGGGTCATGTCTTTTAGAGCCTTTTCCTCTTCCTGGGGTTCTCTACATTTTTTTCTGACTCTAAGGCATTCTTCAAATGGGATACTCCCCACTAAGTTCTGAGGTTGAAAACTAGTTGTGTGTAACAGTGTGTTACCCGCTCTTAGTTTTCTGTAGAGTTTTGTCTCAAGTCTCACTTACTTAACATAAACAGTTAAGTCCAGGAAATGTATTTTATTCTTACTGATTGAACTAGTGAAGTGGAGGTTTAATGTATTTTGATTTATTTTTTCAACAAAAAGCTTGGCATCTTCAATTGGGCCCCTCCATATTGCAAACATATCATCTATGAACCTGCTCCAGAATATCACATTCTGTGACCACTCAGCATGATAATCATTTTGAAGTGGCTGCTCCTCCCACCAACCCATATGCAGATTAGCATAGCTGGGGGCAAAGCAGGTGCCAACTGCTGTACATCTGACCTGATGGAACAATTCCCTGTTGAATAAGAAATAGTTATTTTCCAAACACCTACGAGTCATAGGCAGTAGCATTCTAGTGTGACTCCACAGTGTCAAAGGCCTAGTACTTAAAAAATGATTCATTGCCCTCAGCCCATCCTCATGTTTTATACTAGTGTATAGTGTGGTTACAGCTATAGTCATCAACGCAAATTCTTCTTCCAAGGGGATATCAAGCACTTTTTTAGGCAGTCCCCAGTGACTTTTATATATGAAGGCAGGTTTGTTACAAAATCCCTTAGAAAATAGTCTATATATTTAGATGCATTCTCAAACACTCTGCCTAGTGCGAAATTATAGAACAACCTGGAGGATTGATCCTATCCTCATGAATTTTGGGTATGGGATAAAAGACTGGTATTTTTGCATATATCAAGCACAGATAATGACATTTTTTATAGCTCAAAACACACAGATGATGGACGGAATGAAGAGCAAATCAAACATTCACCCCCAGTCAAGAGATCTGGGTTAAATCCATCGTTCTTTTGCTCACCATGCCACCCCAGTTTAGACCCAGCCATATGCAAATCAGTAAATAGCACAAATGCTGAGGCACAAAAGGAAGTCCGATATAGTGTAGCTGGCTATTAGCCACTCAAGTAGATAAGAAGTCCATATAGCAATCCTGATTTTTCTTTATGTATCCTTTATTCCAAAATTAAGATTTTCATAACATCCGAAACAGGCAGCCGACACGTGTTTCGTCCGAAAGGACTTTCTCAAGGCTAAACACGACGATAGACCATTGTGGAATTAGGAGTTCTATATCCATATGAAATGTGTACCACCTTCAGTCAACGGTGTAACACCTGCAATATAGAGAGTAACAGATATCTCCTCTCACTGAACTTCTATGTGCAATTGAGGTCTTGATAAACCTGCAAAGATAAGCAGTCCCGTCACGCGTGGTCCCGGAGTAAACCGGAGGAATGCTGGACAATGCAAACATTCACCCCCAGTCACAAGGATCTGGGTTAAATCCATCATTTTTTTGCTCACCACACCACCACTGTTTGGACCCAGCCATATGCAAATCAGTCTTGACCCTGTTCCTCATGGGAACAGTCCAGCCCTAACTGCCAAGCAAGGAACTCCCTAGACCACAAACAAGCACCCTGGGACCGGTTTCAGGGCATCACTCCTCATCAGCCAGGCTAGCTTGAATCTAGTGACATAGGGAGCCCTGGACCCACATCTGGCCATACCATACTCCATAACAAAGGGTTCTATGCCTCCCCACAACTATACAAATTTAACAATCATTGGTACGGCAAATAGGTTTGGTGTTGGCTGCTGATCTTTTGATTTTGACAATGCTTATTTTTATTTATGAATAGTTTTTGTATGAAGGAAGTGGCATACGTACGGCCCAGTAGTTATGTAGGATGAGCTGCCATGCCCTCACCTAAGTAAAACAAGTTTTGACTAAAAGCCATTTTTTTAATGTAAAAGCACCATAGTCCCTGGCAGAATGCCAACAATCACAGTTATGTAAGCCACTGACCGAAGTCGGCTGACACTGTGTGTCATGCTGTATGCTGTGGGGGAGGAAGAAAAATCTGAATGACACTGAAGCAGAAGAATAAATGGCGAGGACACCCTGAAAGCATGTATGTAAGTAGGTATAGTAGATATATTTTTGTTAAAATTTAAAGCAATTGTATAACACCAGACTAAACAGGCACTGGCAAAGAAAGTTAGTTTGGAGTTGCCTGCTAATCCTTTGACTTTGCCAATACTTGTTGTGCTTTTTCATGACTTTTTAAAAACGCAGTTGTTGGGGGAATTAGTGGGCAATATCAAAAATGCCATGAAGCATATTTTTTGACTCTCAAAAAACAGACATTGCCATGGAAGCCTCTGGCATTAATGAACTACAGTGTATGGGGTGTGCTCCTTAGAAAGAGCAAAGTACAGTCACTCACACTCAAGTTAGTCACTGGCTAAAGTCGACTGATTAAGTGCCCCCTGTTGTATGCTGTAGTGGGTGGAAGAAAAATGTGAAAGACAATAACAGACCAGTGGATTAAGGGGGCTGTCTGAAAACCCCTTTAAGTAAGAATATTGTATATATAATGTTAGTATAATCAAAAGGTCTTGGCTAATGCCTGGCCTAAGAATAGAAGTATTGTTTTTTTTTAAGTGTTCGAGATATAGGTATTTGTTTAAACTCAAGATTGGAGCCTTCAGGAATTGGTCGAGATGAGTCAATGTATCTGATAGCAGGTCTTAATCTCCAGTTTTATCGTAAGTGATTACTGTCTATGTTACTATGCCTCCATGTTGCTGATTTGAGAGAGAACTATTTTGAAAAACACCAGGGGGCAGATTTACTTACATTTCGCACAACACATGATAGCAAACAAAGTTGCTGCACTGCATTGAATGAAAGGAAGAAAGCAGAAATGTTCCATATTTACAAAGATATGAAGCATTTCTGCTGTATCCTAGTGCTGGCGCACTGTGTGCTGCCTAGCGTCAACGCAGGCACCTTTGCACCATATTGCAAGTGTGTTTGCTTTACAGGCAGGATTGTTTTTGTGCCAGAAGGTATACCTTTGTGTAATAAAACAACCCTTAAAGGCATCTTCCTCCTTCTATCCAGCACCCATAGAAAGAGGAAGTAACAAGGAGAAATAGCATAACGTGTATTTGTAAATCGCATGTTCAGTGGTAGGTATCTTGGTGCTGAATAACAGATGCAAATTTTTACCCAACTCAATGGTACTCATTTTATCAACCTCAGATGGATAAAATGCTGATTGGACCCGCCAGGATTTGAAGTTGTGACCATGAGGTCAAACATAGACTCCTGCAGTGGATGCATTTGTGCACTGAGCCACCAGACCCAGCTCCAATTAATAGACATTTTTCTCCTTGTTACACCTGCTTCAGGGAGGCGTAGCTTTTTGGCACGTTCCCAGGATTACTACCTTTAGTAAATCTTGGAATGCCTCAAAATTTATGGGCGATTGCATGGGAACACCCATGTTCCAACCATTGAACGCCTTACAAACACAAGATAGCACAAGAGAGCGCTACGCGCTGCCTTGCATTACTTTCCACTAAACCACGCAAAGCAGCTTTGTGTGGCATAGTAAATGCTAAAAAGGATATTGCGTCGGGACTGTGCTATAAAAGTGACGCAACCCGGAAGCAACTCCTTAGTAAATCTGCCCCTATATTTCTTGTGAACGTTCCCAGTGTTTTTAAGTGAGGTGGGAGGTTGGTTCCAATAGCTTCAGTTTGATTCAGGCGAGTAGGCAGGCAGAATTGAGTTTTAAAAGTTACCACAAAAATACATGAATAAAACAGGAATGAGGTTGATGACTTTCACGTCCGCAGTGTCAGCAGTTTTGTTCAAGTTCTATATTTAAGTGCTAACATGTTTGACTTTTAGAGAAATTTTGGCAGAATCACTTTCCGGAAGCCTACCATGGAACATATATATAAAAAAAAAGATAACTGCGTATATTAGTTCTTACACATACCACGGTAAATACACGAACAAAAAAATATAAAAAAGCCTTTGAATTTTATAGAAATGATTTCCATGTGCTCTAAAGTACGAATAAACCCTTGGAATTATAGACAGAAAGCTGCTGACTCCGTTAATTACAAGTAAACGGCTGTATTCACTTTTTGTGTTCACATACTTAGTTCAGATTATGTCAGTTGAAGAGTCTCTGAGGTTTCTAAATCTGTCAAGAAACTTTTTTACAACTATGTTTTTGTTTTGCTGATTTGGTAGTTCCATTCGTCTGGGAAACACGCAGAATATTGTTTTCGTATGCTTATTTCGTTAAGCGACTCGCTTAATGTGGGGTGGGGGGGGGGGTTGTTAGTTTTCTGATGACAAGTCGGATCAAGATTTGAAAAAATAATGCACTTTTTAGTGCACGAACTTTCGGAAAGAAAAATATATCGAAAAAACAAACAGAAAATGGCTTGTGGGTGACGTGAAGAGACAACCTCCCTCCAACCACACAAAAGGCTTCTTCCAGCTCTACCCAGGACGGTTTTGGCTGAGACTAAAACTGGCAGCCAAAACAATCCCAAAAAATACATTTCAAGAAAGGCATTGGGCCCCATCATTACTACATTTCTGGTCTATAAAACTTCATGAGAGAAGCTCTCTGGAACTCACATGCAACCACGCAGAGACCCATCAAACACACATTTGCTTAAATCAGCCACGGAGCAGAAACCACACAGATTTATTTTCATAGAGTCTAGTGTCAGGGCGAAACATGATAGGGACATGGATGCCATGCTGAGTTTCCTAAAAGCTGATGCCCGAGCACGCCAAACGGGTATGAAGTGTGAAAGTGAACCACATATACAGTGCAGGCTCTAAACACTGCATTCTTGCCCACTTGGCGCCACTTGTATGATTTTGTAATGAAAAACAATTTGATAATTGGCCTTCCTGAAAACAAACCATGGCACCGTTTTTCAAGTTCGCTTTTGTGAAGGAGGTGCAGCACTGGTGTGAACCTCAGCGTTCAGCAGGACTTGCAGCCCCCCCCCCCACCCCACCCACCCTGCGCCCTGAGACCCTCGCGGGTGAGTAGGTGCCTAACAAACACTGATTGATTGATTGATGCTTTCTGTGCACCTCCTGCCACAGAACAGTTCTGGGCCTCTAAATACCAGGTATGCATGAGCCTCTGAACACACTCTAGATTAGCATGATGCCAGCCCAAAATAAAACGGCACCAGTTGTACAAGTGGTACCCAAGGCAGTCGTGCATGCCTCTTCACCATGCAGGGGACATTGCCGTCCTGACAACTCCCATAAGATCCCTCAGCTTAAGCCTTCCGTTTGGCCAAAGGTATTAGTAAAGACAAAACAAAGACACCTCAAGGAGACCTTTGGCCTATCTTTGTTAGGGACCTACTGCAAAAGGTGATCTGGAAATGCACTTCAAGTGTGAGCCAAAGTCTCCAATCACTGGGCCACTCTCCATCCTGCAAGAGAATAACTCTAAACAAGGTGTAGATATGTCCAAAATGTCAGTCAGTTTGGGAAAGTGGCAGCGAGTAGAAGGACAATCAAGCAAAGGTGAGAAGTGATGGTTAGTGCGTAGCCTAAGCCAAATCGTCATCCATAAGCACCTGCTTTTCTGGGTCCATAAATATATCCATGTAGAAGGCGTGGAGTATGAGGTGTCAATGGGGCTGAAGGTTAAGAGTTAGGGCAGACCGATATTTATTTCCGTTCTTTTCAAGAGTAGCATAGACCTTTGAGGAATTCTTGTCCTCTCTCTAACCCATAACGATCGTATTGCTATGGTTTCTCTTTGTTACAAAGGCATAATTATGTTCACAAGGTTGGTACCTGTGCATGGGTTATTCTGCTGGAAAGGGAAAGATGCGTCTCAGCTTTGTTCCATCTTAGATAAAACAGAATGTGCAGGGAGGAGGAGGGAGGGTGGTGGTCGGTAAAGGCAGTTGCTGGAGGGAACTTGATTAGGAAGGGAATACGAGGCAGTTCATGCAGACGTTAATTCATTTATCCTTTACACTACCAGTGCTGCACCTTCACTAAAGCGCACTTGAAAAACGGTACCATGGTTTGTTTTCAGGCAGGCATGGTTTGTTTTCAGGCAGGCATGGTTTGTTTTCAGGCAGGCATGGTTTGTTTGCATCAAGAATGGAATTTAAATTCGGCTGTGTTTGAAAAGGAAAGAGTGTTCGCATGCAGGCCAGTGGAATCCTACAAATCGAGACAAGTAACAGAACTAAAGGGCACTGAAATAAGGGAAAAAGGCGTCTTATTGCTTTAGTTCCGAAACTCGTCGCCCTTTGTAGCGTAGAAGAATTTGACTGGCCTTTGTGTGAGCATCCTTTTCTATTGAAGCAGAGACGATTTAAAAGTTCTGCGGCACGGTTTCTTGATGACAACATTATGAGCCTTATTTATGAAGCCCTGCGTCACTTTTGTGCCGCCGTTGGGTCACTTTTGTGCCGCAGCGTAAATAATGCGCAATGTTGCGCCATATTTACAAAGTGACACATTTAGGCAGCTGTGTCACTTCGTAAACCCCTGCGCTACATTATACCTGCGTCAGGTATAAGGTATGCAGGGTGGGCGTTCCCCCGCAAGAAAGGGTCGTATGAGTGGCGCAGTGAAATCTGAGATTTTGCTGCGCCACTTCTAGGACACCAATGCATCAAAACCTTACGCCTGCCTCATTGCAGGCGTAAGGGTGACGCAGGCCCTTTCACATGGGGCTTGCCATGTAAAAGGATCATTGCTGGAGTTGCGTCACACTTCCGACACAACTCCAGCAATGCACCACTTTTGCACTGACAGAAACGTCAGTAATACGGACGTATCTGTCATTCCTTGCGAGATGATGCATCATACTGTAAATATGACGCATCATTGGTGTCGCAAGGAGGGCGCACTGAGAAGTTTTGCATCGCTGCTTTCACGCAGCGATGCTCCACTTCTCATAAATGAGGCCCAATATCTTTAGAATCTGTCGGTTTCCGAATCAGTAAGCTTTGCTTTTAAGGTCATTCATTTAACTCAATACTGCCATCTAGTGTTTTTAATTTAATTAGCCACATTTAAAGTTGGAATTCTACAGAAGAACGTTTCGGCACCTATTTAATTGCTATGAAACTGGTTGCATTGTAACTTATCTCCCATTATTAGGCCTGTATGTGGAGTACTGACCTCTTGCCCCCTCACTTCCACCCTGAGAAGCCTTTGACTGCTCACCCTAGCTACATTGAGTGCCAAGTGTAGGAAAGGGGTACTTGGGCCAATTTGCCAAGCCATATTAGGAGGGACTCCAGAACGGCAGCGACATTCAAACTCAAACTCCCTGGTCCGGACCCAGTAGTCCGAAGGCTACTAAGTAATAATCTATAGTATATCTGAAGAATAGTGAAGAAATGTTTGCAGCAAAAAGCACCAAACGATACACTTACTGTACATGAAAGCAGTTTGAAAACCTACAGAAATACTTTTGAGAAAATTCTTGTGATCATAAGCCAGCTTAAATTAACCTTTCACGTTGTTATAAAAAAAATACACACACAAAATTACTTGCAGACTAACCAAGCACAAAAATCACCAGTGGTCTCTGATGGTTGCTCTCAAATTTTGCTTTCTGTCCTGATGATGACCTCATAAATTTATAAGGTCGAAATGCCATCTACGTTCCCGTCTGGCAATTAAGAGGATGTATTTATTGCATCATTGATCCTGTTAAATATTGGGTATTCTTTGTATTATTTTTCCTCTGCCACTGTGACTGTTTTCTGTTTACACTGTAATTTTGTACCATTATAGGTTTGTTATGTGTAACTTTATGAGCACCATATGTATATGTCTGTATTGCTTTTTTGATGTGTTTTATAAAAAAAATTTCTATAACTTAAAATGTATTTCAATAAGTAAAAACTTTTTCAAAAAATTGTATGTTTGTGGGTACCTTTTTATATTCATCCTTATTGGTATTTACACGTTTTACCTTTTCACGTACACATTTGTATATATCAATTGTATTCTTTAATTTGATATACTATGACAAGTCTCTTTAGGGGGGTTAGATACACTTTCGTTAAACAAGTTTCTCCCTGAACCGTTGTAGCTGTAATATTCTTTAATGGCCCCAGGTTCTGGGGTGTAGGGCTGCCCCTGTCGTGGGTAATTAATAATACTCACCCAGGCATAAACGGAAACGCCAGCACACTACTATGTTGTTCACAGGTTTGTGCATGCTCACTATAATTGCAATATCCTGGGCGAAGTACTACGCTACGCTCGCGTAGTTTGCGCTACTTCGCACTACGCGAATTGCACGTAGCACAGTGCAAACACGCGTAGCGGTCATTTTTTGCTTGCTCGCGGTCCTCAACGTCAAGTTGGCGACCGCGAGCAAGCAAAATGACATCCCGGCGAGACTTTTCCTCGTTCGCGATCAGCAACATCAAGTTGCCGATCGCGAGCGTGGAAAATAAACCTCCCGGCGAGATTCTCAACGCAGGGAGGTCTGGTTTCTCATTGCGAGTGGTCGCGTATGCTCGCGACCGCTCGCGATGTGAAACTACCAGTCTGCGTTGAGAAAGCTGCAGCTCGAGTAGAAATCTACTCGAGCGGCAGAAAACGACCGCTTGCACTGTGCAAGATGCGGTTTGCACTCATTGCACAGTGCGGACAAGCATCCGGCACTGTGCAATCAGTGCGAACAGCATTTTGCACAGTGCACTACGCAGTTCGCGTAGCTCGCGAAGTGCACTTCGCGTAGCTACGCGTAGCGCTACTACGTGAACTACGCCCAGGGTTATTAACCATCAGCTCTGAGGTCAAAAGGTGGAGTGTGGTCACAGGTGACCCACTAGCCACTGTGGAAGGTAAAGTGGCAGCTGACTGTGTCTTACGGTAAACAGGCTCCACTTTAATCGCAGTAGCTCCATGTCACTTCTAGACACACCCCTAGTCTCGGCATGCAAGTAGTGTGATTATATATAGCCATTACAAATGGACACCAAAGTCACAACCAGCCCTTTACTTATCATACCTACTCACCTACCATACTTACTTACCTACAATATACCTACCATACTATTCATATCACATCTACGATAACTATCATACCTATAATTACTTACCTACCATGCCCAACCTACCATAACTAAATCTCCCTCCACCTCTGCAGGTATGGTATCTAGGTTTGGGAGACATGTTCGGCTGAGTATTGGCAGCAAGGTAGGTATGGTAGGTTATTTATGGTAGGTAAAGCAGGTTATGTATGTTAGGTACAATAGGTAGATATTGTAGGCAAGTTTGGTACATATGGTGTAAGGTAGGCATGGTAGATTATGTGTGTTATGGAAGGCTGGTGTAGGTTAGGAATGGTGGGTAAATATCGAAAGTATGTTACATTAGTTAGGATTGGAGCAGCGTAATTTTGGCTCCACCCTTAGACGTCACAAATATGCAACATAAACATGCATTTAGAACTTGATTTCTGTGTGCCCTAACAATATTAATGTAAAGTGTGGCACTTGACATCACTATTGATGTGCATTCACTCTAGAATTAGAGATTCATGTATATGCCTGTGCGACTTAATTCATTAAACAACATTTACTGTTTAGATGATTGAATAGAAACCATGCTCACACTATTAAAGTGTAGTTACTTTAGAAATGACAATGATTTATGTAATGTGTGCATTAATGTTTTACATTTAAATGTAGTTCTTAGTCATACCTATACACATGTATTGAAGATTTTACCATATGCCACATGTGATGTGACTCTAATGTACTGAAATTTTACATTCATTTGTGTTTGAAAGTGCTCACACATATTAAATGTGCACCACTGATTCAATACTTTAAGTTATCCTGACTAGATTTCTTCTTGCACAAAATGCTGTTTTCTATTTTCTGCTTGCATGTCTTTCTTTGTAGGTATGTTCAAATGGTTTGTTAGTTTGAGGATAGATACAACACTTTACTAGTGATAGAGAGAGAGCCTGAGAAGAAGACCTCGGCAAGGAACATGGAGAGCCAGAGGGTTAACTTAAAGTGTCCATTCAACACTGTTGCAAACAACTGCAGGTGACAAAGAACAGTACTGTTCCCATGTTCAGCCTGGGATATTTGGTGAATGTTGCAACTTACAACGTGAGAATGGAAAAGACAATGAAGCCCCTGATGATGCAATCAGAGGGGTGTTGCTCTGGAGAGTCTGGTGGCAATAACTAGTGTTCACACTGTCTGAGTTTAGGCCACTTTGGACTTTGAGAGGTTTAAACCTCTATGCTTATTCCCTTTGATTCTTTGCATGGTGTGGCTTAGGCCAACACTTATTTCCCTGACCCAAGAAGACTCTTGACCAACCTTATGAAATGCTGACAACTTCCCGCACTTTCCTATATTTCTGCATTTTCCTGATTTTTGAGATCGCTTTAGATTATTTAACCATCCTCTTAGTTTGGACTTAACTTAGACAATTTTAGATTTTACTCATGAACAGGAGAACCAGAAACTATTCTCTGAGCTTTAAATTCTGCTATTAATCATTTGTATTGCTGTGACTGAACTACTTGTTTGCCTTATACTGGTATGCCTAAACGTTTTTAGGAGGTTGGGGTACCCAGTTGTTATTCTATATATTTACAGCATGGTACTGAGATCTGTTTATCTTAGCCTGACTTCTAACTTGTAATAAACCTTCTTAACTATAGTCACTGATTTCTGGCCCTTATTGTGTAGCCAAATGGGCTACACTATTAATAGAAATTGATTAATTTAATGCTAACTCCCTTCACCTCTCAGGCGGGGAAGAAAAGGTCCATCGGAGGACAAATGGTAAGAGGGTTGACCCAGAGAGCTGCACCAGTAGGTAAAGTAGGTTGGGGTATGGTAAGTAGTTACGTTAGCTTTGATAGATCGATAATTATGTATAGTACAGATAGTATTTTTGGTAGGTAAGTAGCAATGGTAAGTAGGCAGATATATATAGGTTTGGAAGATAGGATAGGTTATGGATCAGGTTGATCGGTTAGGTTAAAGGTGGAGGGTATGTTAGGTATTTATGATATGTTAGGTATTATATGGTCAGTACGTTATGGCAGATAAAGTATTGTAGGTATGGTAGGAAATCAGTAATGCCAGTTACTGTAAAAAGGTATTGTATGTTATGTGTGAAGCCTTAGGACTAGAGCAGTCGACCTCAACACTGGGGAACCGGGTTCGAGTCTCGGCAGGGACACTCAACATCCTGTGATTCTGGGCAAATCACTTAATCTCCCCGTGCCTAACAAAAATGAATGTGTCCTTGTGTAACGCAACTGGTGCTCATGTAAAGCGCTCCGATACCTGATACCTTCGAGTCAAGTTTGCGCTATATAAAACTCCCCCAAAAAACAAATGTTGGGAGGTAAGTATATTGTAGGTAAGTGGGTTTGCTTGGTAAGTAGGTATGGTACGTAAGTAGGTTTGGTTCATAAGTTTAGTAGGTACAGTAGGTATGTATGTTATTTTAGGTATGGGCAGTAGGTTAGGCACGCAGGTAGGTTAAGATTAGTAGGTAGGTGCTATAGGTAGCTATATAAGTATGGTAGGAGGGCGTTATCGGTAACGTAGGGTAAGTTAGGTTCCTTAAGTTAGGTATGGTATAGTATAGTAGGACATAACAATTTTGTCTGAAATCTGATATGTTTGTGCTAATAAAGCATTTTCTAGACTTCTTGCTTACAAAGGATAGCATTGGAGGGGCGAAACAGGGTGCCGAGGAAGGTGACCATGCTTGTGCAGAGTTCTGCTAAGGCTAGCTCACCAGGGGATGAGAATAAATGGCCAAGAGCGGTCCGTAAGCATGGGATGAAGTGGGTTGACTATTAGCAGTACCACTCCATTGGTGGGCGAACCCCGCAGTGGGCAATAGGCAGTGGAGGACAAGTTTAGTGCCCTGGAGCAGAGACAGGTCTGATACCAGAGCTACCCAAAAAGAAGATCAATGGTGTGTACAACACGAAAGCCGAACATCCAGTCCTGGTATTGGACACACGGTAAGGAAAAAGACATTGTCATAGGAGTGCACAGTCAGAGGGCAGAACAACACAGTGATCGCATTTACAAAGGCAGCCAAGAGTAGACTACACCATGCTTGGGAGATACCTATAACTTACCAGAAGAATCACAGGGAGTCTGTCTGCACAAATTCACAAACCCACTGTAAGCAATATATCACAAGGTACATTAAACGTGAAAGACAAATCAACCAACATACAAAAGTGAACGGAAAAATTGACCGGTGGCAGCCGTCTTTGTTGGTGTAGACTCTGGGAGCACACAAAGGGAGGACTTGCACCTCGTGCAGCAAAATACAGGTAAAATTAGAACTGGAATGACAGTAGGATAGATTTCTGAGCCACTTGCTATGTAATAAAGGGCACAAGAGAACAAAGGCGTCTTTGAGGAATGAAGCAAGTGCATACTGGTTGAACTTCACAGCAGCAATTGGCCTAAAATACAAATTAGAGGCAAGATCACTAGAACATGCAGAAAAACACTGAACTGGAAAACAGAAACAAACGAGATTATCTTCATTTTTCAGGAATACCAAAGAAACTTGATAAAGATGATATGCTTGACTTCCGAATGCACCTGATCCCAGAACTTATCAAAATAACTTTCGACCTCCCGCTGGAGATGCAAAGTGCATAGGATCAGAACGCAACATCTTAACAAGAGAGAAGAACCAAGGCAAGTGACAAGCACCAGCAGGCGCACCAAGTCTAAATACCAGCAGCAAAGAAACAAGGACCCTTCAGGTACACGGGAAACAAACATCTTTATCTCTCGTAACTTCTCCAGCGAGATCACCCAGAAACGGAAAAAAATTCCTTGCATTCAGATCAAGGCCTAAAAAAATGGGACAGCAGACCGACTGCTTCATTCTGCAGTTAAGTTGGTACTTATGGACGGTCAATTGAAAGAATACGAAGACCTAGAGGTACTGGAACAATTTTTGTTCACTTTAGACTCATCTACCAAGAAACATTGCAATCTAATGAGAACCTGAGACAACTGGGTGAGACTGTGGACGGGATGAGAGGAAACGCATAGATGAGGCCACTCAACATTGGGCTTCAGGAGCTAGAAACAAAAGCGAAAGGCACCTATCTGCCAAATAAAACTCAAGATCAGCCTTTTAAGCATTAATCAAAGCTACAGAGATTTTACCCTGAAGCACAGGTCTTTGAGACGGAGGCCACTAAAAGTCAGTCAAGAAAAACAAAATAAAAAGGTTTAAGATCCAACAACACCCTCGATGTCAGCAGGTATTCGATGGGCCCTGATGAACAAGACAGCAATGGTAAACTTTTTCGAGTATACATGAGACCCAAGGTGGTATTTAAATTAGCCTTGAAACCAAGGAGAGGGGCTCTTCAAATCCAAAGGGACAGAGCACCCATAAAACTCAATAGTTAAAAACAAATTTTCCCTTTGGAAATCCCTACACACTATTTACCCACATTCAGCAACTGTACCAAATTATACCAAATTATCAACTCTCATACAGTATCACAATTGATGCTCCACTCAGGATGTATAGGCACTTATACACGTGTTTAATAAATCTTGCCGAAAAGAATTACAATAAAAATATATATCACCATATAAAACAGTACATAAAAATGTTAAAAACACATTAGATTACAATAAGTACAAATTCACGATGAGACAAAATCACTGGAAAGGAAAACTAAGAAAGACAGTAAAATTTGTCTTCTGGTTGTTAATTTAAAACAATAATAGACAGCAACCCGCAGGGGAATGGCTTCCCTGTCTTTGTGTGACCGCTGACTTTCATCAAATTTAACAGAAACACTCAGCATCGACGCGTTTCGGTGGAGCAATAATAATTAGGCCACCTTCATCAGGACTCAAATTTTTCTTGCATCCTTTCCTTATTCATATAGCATAGTGGTATAATATTTACACACCGGTGCACAGGCACTCGGGAAGATGTCACTCCAATATAATTTGGAAAAGGCAAACCTAATAATTCGGTTTGTGACTGAAAGTCAGCGGTCACACAAAGACAGGAAGCCATTCCCCTGTGGGTTGCTGTCTATTATTGATACTGTATGAGAGTTGATAATTTGGTATAATTTGGTACAGTTGCTGAATCTGGGTAAATAGTGTGTAGGGATTTCCAAAGGGAAAATTTGTTTTTAACTATTGGGTATTTAAATTAGGCCACGCAGGGAATCCCTTGGACATCACAAGAATATAACCAACAGCAAAAACAAGGTACCTTTACCCCATTTAGTGAAAATGACATCCACAAGATTCTTCAGAATATCAAGCCCTCCAACCACTTCAGTGACCCGTTGCCCCCGGCTATCTTCAAAGAAATCAAGAATGCACTCATCCCCACCTGGACAAGAATAGTAAACGCTTCTCTTTCACAAGGCACGATCCCCAGTTGCCTAAAAGCAGCTCAGGTATCACCTATTCTAAAAAAACCTAACGCTGACAAATCTGATCTCAATAATTTCCGCCCCATTTCCAACATCTCCACCCTAGCGAAACTTCTAGAAAAATGTGTTCAATCTCAACTTTGTGCTCACATAGAGAATTATCAACTTCTAGACCAGCATCAATTTGGTTTCAGGAAGGGACACAGAACTGAATCGGCTCTCACCCACGTTATGGATGACATTTTAAAAATGCTTGACAAAAACGAATCCTGCCTCTAGATTCTCCTTGACCTTTCCTCCGCTTTCGACACTGTTAATCATGACAACCTCCTATCCATCCTGCAAAACAGAATGGGTTTTGCTGATCAGGTGTTACAATGGTTCTCGTCTTTCCTACATCACAGATCACAAAGAGTCAAGGCAAACCACTCTCTCTCCCAGCCCTCTCCTGTACTCCTGGGGGTCCCTCAAGGGTCCGCCCTATCTCCCATCCTCTTCAACCTTTTCCTTGAACCTCTCGCTAACTCATTAAACTCCATGAACATTCTCTTCCACATGTATGCGGACGACACGCAACTCTATTTGAAAATCTCATCCTTGGAAAACATCATCTCCCTCAACACTACTCTAACGTCTACTCAAAACTGGTTAACGGAGAACCATCTCCTGCTTAACACTTCCAAAACAGAATTCCTGCTCATCTCCCCTCCGAACCACATCCCCAAGATAGACCTATGGCTGAGTCACCTCACTGCTTTCAATTGCACTCCTCTCATCATAGACTCAGCCAAATCCCTCGGAGTCACCATGGACAAGCACCTGAATATGAAAAATCATATCAGCAATGTATGTAAGGGAACAAACCATTTGTTGAGGTCACTCAGAAATATCAAACCTTTCCTTCCACTAAATGATTTCAAGCAGGTGGTCCAAGCGCTTGTCTTGCCGAGGCTTGACTACAGCAGTGCTACCCTCTGTGGCCTTCCCAAATACGCCCTGGCTCCACTAAGATCAACTCTGAACGCGGCGGCTAGACTGGTCACAGGCACCAAACGATACAATCATATATCCCCAGTCCTAAAATCTCTCAATTGGCTACCCTGAGAAGCTCGAATTCAGTTAAAGATTGCCGTTCTGGCTCACAAAGCCCTTCACTTCAATACTCCCAGGTACCTTGAGCAAAAACTTGAACTATCCTGTGGTTTTAGAGCCTCAAGAAGTGCCACTACCTTCCTCCTGAAACCACTCATCCTTAACAAAAAAATAACTTGTCACCGAGCCTTCTCAGGCGCTGCTCCAAAGATTTGGAACTCTCTTCCACCGGAAGTACGAAGAATCTCTTAAACGAAGGCTTTCAAATTGGAAGCTAAACGATTCCTTATGAACAAATTCTTACCCTAAGAGGGATACGCTCACTTGCTCGGATGTTGATATTGCATCTATGTTATTCCTCCCATCATATTGTAAAGCGCTCGGATATCCTTCGTGATCTTGTTCGCGCTATATAAAACTTTATAAATAAATAAATAAATAAATAAATAAAATGTTGAAAATGACGCCGCGGAATCATACCAAAAGGTTCCTCAATAAGAAGCGGCCCCCTAAATAGCCACATCTTTGCAAAGGAGACATCTCCCTATGGTGCGGGCCAAGTGCCTTGGCTTCTGTTTTCTCAGCCAACCAAGGGTTAGGAGCCAACAGATCCCACTTGGGAACGTCACAGCACTAGTATGAATGCCTACATACTCCTGTCTCTTAAAACAATGCACAGAACGTCGCTGCTAACATTTACTAATCTTTCCTAATGACGCATCTATACACAATTTCAAACTAGTACACACACCTCTGTTGGATAAACTAGGAACACCGCATCATATACCTGCCACCTAGGACTGTTAAGGTTCGGATGTACCAGAGGAAGTAACATGAACCCATATATGCGTAGGATGAAAGATCTGAACACTGTTTCACTCAATGTGAACAGCCTGACTCACTTTATCAAGTAAAGTAGTGACTTTCTAAAACGATGATCACCCACTAACGCCTTGAACTAATGCAAGAAATGCACCTTTCACTGAAAGAGTGTAAAACGCAGAAGAGACTACGTAGGCAGGGTGTATCATGCTGCAAAAAAAGCACGTTGAACCCACCCACAGTGGCCAACCGAAAGGGAGGCATGACCATCCTGATTAGGAAAGAGTTGCCTATCCACATACTGAAGACAAGGTCTGACCCTACTGACATTTCATATAATAAAAGTCACTATACAAGCTCGCATGTTAATTATACGGTCAATATATGGCCCGTTGGAAGAGAAAAGTGAAGTCTTTAAAGACATCACCAGAATTTTACTGCCTTTGGGAAGTTCAAGGATACTTTTTGGGTGGGACTGGAACCTAGTATTGGAGTCAATAATAGATGAATCAGGTCACGCAAACATCAGGGACCGTATTATGAATACCACGCACTTTCCCAGTTTGCACCATGGTGCGCGCACCTTTCAAAAGGTGTGCTGGGCAAAAACAGGGACAATGTGCCGTATTACAAAGAATGCATGGCCCCCAGGTCAGCGCATTCAAGTGAAATACAGAGCAGGTGTTTAAAAGCTGATCCGTGTTTGACAGTGCAGACTCAATCCACTTGTACTTTCAAGAAGGGACAGAGTTGCAGAGATCCCCATGCAGACAAGTACAGAGTGTGTATGGGGGGTCCATGGGATCCCCTTTCTCCCCTCCAGAGGGCTGCCTTTAGGAGGCGCACTAGAAGTGCAGCACCTTTTTCTGGAGCACTTTCAGTGCACCTCCTAAAGTCATGTTAGCCTTTGCGCCTATGTCCATAATGCGGCGCGGACGCAGAGGGAAAGCAATTCAATCATTTGCATGGTGCCACGCCCCCATGCAAATGAGGGAACGCCCTCTTATGAGGGTGTTCCCTCATTAATGCTGGTGCAACATACGTGCCAGTGCTATCAGTATAAGGACGCACAAGCATCTGTACTGCCCTCTGTAATGCCATTGTGTCCCGGGACGCACAAAGCGGGCGCACATGCCCATTGCACCCATTGGGGCACAATGTATAATATGGCCCCCTGATGTACCAGAGATAGGCAAATATTGGAGGACCTAATGAATGAGAAATCTCTGTTTAAATCAAGGAAGCTGATGCACCTGATAGGCAGTGCTTAATTTGAGCTGGTGGTTTCCGGAGCTCGCCACCGGCACTTAATTGTCAACACCCGCACTTATGACAGTGTGACACATGATAGCACTGTTTGTCTAATTTAGAGATGAGCAAAACAACAGTCATTTATTAATTCAATATACATTATAAATGACCAATACCTGCCACCAAAGCCATTCTTATAGCTGAGGGGGCCTGGAATAGTCAGATTTATCACACTTGTAGGAGTGTGATAGTTAGTAGTGTGGTTAGTGTAATTGGCAGAGCTGACAGCAGCAATGGTCTGTGCAAGCGTTAGTGGCCTCCCAACTAGGGCCCTGGAACTTTTTTTATTTTACAAATTAAGCACTGCAGACAGGGATTAAATGCTCACATCTTCTACACATGGAACACATACCTACATAGTCTACTTCCTAGCCTCAGCCTCGTTATTGAGATCTATCACTGACACGATTATAACACTGATTATTTTCTTTGATTATGATGCTATTCTCATAAAAATAGACTAATTGGGCATACTGAGACCTCATGAGGGCAGTGGTGGATGAGCACATCACAGTACAAATTTCCCAAGGAAAGCAATTATATGCACTCAATGTTGAACACATCTATAGGAAAATGAGGGCACTGTAACATCGACACAAATACTCGGGAAGCCTAAAAGCGTACCTGAAAGGTGAGATTATGAAGAACTTGCCATTAAAAAGAAAAGCAGGACAATCCACAGAGGCCACTTTGGAACAAAATATCAATATGCTGACTAAACAATCTATGAATATGCTAACAAAAGAAATGCTACATCTTATTTGAAAGGAAAATATGACTTGAATACCTTATATACTACCAAAGCATAGCATGCGCTTTTGTGCATTAAGCAGAGACACGATGAAAGTGGGGAGAAGGCCATGGACGTTATTTAGGGATCACCAGGGGTCACAGTTTCGACCCCTGACTTGCCATTTGCGACCTCTGGCCTCAGATGTGGCAATATGTGTGCCAAGAAAACAGGTACGGTTCTGCACTCCTTACAGTCTGCCCGTTTTTCATTATATTAATAGTGAATAACATTGCATTATTCCTTATTAGTGTAATAAAAATGAAGCACACTTACCTCGAAAGGGACCTTTAGTCGCAGCTGTGATAAGTGAAAATACTTTTATGCTTACAGGTGATAATGTGTTTAAGTTAGAGAGAGCATGTGTATGTATGAGCATGTATGCGAGTGAAGGAGAGTGAGAGTCAGTGACGGGTAGTGAGTGACAATGTGTGAGACTGACGCCTAGATTTACTATTCCTTGATGCAAGTCAAAGCTCGAACAAAGCTGTTGCTCTGCCTTCTGTCAAAGGGAGAGCTAAGAAATGTGCCATATCTATTAAGAGATTGTGCATTTTTTTCTCTCCCTATGTGCTGGCACAGTTTTGGCAGTCATGCACCAACACACATTCCCTAGTGCAATAGTGCATGTGTGTGTATGTTCTATGAAACATAGGTTTTGTACTGGAAGGGGTCTTTTCCAGTACAAAAACTATCCTTTAAGTCTTTTTCGCACTTAGTATGTGTGCTGTTCAATGCAGCACATGTAAAGTTAGAAACGAGGAGAA
Organism: Calotriton arnoldi; assembly: GCA_963921515.1. Taxonomy (NCBI): domain Eukaryota; kingdom Metazoa; phylum Chordata; class Amphibia; order Caudata; family Salamandridae; genus Calotriton; species Calotriton arnoldi. The sequence goes on from CAWUFW010006886.1 coordinate 690,519, forward strand.
AAGAAAACATTTTTACTTGTTATGCTTGCCTCGAGGAGGCATAAGATTTTGGTGCGAATTACTGTCAACGAGCAATAGTAAATAGGGATTTGCATCAAAAACCATGGGTGGTTGTATCGGAACACCCCTGCACCACCCATGGAATACCATCTCAATGCAAAATAACACAGAGCAAAGTGAAACTTTGGAATATTTTGGGATACTAAGCAAATACTGGTTTGCGTTAAAAAGTAAATCCCACCTTAACACTTTGTACAGGGTTTATGCCACAAAAGTGAGGCAAATCCGGCGCAAAGCATTAGTAAACCTGGGTCTAAGTGTCAGTAACTATGAGTGAGTGAGAATGAGAGAGATTAACAGTGAATGCATGGGAGTGAGTGAGAATGAATATGAATGAGTATAAGGGGTGTAAGAGAATGTGAGTGAGAATGAATGAGTGTGAGAGTGAGTGAGTGAGAATGGGGTGTGCTGTTTGTAAGTTTGTCGTTGGGCCTGGCATACGTTAGGTAAATATTTTCTCATAGAGATACCCAAGGCAAAATAATGGCACTGGCATGGTTGTTGCAATTTTTAGCATGACGGTCACCTGAGACAAAATACTGGCACACTGGAGCTAATTCTTGGCCTAAAGTGTACAAATGGTAAAATATTGAGACTGTCATAATAGAGGTACTTCATCGCATATAGGACACCCGTGGAAAAATAGTGGGATACTTGAGGAAATTCTTGGCAAGTGAGCACTAGTGGCAGAATGCTGGCATTAGCACAATGGTTGTCATTCTTGGTATAAAGGTGGACAACTTGACATTGGGGAGGGTGGCAACTATGACATAATACCGGCTATGATATACTGAGGTAATTTTTTCACTTAAGGGTCACCTATATTATAAGGATGGCATAAATTTCAAAATTCTGGCACTCGCATATTTTATGTCATTTTTATATAACAGGGCACCCATGACAAAATGCTGTCATTGGCACAATGGAGATAATTTTTGACATAGAGGAGGCACCCATACTACATTTTGAAAAATGGGGTAAACTCCTGGGGAACATCAGGTTTCATTGGCTTAACTCACCATAAAAAGATTTGAATATTTAATGAGGACTGTTTCAGTGCCTATGGCACTTCAGCAAATTTATGTGAAAATTGTTCTTTAAAATGCACAATTTCACCCCATTCTTTTAAAAAACAATTTCGTAGGGAGAACCCCCTTAAAGAGGAACTGTCTTACTTGTTCTGCTTGCTGAATACAATTCATGGCAAATATGTTGCCCTAGAACATTCAAATTTCAAATCAGCACCATAATATAGGTAGCATTTAAGATAGTCAGAAGTTTGTGTTGTCACACTAATCATGCTGTTATTAAGGAACTTCAGCGATGTCAATTATTGGGATGTTAGGGTCATGTAACATGCCTTCATTAAAAAATAAATAAGGTCCTTGGCCATATGATGTCACTTCCTGTGATCTCATTAAGGTCAAAGAGAATGTGATGTCACTTCGCTACTCCTGGTGAATCAATGCCAATGGACATTATGCCTTTTAGTCAAATGCCTAATTGAAGTAATATATTGTCTAGATAAGTATGTAAATACCCTATTATACTGGTCAGGTCTTATATATCTAGGAAAATATTTTTATTTTATGGGAAGATTAGACTTGAGCAGTACTACAATGCACTTACATACTCGATCTTACCTGAAGTAAAAGATTTATTTTGTAAGTCTTGCTTTCATGTTGAAAGACACCTTTCAGCGAGGACTTTAGCGCTTGTATGTTTCTTTAACAACCTAAAACTTTAAAATGGCATATTAATCGCTGTGGACTTTCAAAATAGACATTTTATTGATTCCTGTTATTTTCTATTTAGGATGATCTGACTCAAAGATGGCCATTCATTCATTTTGCAAGAACTTCTCTTCAGCAACACACATTTAAGATCTATTCTTACAAATCCTTGAAAGCCTACTTACAATTTGCGTTAGCTGCATCCAGGCCCTATATTATCATGCTATTGGCTGTTTGGTGCATCATTCCACCTCTAATGGAGTGCTTGCATGTTGATGCAAGAGGGATATTTTACACAGCTAGAGAGCAGTCAGACAAAGCACATTCCATTCTTTATGTCATACATGCATTCTAAATATAAAGTAATTCTTTTTCAGTACTGTTTTTCACTAAAGCAGCTTTTTGTTGAAATCATTCGGAAACATCCAGGGGCTGCTCATTTACTAATATATTCTCCTAGTTGCTCTTCAAAGCACATGTTTCTTCTTCACAAGCCTCCAAGCTCTACATTCTTGGATACGTTTTCTGCTGACCATGGAGTGTTTTGATTGTCACTGATTCATAGCAGGAGTGAATAAGAATGAGCAGGAGGCAGAGACTGAACATACTGAACACGAGGTGACTAATGTCTCAGGCTCTATGAGACGCTGTGGTATACTTTCATCTGTAAAATCCATGCTAAACCTCGTAATAAAGGGGAGTCCCTTTCTGCACAGCCAGTGATGGGCTTCCAAAGACTCGTCATTCTTCAGCCAAGTCTTAACACCTGGCATAATACAGCAAGGAGATTTTCACGTAAATTAAAATTGTAATTCTTCATTATTTTGATCCTTCCCAAAATGCAACAGTTTCTAAGTTCATTCCCTTCTTCTCATGAACTCTCATCAATATTCTGATCAATCCATGAAGCGCTTGTTGGCTGAAATACAATCAAGAATATCCGAATGCATTGCAGGGTCATTGCAAGTTATTGCTACCACTCTTTCATTTCTGTCATACATTCTTCCTTTGCATAAAACAATTGATATCAGACACTCTCCAGAGTGCTTTCATTGTCACCGATTCAAGCCAGGAGGCAAATGAGCATGAAGAGGAGACAGAAACAGACCATAAAAAGATAATACAAGACGGAGCATGTCCACAAGACATTGAAACTATCTGGAATTGCTCAGGACACTATTCATTTCAGCGGGTACGGTCTTCTCCGAGCATGCACTGGTTACTACTATAACTCTTTTGAGCATGTAGTAGTAGCATGTTCCATCTGCTAATAATGCTCTGATCGCGAGGTTTGCTGCTATTTTGGCGGGAAGAGAGTTGCCTGCCGGCACATTTTGAGCACAGGCTGTTGATTAGCACAGATCCACCGAAAGTGGTAACAGGCGGCTCTTAGTACAAAGGTTTATCTTGCTAAAGCTCTGTTGGTGTATGAATGTTTGTTGTTAGTTTACCAGAGTAAAAGGAAACAACAACAGAATTTGAGCATCAGAGAGCATGCAGTGATTAGTGCTTCAAATTGCTTCAGTTTTCTGGAGTGCTTTAATTGCCACTGATTCACACCAGGAGTGAAGGAGTAAGCATAGAAGACAGAGAGTAGGCGCAAAAGGATAACTCATGAAATAGCATGCCTATAAAAGAGATTGAACGTATTTGGAAATGCTTAGTCACTTTCATGCCCATGGCATAAGCTCTTCTCAAAGCATGCAGTGGTGATTAGTATTTCTCCACCGATCATGGACCTCACCAGCCTCTAGACATTTACTTTGTGGATATGTACGAGTCTGCCAATGGACTGCTTTCGTTCTCGGTTGTTCATGTCAGAAGTGAATGAGCAGTAGACTGGAACTGATAGAAAACTCAAATCTCACTTTTTGCCACTTAGACTTGCACAATTGAAGGTTGGCTGAGGTAAATGTCAAACCTAGTGATAAGGGCCAAGACCTGAAAAATAGATGCAACTTAATTTAGAGCTCTGCTATATGAATAGAGGGAGGACTCCTTCAGCTCTCTTCCATTTACTTATGTAAGCCTTTAGTCTACTTTTACTTTTGGTCTTAATTTTTAAGATGGTGCCATAGGTTGCAACGTCTGCTTGAACTATGGTAGTGTTGAGTAGAGCTCTCCTCATGGTTAATCACACAGCATCAGGGAGGCCAGATTCTTTGCTTTTGGCAATTAAAACTACCCTCATGACAGTCGTAAGGAAGATCGGCTGGGTGGCTTCACTCAATGTTCTACCTGTGAAAAAATTGGTCCTTGTGAAAAGCCAGTCATAAAAATGGGAAAGAACATTCGGCATTGCATTACACCTTCTAGGTCTTCAAGAAACTGACATGATGCAAGAAAAGACATAACCACGAATGCAGGGCAACTTTTGGCAATGACATCTTCCCATCAAATACTGATTTGATGATTACTGTTACTGATGTACTAGGCAGGCAAACATCATTCATTACTATCACTAGTCTACATAAGAAGTGTGGTCAACGAGGCAATGGCTCATCGGAAGATGGTGGTCTGAATGGAGCACTGGCTCTTTCAGGATAAGTTACAAGAAGGGCAAAAGAAACCGGACCTCACAGTGCTCCTGTGTCTTCAGTTTAGTGACTCCTTTCAGCTCCATTGTCCATCCATCTTATGCGTTTTCGGCATTCATTGGAGGCCCTTTAAGTCATTATTTATTATATGCACTACTGGATTTAGGCACGATCATTTCAAACACTTTACGCAGCAAAAAGTCACAGTATATTGAACAGGTATGCAGTATGGTACTCACCGGTACTCAGACATCCACTCACTCCTCCATAGAGGCACTCACACACCACTCACTCGTACACCCACTCACACAACCATGCACTCACCCTCCGTTATTTAAAATATGCCCCCAGGCCAGGCCCACCAAGGGACCGATAATTGATGAAGCACGGAAGTCCGTGCTTCAGTTTTTTTTTTTTTCCAGTGGGACTTTCCAAGAGGCCTAGGGTGTCAGGGTGTTTCTACCCTGTCGCCTTTTCTTTTTTTAATGTTGTTTCTAGGACTGGGTTCAAGCTGAGTCCCAAGATGGCTGGCAACACTTCCTGGGTTGAAGTGTCGGCAGCCAATCAGATCTCAGCATGAGATTGGAAGGGGTCGTGGATCTTCCATGTCCCTAAATATACCACTGGAAATTTCATTAAATTACTCCTAGACCAACATCTACCTCCCTGCCAAATTTGGCGCAATTCCGTTCAGCAGTTCTGGCTGTAGTCGTGTCTAAAGTTCCTATAGAAATTAACATGGGGAAAACGCGTTTTGAGACCCCCTCCTTTTTTCTCGGGTTCCGCTTGACGGATCACCCTGAAACTTTCAAAACAGCAGCTGGATTGAGCGTCAAACTAGTTTTGAAAATTGTGCGAGGATTAATAATATTAGATGAATATTTCAATACTTCAGAAGGGAGGGAAAATTCTTTAGGTGTCACTTTGGGGCATGGTTAAAGACACGTCAGGGCAGCTCTGGGTCTTAAGGTATTGGAGATGAGAAGTAAAATCATACCTGAAATACCCGAATGCTGCTGGGGAGGAACTAGCCCTATAATATCTACAAGGATGTTCCCAGAGCAGGAGGCCAAGCAGGTATAGCGTCTTGAAGAGGATAGGTATGCAAGGGGAGTTGAGAACAAAAGGAAGATGAAAAACACAGTGAAGGCCATTAACTTGCAACTGAAGTCGGTGTAGCCAATCTGTTTGTTGGTAGTGATTGAGAATATCATCTAAGCATGCAATTAAGTGGTACTTGAATGGCACAAACCTAGCCAAAAGGCAGCAGAGTGCTCTACAAGGAAAAGGCAAAGATACAGTCAATGAGTGACTGGTGTGGAATCTGGGTTCTGAGAACAGAGGTGGACTATTACTTTGTTATGGTGTAGAATTCTTTATAGAAATAGATGTTTCATTCTTTCATAAATTGATCTGCGCTGGGGCAGTCTTGATGTATATAGGGATGTGTTTCAGACGTTGATACTATCACACCGAGATTCGTTTGGTTAAACAAAAACAAAAATGAACAGACAGAATACAGTTTTTAAGTTTTCTTTTATTTACCAGTAGTTTGTCAGTCACTGTTGTTTTATGGGTAAATGGGGTGTAATCGAGTCCATAAAATTTAGCCCATATACTTGTCCAGGTCCTCTTCTTCTCCCAGCATTCTGCTCCTCGTGCTGATTACTCACAACCAGTATATACCTTCAGAAGATAACCAGTTAAGTATGTGGAATGTTGGAGGGTGGTTTTTTGGGTGGACGACACCACCTTAATTTGAGCAGGGGTGCTCTATCTAAAATAAGGAAATACACGTGTGAGATGCAGGAACTGAATCAGGAGTTGCACTATTTATTTGAAGAACAATTTCAAATAATAAATGTCATGATACACATCATTATTCAATAATAAAGCTATGCAGTCTTAGCAAAGACCAAGTGTCAGGGACATATTTGAAACGAAGAGAAAAACCATGCAATCTAGTAAGTTCTATAATCATGGCAACGCAAAGGAAAGTGAGAGAGAGAAAATGAATTTCAAAATACAATAAGCATTATAGCCTCAGCCAAAGATGCTAGAGAAGATGGCTAAGGGGGCCCACACATGCGTCATGACCCATGGGATCACTTGTGCGAGGTAGTCCGTCGAATGGACTGAGGGCAGCTCTTTTATACTCTTTTAATGAATAACTATTGACCACAGAATCACGACATTAGCAGGTGCTTTGACCGCAGAACATGACGCACTTTGGTCACTTCTTGGAAATATTAGGAACACAGAAGTGACACTACATTACAAAAGTTTACCAAAAGGTCACTTGTTGTTTGACCGTAAATCATAATGAAATTGAACATTTATCGAAAATGATTTGCGTCACTTCGCGGAAACTTTTTATAAGAAAGCAGAAGAATACAAAAGGTGGAAAGTCCCAGTTGGCCCAGTCGGTCCCCACTCCTACTCTTGGCCAATTTTGTTCTCCTAAATAACAGACACATCCTGTTATTGCTACATCTTGATGTTCAGAAAGATGTACACGAAGAGGTCATAGGAGAGATACATCTGAGAGTACAGGAGGGCTTGGGGCCTACTGCCTCAGTAGACGCTCAAGGCAGTGTGGACAATTTTCACACAACCCTGTCTATGGGCTGGCAGGGACAATTGAGACTCTTATGCTTCAGATGTTGACAGATGTGGACAGAATGGGCCTGGGGCACTATATGGTAAAAACTAGACCCTGCTTCAGGAAAAGGGAATTAATAAATACATGCACTAAAAATGCGAAAACACAAGTCTCTCTTCCTTTGAGCTCTCCTGTAGTCAACTGAAAATACGGTACTCACATGAGCATCATGTTCCACTTGTCTGTTGACTTCTTTCCTATATTACCTGTTACGAGAACTCTTGCTTTTAAAAGGACATGCTTTATGTCAGGCTCTTTTCCCTTCACTGGATTAATACACTTGCACTTTCCTCCACACCCTTGTTTTCCCAGAATTCACATTAAGCCTTTTTTTAAACTCTCTGGTTGGCGTGAAGATCACCCGGGACCCCTCAAGCATACAAATAATAATAGGAAAAAATTATAAAAAATATCTCAGTTCAGGGATTCCAATTCCACCCAATCTGCCTCCCTTCATTTCTCCCTGTAGGCACCTCTGGACTAGCCACAGCCCTCACCTGTGCCAGGGCAGAAGATCACGCTTCAGTGGGAGGCTGCACACAACCAGCCCTCACATCAAATCTCCTGCTCATTGTCTAAGGTAGTTTCTGGATGATGCAGGTTCCCGTGGTCCTGGATGATCGCTACACTGCTTAAGTTAGCATTTCTCCCTTTTCCTGTGTCTTCACATTTCTCTTCTCATGGTGGTCCTTCCTTGCTTTTTTTTTCCTGGGGAACAACCGTTAGTCTTTTTTCTCTGTTTATATAGACTGTCTTGCCCAGTGTCTTTGTATTTAGTCATTCTTTCCTGCTTATTCTTTCTTTTCTTCAAGCATCTCATCCACTCTCTTCTCTACAGGGATGTCGCCACGGAAGCTCCTCAGGGTAAGGAACTGCCTATATGGCTCTGCTACTATTACATATTCCCTCTTTTCTTTACAGGTACATAAATGGAGAAGACCTGCTGCCTTGTTAACTTTTTTTTGCATTTCTTTGGTTTACAGTCTGATGGTGTCCTGGCTGTGGGTGTGTCGAGAAGCAACAAAGGTGTGAGCTTGTCAGCTGTGAAGGCAGGGTGTGTCAGTTGTGATGGCTTTGTAGATGATGCAGCTGGTTTTGAACATGGTGCTGGCTGTTAAGTGGAGCCAGTGGAGTTTTATCACTGTGTGGGTGATGTGATGGTACTTTTTCAGTCCCTTCATGAGGTGTGCTACGATTTGTAGGATACCCTTTGAGGTGAGGAGGGTGACAATATGGAGTCTGGGAGGCCATGGTGCACGGCAATGCCACCATTCAGAGGCAACAGGCAAGGTCATGAACTGTAGTTTTGTAGTCACTTTCAAGGGGGAATGGTTTTACTTTCTTCAAAGAGGCACCAGGCTGTCTTGGTTTTCTTTGCGATCTGATTCTTGAGAGTAAGGTCAATGTCTAGAGTAAATCTGAGTGACTTAACTCTAGGTGAAAGCTCGGGTTCATACCCAGCCATTTTCATGTCATTGATCCAGGTTTGGAATAGCTGGGGCTCGTTGTTCTTGGCAAATAGCAGGAATTCTGTCTTGGTGGTTTGAGCCTCAGTTATGTGCTGGACATCCAGGTCTAGAGGAGGTGTAGGCAGCATTGGATATCAGGAGAGGAGGAGACTTTCAGGTACGGAAGGCATATTGGTGAATTTTGACAGTTACCAGTGAGCAGAGACCCCAATGTGCCTTAAGTGGAGAATGAAGATGGCAGGGTACAGAATAGCACCATGGGACACCACAGGTGATTGGAATCTTCTAGATCCTGGTGGGACCCATGTGAAAAAACTGCTATTGGTTGGATAGGCAGCAAAACCAGTGAAAAACATTTAATGGTGACAAGGGCAACTGAGAGGTCTCGCAATATCAGGAGGCAGGAGTCACCTTTGTCTGTGGTCAGGATGGTATTGTCTTTTATTTGGAAGACAGCTCTCTCCATGCTGCAGGATGATCTGATGCTAGGCTTGTATTTATGTTGTTGGTGTTTATGTAATCTTGGAGTTGTGAGTTAACGGATTTTTAATCATCTTGCCAATGAAGTGTAGGTGAATGATGAGTCAATTAGTTGGCAAGGTAATAAGGGTCTACTGTGGGTTTCTTCAGGAGGGGGAAGATCTGGTCTGTGTTGAGTGCTTCTGGGAAGATACCTTGAGTGAGGGAGGAGACGATGGTGGTGAGAAGGGGTTGAGAGAGTTTCTCTGGAGTGGGCTTTAATAAATGATGAAGATAAAACATCTTCATAGGACATGGCTTTGATGGAGTTGAGAAGGCGTACAAGGTCTAGGAAAGACAGGGGTTTGAAGGATGACCATTGTGGGAATGCAGTGTGGTGGGGTGGGTGTCCGAGTAGCCGTAGGCTTGCTTTTGTCAATGTTCTGTCTGATCTTCTACAGGGGGATTGATTGTCTAAAAGAATGGTTTGCTTCTGTTGGCAACTATGTTGATGGTGTTGGTATAGTACTTGGTCTTGGCTGATGCGATAAGCTGTATGAGGTGTTGCGTGGGGGGATTCAGCAGAATGCAGTTATTGGAGTTGTTTTCTTTCCTGTCTGCCGATGGAGCGTCGTTTGTTGGCAAGGTGTTTGGTGTACTGTTGTGCTGAAGAGTTCAGCTAGTACTTGCATGTGTTAGTTAGAGCATGGGAGTTCACATGGTTTTATAGAAATATGTTGAAGGGTGTTGACACCACTGTGGTAGAGGAAGAGATTAGTTCAAGCTTTAGTTTGTTAATGGAAAAGTCTTTGAGGGTTCTGAAGGTTCGTTATTCTGTTTTGGGTTTCAGAAGTCTTTGAAGGATCTGAAAGTTTGCTCTTCTCTTTTGGGTTGATTTTGGTGTATTGGCCAGATGCTGAGAAGGGCGATAGAGACAGTGAGGTGGTCATTCACTCCAGGGATATGGGAGGTTTGCATTTGACAGTTGGTTACAAGGTCAAGGATTTGTCTTTTGGAGCGTACTGGTTGGGCATGCCACACCGGTGTGTTGATAAGGTTGAGGAGGGTGCCACTTGCATTATTTCTTGCTTCAATTGTCTGGGAAGATGACGTTCACTGAGGAAGATGTTGTGAGCATGCCGGAAAGAGAAGGTGGTGAGAAGCTCTGAGAATTGTTCTATGAAGTCCTTGGATAGAGGCATGTTAGGAGCTTCATGGAATTCACTATGGGTGGCTTGCCTGAGGTACAGCATAATGAGGACTTATGAATTATATTAAGGCCTCTTACCTTATGTGTGTTATTCAAGCAGGATCCTGTAGTCTGTTGGAACATGGACATCTAGGATGTGGGAGAGAGGCATGTTTCAGTGATAAAGAGTGCATCAAGCTTGTGATCAGTAATCAGGTCCACAATGTCTGGAGTGCGGAGCACTGCAAAGCCACGAGTTGCAGCGTGTGCTTGGTAGTTTGAGGGTGTGGAACGAGTTACTTACCTTCGGTAACGATGTATCTGGTAGAGACACAGTCTAGCCGCAGATTCCTTAACTTAGAATATCCCCAGGCGTCAGACTGGATCCAGAAAACTTTTTCCCCAGCAGTACCTCTGCACACCGGGGGGCGTCGTCGCCCGGCTCCGTCCTGACGTCGTCCACGGAAGTGACGTCAATGGAGCCATATAAGTCCCCCTCGGCGTGCTGACGTCAGTTTTCTACTGTGAAACGTTTCCGCACCACAACGCGGAGCCACTACAAAAACTGAGAGTATAGGAGCAGTGTGCCAAAAAAGGAGCAAAAACCTTTGAAACAACAATGATAAGAAATCATAGAATGATGAGAAACAACACCATGTTGAAAGAGTACTCAACACTAGAAGGGACTGAAGGGAGCGAACAGAGCACCCTCCCCAGGAAAAGTCCAACCAAAGCGATGAGCCGTGCCCCCCCACACTAAGAGGCAACAGCAGTGGAAATGAATGGCAGGACAAACGAAAGGCAGTTTGCGACCACAGGATGGAACTGTATGAAAGACACTCTGTAACCATAGGATGCAACTGTAAAGGACCACAGGACTGGAACAACATGACTCATGGCAAGTGACCAGAAGTGAACAACAACATAGAATGTTTACCATACCCCCCACAATGACTTATGAACTGTAGCATAGTCAAATAGAACCTCAACCCAATCGACTACAGCCTAGACAAGGGGAACCCAAAGAAATTGGGAGAAACAGACGAGGGTGGAGGGAGGGTAGAAGAACATGAGAATCTCCACGCCGGAAGAACCTGGGTGGAAGAGCACATAGAAATTAGCATTTAAAAAATCTTTGAAATTCACTGAAAAAACCATAGGTTTCAGGGACGTTATAGTTAGAAATTAGCATTTAAAAAACCTTTGAAATTCACTGGAAAAAAACATAGGTTTCAGGGACGTTATAGTTAGTTGGAGATTTCACTCGTACAAAACCAGAGAAATTCGGCCGTTATAGTTAGTAGAGCTAACTATAACTCAGCCCCCGCAATGCACTGCTGATGACGTCACATATTACATCACTCATGACATGCTCAGTGACATCACTGATGACATCATCCAGTGAATGTGTGTTTCTGTAAAGTTTAAATATGTTATATATATATATATATATATGCCAAGGTGTATTGAAGAATGAGTGGGTATATAAGTGTGTGAATGGATGATTTAGTAGGTGGTGACTGACTTTATAAGTGACTGATTAAGCATATCTTACTTAATGCATGGGTTAGTGAGTAAACTGTGTAAATGTCTGTATCAGTCTGTCTATTGGTGTATAAGCGGCTGCATGGGTTGGTGAGTAGCTACATGACTGTCTTGGGTTATTGATTGGTTGTCTGAGTATCTGTATGGGTGCCTGAGTGTCTTTTTGGGTGGGTGGGGGGTGTGTGACTGTGCATAGATATGTTAGTGATTGATTCACTGGGTGTATGGGTTCAAGAGTGCATGTGGAAACAGCTGTATGGGTGGGTGGGTGTGTGTGTATGGGTGTGTTGGTGAGTGAATGGATGTCTCAGTGGTGCATGTGTGAGTAACTACATATGTTTTAAAGCAGTATATGTGAGTGTTGGAGTATATAAATGACTATGTGTGAGAGTGAGTGATTGCAAGAGTAGCTGTATGGATGAGTGTGTGTTTCTATGAGTGATTGTTTAAGAGAGTAAGTATGTGTTATTATCTGTATAAATAAGTGCGGTGGTGTGTGTATGACTGTATAGGCAAGTAAATTGGTGTGTGTGAGTTTCTTTGCATGACTGACTAGGTGTGTGAGTAACTCTTTGGGCGAGTGGCAGTGTGTGAGTGTCTATATGGGTGTATGAGTGGATATATCAGTGGCTGTATTGATGAGACTGTGTATGAGTGACTGTATGGGTTAGTGGGTGGATGTGTGTGTGTAGACGTATGAATCACTGAGCGGTTATGTACTAACTGCTATTGGTCTGTCTATGGTTTCGATGTTGGTGGTCTGTATTTTAGAGTGGGTGTATGAAAGGTTTTATTAGGGTGTGAGGAGGTGCATCAGATGATCACGTGGATGATGTCATCAGTGATGTCATTTGAGATGTCATCAGTAATGTCACTGAGCATGTCATGAGTGATGTAATATGTGACGCCATCAGCAGTGCATTGCGGGGGCGTGAGTTATAGTTAGCTCTACTAACTATAACTGCCGAATTTCTCTGGTTTTGTACGAGTGAAATCTCCAACTAACTATAACGTCCCTGAAACCTATGGTTTTTTCAGTGAATTTCAAAGGTTTTTTAAATGCTAATTTCTAACTGTAACGTCCCTGAAACCTATGGTTTTTTCTGTGAATTTCAAAGGTTTTTTAAATGCTAATTTCTAACTATAAAGTCCCTGAAACCTATGGTTTTTTCAGTGAATTTCAAAGTTTTTTTAAATGCTAATTTCTAACTATAACATCCTTAAAACCTATGGTTTTTTCAGTGAATTCAAAGGTTTTTTTTAAATGCTAATTTCTAACTATAACGTAGCAGTCGCATTTGCAGAGTGGTGGAGAAAGGTGAGCGTGGCCTCCAAACACCTCTGTTCCTGTTTTAGGTGAAGGAAGCTTGCACTGCTACCAGGCAATACCTGTTCTAGGTAAAGGAAGCTTGCACTGTTGCAGCCAGGCTGTACCTGTTCTAGGTGAAGGAAGCTTGCACTTCTGCCGGGCTGTACCTGTTCTAGGTGAAGGAAGCTTGCTCATCTGCTGCCAGGCTGTACCTGTTCTAGGTGAAGGAAGCTTGCACTGTTGCAGCCAGGCTGTACCTGTTCTAGGTGAAGGAAGCTTGCACTGCTGCCGGGCTGTACCGGTTCTAGGTGAAGGAAGCTTGCACTGCTGCCAGGCTGTAGCTGTGCTAGGTGAAGGAAGCTTGCACTGCTGCCACACTGCACCTGTTCTAGGTGAAGGAAGCCACCCTCCGCATTCCTGTACCTTCGTCTGTAGGGGTCTCCTGTTACAACAGTCCCACACGTTCCCTTGTTCACGGTTGCACGAGCCCAGTGGTGTAGTAAAAGCCCCAGCAGTCCCCCAGGGTGCCCCCCCTCCAGCTCCGGAGCCCCCTCCCGCACTGGCCGGCGCCTGGCCTGAGAGGTCAGGACTGGGTCCAGAGCCTGGGGCGCCCCCTCACCTTTCGTTACGCCACTGCACGAGCCCCCTGTAAGGGCAGCCCTCAGATTAGGGCTCGCGCGTTGTGACACAGGTGAGGCGCGAGGTGGCGGCGACTTTAATGAGCGTTAAGTGAGCAGATTTGTTTTGGAGCAGGGCCGCTCTGCAAAAACCGCACTTGTAAACTACGGGCCCTTGTTTAATTTGGAGACAGAAGGGGTGTTATATTTTGTAGGCACTTGGAATCTGCTGGGCAAGCGCGGGACATTGTTGACAGCCTGGGGGTGAGGGGGGCGCTGAGAGGAAGAGGGAATGGCCTATAGAGAATCAAAGGGATTTCCCACATAAGGGGTCTGGCCTATGGGGAAACAGGGAGACTCCTTCAATGGAGACAGAGGCGGATTGGCCTACAGGGAAATGTTAAGTTTTCTCAAATGCGGATAAACTTGGACCGGCCTAAATTGAGGTTGGGAGCTCTAGTCTTTAGGGAAATTGAGAGATCGGCTGATTTGAGATTCAGGCAGACTTCGCAGCAGCAAAATTGGAAGCTTTCTCAAATAGAGATAACGGCCAAATGGCCTGTAGGGAAACTGAAAGATACACCACATCGAGTCATAGAAGCTCTGGCCTGCAGGGAGCCTGGGAAATTCGCCACAGGTGAGATACAAGCAGACAGGCCTCGGAGGAAACTGGACGGTTTCTAGAATGAAAACAAAGGCAAAGCCGCCCACGGTGAAATTGGAACTTTTCCTAAATAGAGAAACAGGTGGACTGGCCTAGAGCATGTGGAAACTGACACATTTCCGGTATGGAGATGCAGGTGACATGGCCCATGGTTAACCTGGGGGCACTCATGAACGGAGACATGCGTGGACTGGCCAATATAACTCGGATATTTCCGGATAATGCCTTCAGGAAAATCTCAGCCGGAGTCCATCGGGGTAAAGCATAATTCAGATACACTTTTTAAGGCGTGGGGAGGAGTTGTCAGTGTAGCAATGCCATTAAAAGCACAACATAAAAGTGAACATTTACATAAATAAGGGCAATATTTGACTTGCTAGCAGAAGTTGTACTTTCTAGAACATATGCACTTTTAATCTAAATGCATTTTGAAAAAGGCAGTGCATTCCAGGTATCACGTGGTAGGAATTGGCCTTTTTTTTATTACAGTTCTGACACATCAAGTGTGAAAATGTCTTTCTTTCCTTTTTTTTTGCACGTGCAACATCCTTTGAAGGTTCCTGGCTTGCTTAAGGCAGGTTGGAGGTAGCAGACATGATGGTGTAACATCTCTTTTAATGTTATCACCTTACTTGTGCCAGCGATGTGGCAATACTGCGTGTTTCGTGCCAGTATCTTAAAATATTCTTGAATGAACACTGCCTCCTGTATTTATAAAACCTACCCGAGTTCTTCATACATTGGTTGATACTGGGAACATAACTTTTTCTCTCTAAATCTCATTTTTCTTCACTGTCCCACTGTGAGAGCATGGTAATCAAGGTTTGAAGCCAAAATACCGAATACTCACATTAAGTGCACCTATCTAGGACAGGGCCTAGTCCCGCTTTTATCCAAAACCCCTGCCGCCCGAGTGTGACAGGGGAATATCGAAGCCAGCCCGACATCATATCTGGCTTAAACTGCCCTAGGAGAAAAAAATACATATCACTTAAAGGCGACCAGACATGGAATTCATCTGTCGGTGGAATTGTTGTAAAGTTTTAAAAAGAGGTCAGAAAGTCTTAGGCCCTGAATGACTGTTTCTGAAGTGAAAAATCTACACGAGGAAAAAAAATCTCTTTTTAAAGACGAGAGACTGAGGGTCAGGCAATCTGCTCAGGATCACACACACGGTACATCAGGTGGCAGCGCTGGGTGTGGTCTTTCCCCATTTCCTATCCCTGGTGACTATAAAAAGCTCCCCGAGAACTCATCACGCCACAGCTCCCTTGGGGCGTTCATTGACCGCTGTGTATATAGCGCCAAGCCCCCTCAATGCGGCCATTAAGTGTTTCACTGTCTAATGGAACCGAATGGGAATACAAGTTAAAAGTCTCAGATGGATGCAAGTGTAACATCTTCTTTTCGTAGCGCTGCAGGGCACATCGACTGATTCAAAGCACTGGTTTCATGAGCATGCCACCCACACACATGAACAGAGATGTTTTCTTTCGATGGGGTCCTTGTGTTTTGATACAAGTACTTCAGTTTGAGGTACCTTTGGTGCGTTTGGTGAGGGTTTCACTCGAATGTCAGAGAACTTTGCAAAACGGGAGTGTTCACGGAGAGCTGTGATTGGCAGGGGCTCACGTAGATAGCATCAATAGAGCATGCAAAATATAGGGCGAGTGAAACGTCATTAAACAGTAAAAGCCCCAAACACCTGGAAAATGCCAGGGTGCGTTTTTGTGATATAAAGGCGCGCACCGCAGGGCTTCTGTACATCTATCAGCTATGTGCAGATATCCGCGTGTGTGACGTCATGTAAAACATGTCTGCCCAGTTACTTCAGTCAGGATGCAAAGAACTATCGGTAGTCGCGCGCCAGCGGATGGCTGAAAAATGGAGAGTAAACTGGAGACTCTGCAGTGTGTGGCAGGGCTGTCGGGGTCAGGGGTTACATCGATAGACCTGGCATGGATGTCTCTTGTGAAAGTGCTTGTGCATTCTGTGCACACTGGTTAATAACTATTGTGGTATGTAGAGATACTGCTTTGTTCTACTGTGAGCACGGCACTTTGTGGAACCTCATAAAAGCAGGGCTTTGTCCTGGACTCCGTGAAAAGCTCGGTAGCGCAGCACATCTGGCACCAGGCACTGCCCCCTGGGTTCCTGCCAGGACACGGTCCTGCAGCGAGGGGCCTAATGAGACCTGGCCTCACGCGCACACCAGCTGCATGCTCGTTCTGGGGTAGATGGGCTACTCCTATGTCTTGAGAACACTGGCTTGGCATGCCCTGACCACACACTTAGGCGTCAGTCTGGACAAAGTGGACCTGCTGTGGCAATGGCTTACTTTGTCCTTGGCCACGCACTGCGGCCTCTGCTCACTCTGGAGAAGGCGCAGCACTGCTGTCTTGAGGTCTGTGGCTTCTTGTGCCCCTGGGTACACACTGCGGTGTGGCCTCTGCTCACTCTGGAGAAGGCGCGGCACTGCTGAGACCTGAGCCCTGTGGCTTCTTGTGCCCCTGGGTACACACTGCGGCCTCTGCTCACTCTGGAGAAGGTGCAGCACTGCTGAGACCTGAGCCCTGTGGCTTCTTGTGCCCCTGGCCACTCCCTGTGGCCTATGCTTAGTCTGAAGAAGGGATACACCACAGTGCCTTGAGTTCACTGGCACTTCCGGTTTCTGTTCAAGGCTTTATCGCAGGATTCACGAGGCCCAGTGACGGGTCCGTTCGTCTCGCGCGCCTTGAGCAATGATTGGCAAGAGTCAGCCAGATGTCGTCTGCACCCGGCACCACCCACGAGGCATTGCAGAGCCGTCTGCCCTCTGTCCCACAGATATTTGGAGTGCACGGGCAGGGCATTTGATAACGTAAAGCACTTAAGTTGGCACAAGTTGGGGATCGTGAGCTGCAACTCTCCGTCTAAGCTTTAGCCATTGAAAACGCCCTTGCATTCCAGACTGTGACCTGCAGATTGCACTCTAGTTTCTGCAACAAGTGCGCTGACCTCACGAACTATCTTACCTGCTCTGCCTCCAAGCTAGCATGTGACTGGCGATATCGAACCGCTAAATAAAGTCAAGTTGGCAAAGATCAGGGCGCCCGTGGGAAAGAAACTGCACCCTGAGCCATCCCCACAAAGACAAAGTGAACATTGGAAGTTACATTCGTAAAAAAGCGCCTCGATCAAATACTTGCTTTGCCACAAAAGTTCAAGAGATTACCTGTAGCTGTTTAAGGTTACAGGCAATGAAAAGACGTCTCAGATGTTTTCCTGTGCTGTGTTATTATACATTAAAAAGGATTCCTTTTCAGAATGTGTGAGACATGCCAGAGCTCTGGCAACAAGCTGAATGCATCAGAGTGAAATGCCCTGGCTCATCTGTGTAGATCTTTGTTCACAGATAATACCGTACTGTCTTCGTCGGCGGAGCCTTTGTTTTCGGAGGCGCCTCCCACGGGCCTCGAGGCGCCCTCACTTTGAAACTTGCTCTCCACAGCTGTTACTGCAGAAGGTGACAGGGTGTGCCTCGGTTTTGAGCCCAGCACTGAACCAGAGGGGCATATCCAATCTCAGGGATGTCGAGCATTGGTCCACAGCGGCTGGATCCATGCCAGATTTTTAGGACATCCAAAGATACATTTACATAAAGTGAGTGAATGTACGTGGAACTCACTCACATAGCGAGTATGCAAAAATGTGCCGGGGGCACTGGCCTTCGTGGCTAAACATATAACACCCCCAGCCTATCGGCACAGTGGGGGTTTCCCCAGGGTCTGAAACCACCAAATGCCCCTCGGCCAATGCGTGTGTGCCTCTCTCCACCTGCAGGGAAGCTGCTGACACAGGCTGACTCTGCCCCAGCCCTTTCATAGCTCGAGTCTGTGGGGCCGCATTCTTGTTTTCTGTCACCCAGTCCTCCTGAGGGTGCACACTGCACAGGCCTCTAAATAGATCGAATGCAAGTATTTCTCAAACACTAGGTCAAAGCGCGGGAGGGGTGGGCACGTGTTTTTTAGTTAACAATCTACAGGGTGTGGAGCTGTGTGTCATCGTATACACTGGCAGACTAGGCCAGACTTTTGGATTAGGGCCCGGGGAAGTGATGCTGAATCCCAAAAACGCGCGTGCTCGTAAACGGCGTTTCCGCTATCCCCCCCTAGAGAAAGCGCATTGAGGAAATCCGCCTGATCCTATCGCGCGCAGAACAATCCATTCTGAAGGCCCAAGGCCCAGCTGTGATAAGAAAGGCAACTTTTAACTCGGTTCTCCTCTCCCTCACTCCCTGTAAACGTCACCAAGAAGGGGTGTTACCTGGCAGCACACGGGGCTCAGGGTTCGCCTCCGACTTACATTTTCTTGTTATCTCTGACCCCGCAGCTTTAGATAGGAAGCAGAGCTGTGTGTGTAATTCAGCGCAGGGCAGCCACTGCACTGAAGCTTGGAAAATCTCGATTAAGCACTGGGAGTGGTTGGCGTTTGGGTGTGTCAATGTCCTGTCAAGGGAGTATTTTCCATTCAGGCGCCCACTCAGTGAATGCATTCTGTCTGAAAGTCCCAACTGCTGTTCTTTGTTGGGCTTCAATGAATCGTTTTAAAAATAATCTTTTCGTCCGGATTCGCGCACCCAGCGCGAATTCAGACGATTGTTTTTTTTTTTTTAAATGCTTTTTTTGGCCCTGAGAAGGCCTAGGGGGTCAGGGGGTTTCTACCCTGCCCCCTTTTATTGTTTTTTAACCTCTTTTCTCTTGTGACTCGGTTCTACTGAGTCACAAGATGGCTGCCAACACTTCCTGGATTAGAGTGTTGGCAGCCAATTAGAATGAAGCTCGTGCTCTGGAGGGTTCGCGAACCCACCGCTGCCCCAGATATCGAAAAATTTTCTTTTTCTAATTTCTCAGGAACTACTGAACGGATTTACACCATTTAACAAAAAGGACTCTTTCTGAACCAAGACCTACATTTTTGCCAAATTTGGTGTAATTCCGTTCAGCAGTTCGGCCTGTAGCTTTGTCTAAAGTTTCCTATAGAAAATAACAAGGGGTAAACGTGTTTTGGGACCCCCCTTTTTTCTCAGCCCCCGCTTGACGAATCTCCCCGAAACTTTCAAGACAGGAGCTGACCGGAGCTGATCACTAGTTTTGAAAATTTCGCGAAGATTCGTGAACCGGCGCCAAAGTTATTGGGAAAAGAAAAAACGCTTTTCCTATGGAAACTAGGTCCTAACTATAACTACCTACTGGCGACCGCCAGTAGGTAATATATATATATATATATATTCACTGAAAAAACCACAGGTTTCAGGGACGTTATAGTTAGTTGGACATTTCATTCGTACAAAACCAGAGAAATTCGGCCGTTATAGTTAGTTGAGCTAACTATAACTCGCGCCCCTGCAATGCGTTGCTGATGACATCACATATTACATCACTCATGACATGGTCAGGTGGTGGTCCCTGGGGCTGCGGGGGGCCCCCGCTAATTATTTGGACATTGCCCCCGGGACCTGGCCCACCCGGGGGCTTATATAAAGCGAAGCGCGTTTTTTTTTTGTTTTTCTCATTCGGATTCGCGCACCCAGCGCAAATTCGGCCGATTTAAAAAAAAAAAAAATGCTTTTTTTGTCCCTGGGGGTCCCTGTGGGACCCCCTAAGCAGGCCTAGGGGGTCAGGGTGTTTGTACCCTGCCCACTTTTCTTATTTTTTATCTTCTTTTTTCTGATTTCTTGTGACTCGGTGACCGAGTCACAAGATGGCTGCCAACACATTCTGGTTTGGAGTGTTGGCAGCCAATCAGAAGTCAGCTCGTGCTCGGGAGGAGTCGCGACTCCTCCTCGGTGCTCAGATATCGATATTTTTCTTTTTTTAATTTCTCAGGAACTACTGAACGGATTTACACCATTTAGAAAAAAAAGGTCACTTTCTGAACCAAGAGTTACCTTTTTGCCAAATTTGGTGTAATTCCGTTCAGCAGTTCGGGCTGTAGCCTGTTCCAATTTTTCCTATGGAAATTAACATGGGGAAAACGAGTTTTGGGACCCTCCCTTTTTCTCGGCCCCCGCTTGACGAATCACCCCGAAACTTTCAAGACAGGAGCCGACCGGAGCGCCCCATTAGTTTTGAAAATTTCGCGAAGATTCGCAAACGGCGCCAAAGATATTGGCAAAAGAAAAAATGCTTTTCCTATGGAAACTAGGTCCTAACTATAACTACCTACTGGCGACCGCCAGTAGGATATATATATATATATATATATATATATATATATATATATATTGCCAGAGATCATCCGGAGATAGAATACATCTGTTGAAAATCGCAGCAGAGGCCAGGAGTAGAAACACCCGAGCCGTGTGCGGAAACAAACCGAAAAACCTGAGCCCAGTCCGGGGCCCGTCATGGGGAAGCGAGGGGCACAAGGTAAAATGTAACAGAGATCCGCTCTGGTGAAAACTCTACCGCCCATAGGCAAACCTCAGACATGGTGTGCCCAAGCCTGTCCCAACACCAGGGAAGAAGACAACTGGAAGAGAACGCAGCCAAGACAGTGGCTCAAGGAACACTACGGGTCCCCGTGATAGCGCACACACACACAGTGCGGACCACATGTGGTGCCCGCCCAGAATACAGAAAGAACCGATCTGGAACGGAACAAAGCGCCCACAGGGACGCGTACCCACGCCCAAGACAGCCAACAGTGCTAGTTGGCAGACTGAAGGCGGAAAGATGAGCCAAATGCAAGGCAGGAGGACGTGAAACCCCCTGGGGCGAGTCGGATACGGCAGAACCCCAACAATACACTGGAGCAGACTGCGTCCACAGACGCATGAGAGTGCAACGGAACAAACGTAGGCAGCAATACAGAAGCTCCAGGAGAGGGCCACGTCAGTTCGTGGGTCTCAATAGAGGAGGCGTCCCACCACAGCAGGAAGTATGGTACAAAGGGAGGTGCCCATAGCATAACCCATAGGAAAAATCCCCAGAGGGACAGACAATACCGAAGAGAACTCCACAAGAGCCTCCAAAACTTCCTGGCAAGGAAGAGCAGCTACACAATAGCGAACAAATAGCCCACATAGGGTACGTCACATCCCTATAAAAAGCAAGGGATACCCCTTGAGACAAGCTCATAGGCAGAGGTCAAAAAGAACCATATAAACAGCTGGCCCAGCTGTACCAAAGGAAGGAAAAACACGGCTGAACAGCCATACAGCCCGTCTGGGAAATAATGTCTTGAACCAAGAAACGGAAATCAGAAAAGCAGTGACAACACTGCATACGAAAACACAAATCCACCATAGAGGACTAAAAACCTGGCAGTCATGAAAATCCAGATAGGAGGCGCTGGACAGCCGAATCGGCATGCTCATCAAACAGATGGGACCCATCAAAGGGCAGATCCCTGAGTCGCTCCCGAACATTCTCGGGGAAACCGCCATCGCGTAGCCACGCATGGCGACGCAGAGCAACTGACCTGGCCATAGCTCGACCCACGGAGTCAGTGGTATCCATGGCCGGACGGAAAACTGCGCCATGTCGCGGCCATCCCGAATAAGCCGGACCAGGTCAGCACGAGGGCCCTCCGGCAAAGAGGGAAGGAGTTGTTCGACTGAGTCCCAAAGGGCAAACGTAGCCCGAGCAAACACGCAGGTCGTGTTCAGGGACTGAAGGCCTGAGCTGGTGGACACAAAGACATTGCGGCCACACAACTCCAACCACCTAGACTCCCGAGTGGGAGGAAGCAACGGAGGAGGAGAGGAAGGGAGCGCTGCCTGGACTACAAGTCCTTGAGCCCTAGGATGGAGGGACAAACAGGCAGGGTAATCTAGAGCCGGGCGATGGTGATGTGCAATAGCACGATGCAAGGGGTCACCCGATGAGGGTCTGGCCCAAGTCCCCAGAAGGACATCATACAATGACCCGCCAAAAGGAAACAAAGGCTCCACATCCCTTGTGCCCTGGTGGAGAAGATCCAACAAAGGATCTGAAGGCAGGGAGACAGAGGGCGGCTGCATTTGCAAGATATCCACAGCCCTGCGAACCGCCCTCGCAAAGTCTGCGCTAGCCACCGTTGCCATCCGAGGTGGAGACCGCAAGTCATCTGTTGGGTACGGCTGCAGGCTAATTCGTCCACCCAACGACGGAGGCACCGCAGAATAATGAGCCGGCCAGTGCCCCATGGGCCCCTGCTCCGTGGAGCATGTAAAAAACCCTGGAAGCGGAGAACCCACTGGGGACACGTCCTCCACCAGCAGAGGAACAGCCGGGGTCGGAACCGGCGTTGATCAACGTAGGGACTGCGTCGGATCGACGTCAACAACCCCTGAAGAGGACTCGTCTGCCTGGGGTCGGACCAGCGTCGAATCGACCTCCACCGAGGCCGGAGCCTGCGCGAAGGAACGAAGTCGACTGAGTCGAGCTCCGAGCTGCAGCCGCATCCAGCGACGACGCAGGGAGCCCCGCAGGACTGTGCGAAGACGCATCAGGAGGACTAGACGTCAGAGTGGGATGCCCCTCTGTGCCGTGTCCCGACGTCGCAGCGACCCCAGAAACGGAGTCAAGGCACTCGGTCGGCGCAGAGGGCGAACCCCCGACCTGAGTCCCTACCCCCACTGTGAGGCCCGAAGGCGCGCCAGGGAGAGTGGGTGACCAAAAGATGGTCTGCAGAGCCCTGGAATAGGTCTCCATCTGGGTCTGAGTCACCCCACCACCAGGAAACGGTGGGTAGGCGGGGGCCGACTCCTTAGGGCCTGTGTCCGGTGAAGACCGGGAGCAGTGGACCCTGACATCACGCTTGCGTGAGGTCGACGACCTCTGTGACTTCTTCCGGTGCTTACCCGAGGCAGGTGAGTGACATCCACGGGAACGACTCCTGGATCTGCCCCGAACAGGAACCCCAGCGTGGGAGGAAGATCTGCGCCGTTTGGATCCTTCCGCTGGAGACGGAGGCCGGCGCTCGAGGATTCTGACCGGGACAACCGGGCGGACTCAGGGATCTGCCCGGGTGGACATCAATTTCATCCGTCATTCCCGCAGGGACTTCGGCTTCAGCTGCCGGCAGGCGTCGCACTCGGCGGAGTCATGGTGCTCGCCCAAGCACCACATACAGATCTCGTGTGGATCCGTCGGCGAAATCTGCCGCGAACAGGACGCACACGACTTGAAGCCCGCAGGCATCAGCACACTGTTCCAGACGCGAAAGGGCATCGTGAAGGCCTGAAACCAAAACAGGCCAGAGGAACCGCTTCACCCATTAAGACATCTGCGGCTAGATGTCTCTATCAGATTGATAGTTGCATGCGCATGAAGTCTGCTCTGTGTGTTGTGAAGATAAAGTATGTGTCTGTGGGCTAGGTCTGGTTAGTGAGGGCTGCTGGACAAGGCACGATGAGATCTTTCCTTACGGATGTATTCTGATGCAGAACTTCAGGCCTTAGGCCTTTCTGAACAAAGCAGGCACAAACAGGTAATGCCCTTGTCTGCATCTGCCATTTGCTTACGAGGCCTGGGCTGTGGTATGGGAGATTTCAGGTGGTAATCACTGATGTCATTGCCTACAGAGATGGATATTGGGAAATGCATTCATGTCACTTATGGTAGAAATGAATGCTCTGGAATGAAGTTTGTTTTGACTGGATTTTCCTTTCAAAGATTATTTTGATTTGAAAACTGTCAAGTCACTTCCTCCAGAGATGGAAGTTGGAAAATGCAGTGATCTCACTTCAGGTAGAGATGAATGAGATTGGTTTGTCTGACTTTTTCTTTTAAAGATTATTTTGGTTTGAAAGTAGTGATGTCACTTCCTCCAGAAATGATTGCTGGTTACTGCAGTGATGTCGCTTCCTATTAATATGGATGCTGACAACTGCAGATGTAATTTCCTTTACTGATGAACGATGGAGGAATGAGGTCCATATATCTTGAATCTTAATTTAAAGATGAGGCTGGTGGGAAACTAGTGATGCTGGGAAATCCAGGGATGTCAATTCCTGTAGATATGGATACTGAGATCACCTCCTGTGGCGATGAATGCAGTGGGATAATGGAGAATTCATAGCTTAGGTGATTGAAAAGTGTTGCAAAGTGGATTACAAGATTGAGAAAGGAGAAATACATTGGAAGTCATAAGCAAACTATTACAATATCTCAGTTCCTTTGTGACAACACTGATAAGTGAATTAGCATTGAGGAATAAGATGGGAGGGTAAATCCTTTCAATACTGAGAGTACTGAGTGATTAAAATTAGACAGTTGTGGTAGAGGAACAATTCACTTACTTTGATATGGCTACAGGTGGATACTTTCTTGAACAGCAGATTCCTCACCTTAGAATATCCCCCAAGGTAGCAGTGGTTCCTCATGCTGAAAGATGGTGTCATGCGGCTCTGGACTGACTTCACACTGCCCCAGAATTGGCAGAGCAAGCCACATAGTTGCGCCCTCAAACGCACAGCATGAACAATTGTTGGGAAGAGTGTGCTGAGTACTTACTTTGCAGATGTTAAAAAGAGAACACTCCACAGAAAGGGAAGTAGGAAGGCAGTGAGGAATCTGCAATTAGAAAGTATCCACCAGAAAGAAACTAACATTCTTCAGATGGATACTTCTAATCGCAGACTTCCCATTTTAGAATATATACCAAAGCAGTACCTTCCCAACATGGAGGGTCTGTGGAATGGGCTTGAACCAGAAGGTCTTTCAGAATTGATTAGAAGAAGTGTCCCTCCTGCCAGACCTGGCTGTCATGGCAGTAGTGATTTGTGAACCTATGCGTCGATGCCCATGTTAATTTGTGTAAAGAAGGGGTGGGGACAAATACTAGCCCTTTGCTCAAGACTTGCAACTTGTGTTTCTGTCAGTACCCTGGTGGTCAAATTTGTCACTAAGTTGCATTTGTGCTGGTCCCGGGCAATGTGTCTCTCCCCATGTGCATCCTGAGCGGACTCTCCTCTCACTGAACTTGTGTCTTTTTAGGTCTCGCCTAGCGACGCAGCGCATGCGCTGCTCGCCTTGGCGAGACCTATTGTTGTCGGTTTGGTGGGCGAAGGGGGACAGGACATGTGCACGCGCACGGCTGGCAGCGTTAGCACAAGGGACAGCAGATGTGCGCGTACGGAGGACAGGCGATGTGCACGCTCGCGGCGTTAGCACAACTCCTGCTCGCTCCCTCGCTCCCTGTCTGCGCGTACGGAGGACAGGAGATGTGCACGCGTACGGCTCGCGGCGTTAGCACATCTCCTGCTCGCTTGCTCCCTCCGTCCCATGACATTGCGCATTGTGAGCGCGGGCCGCCTGGGTCGCACTTGCTTGTCTTGGAGTCGGCTGACATTAAAGACTGCCTTGACTTTCCGTTCTCCGCATCCTTTCTTTTATTTTTCACAGCGCAGCTGCAGGGTGACTTTCACTTTGCCAAACGCTGTTGCAGGCAGGACGCGCTCACAGTGAGACAGACACAGAGCACTTCAAGCACGGCATGCTCTGAGAAAGGGGGGGGGGGAAGAGTCTTCCGTTGACCTCCTGGGCAGAGGAGGCCACAGAGACCACTGTGTATCCCCACGCATCTTAGAAATTGTTATTCCCCGACATGGAGACTACACTATGCAACCGGGGAAGTTGTGTACACTGGGGTATCGAGGCGGAGCAAAGACTTGGGGCCATGCAAGGAACAGGAAACGTACACTGAGATAAATGTCATACATTACTGAAAGGAAAACGGATCATAGGAAATCCGAGGAGTACAAGTCATAGGAGGTAATCACGCTGTACAGACAGACAACAGCCGATCACCTTTTTAATTGGGATGTACATATTCACATAATGTAGCCTCACATTTGTGTGGACAAACTAGCCCCCTTAAATGTGCTGTCATACTTTCTGAATCTAGCACAGAGTGTACAAGAGGAGAGAACGAGCTAACGAAAAAAGATGAGGTCTGTGCAACCATGCTAGCTTTCGTAGGTACGGCGAAAGTAATGTACGTTGAAACAGCTATTTTCGTTCATACCACAAAGTAAGTGTGGGAGTGGGTGGAAAGAGTGTCTAACAGCAGAGGAAACAGAAAAGGACCTTACCAAAACTGACAAACAGCCGAAATTATCCAACAGAAGGAACACGTATATTCTGAGATCCAGAATGGGGTGCATGGTGCCATATATCTGCAATATAAGAAATTATATGTAGTACACACTCTAGCCCCCTCCGTATAGTGGTACCCTTCTATTGAACCATTTTGGTACCTCAACTTTTAACAAAAGGAGAGGTAGAAGGTTTTCCCAAATAGCACGCTTACTTGTCTTTGGAACTCATGATAAACTTGTTGCAATAACCTGAACAGACACCGTCTAAACGTTTGTAATGTCGGAAGGCATCTTGTGCCACTTGTGATGTAATAACTGCAGCATCCCCCAACAGAAGTGGTGGGAATGGAGAAGGGGTTTTGAGATAGCAGAAAGGGGTGAAAAGCTGGACTGACTGGAGGGGCAAAAAACCCTTGAGCTCCATTGTCCGCATATTATGCAGTGCAACGAAGTCTTATGGGGAGGAGTAGTCTGCCACTAGGATGTTACAGTCCTTGGCTGTAAGTTGGCACAGTCTGTTGATGGAACACTGCGTGCTTTGCACCTTTGTTCGACCTGCAGCCTTTGCGTTGACGGTGCCACCCCTAAGAAAAACAAGCATTTGCGATGCAATCGGTCTCGCCTTTGGGACCTTAAAAGTATTTAGCCATGCAGGTAACATGGAAACTTCTACACTAATAGGCACATTATAGTGCTGCTTTTAGGCTGATACAACTCTTTCAGCCATGTAGCCCTACATTTTAACAAATTGTTTTTTTGTGTTTTTTAATATATATTCTTCAGCCTGTCGACCTAAAAAGAAAAGAAAGCACACAAAAACGCGAAAGAGGGGTTTAGGGCCTCTAGTCTCCCAGAGCATAGGCCGTGTAGCTGTAGATGTAAGAATCAAACTGGCAAAAAGGTGACTTATTACAACTAATAATGCCAAAATTTCCACCCTGCAACCGAGGCCTTACCTTTTTATATAAATAGAGGGTTTAAGTAGTGTGTTGATTTTTTTATAGGTTTATATAACACAAACTCGAAACAAATGCATTAGAGCGGGTTACATTCTACAAGGTCGCATTCTGGTTTTTTAGGCAGAGGGAGATTAACTGATTTGCCCAGAATTACAGGATGCTGAGGCAACGCTGGGACTCAAACCTGGCTCGCCATTTCCAAAGACGGCAGCTCTGGCATCAACACAATAGTTCACTGGGTTGTTTTGCCATGAAAACCGTCTGCTTATTGTTCATTTATGTGCTCATTTGCGGAATGTAGCCACCCTCTCCTATTATATAATTTTTGTAAAAATAGTGTGAAAATGAAACTGGGATGGCTAAAATTTATTAAGGCAGGAAAAACAACAAAACGATGCCCAATTAGCAACAACGCAACCCCTTGGAACCGTTAAACAACACCAAAAGAATATGTTTAATTTAGGAAAGCAGTTCAATGAGTGAAGTGGTTGGTGGTGGATTGAAAACTAAACCCAATAACTCTGACTCGACCTTTTATCTTCCAACATAGGTAAAAGGAGTACCGTTTAGTCGGGGCCCGTGCTATGAAGCTGTGACACAAAGCACTACGGGTGATTTAATAAAACCCAAAAGTATTTCCTGGAGTGAGCAGTCGCTTTTGAATATTGTTTGAAAAGTGAGAACAATTGATTGGTTTGTTTCCAAAAATGTGCTGTGCTGTAATAAGGCCGCTTGGTTTTGTGTTTTTTATTGTTTTGGTATTTCCGGGTACTGTTTACAAAATTAAATATTTGCTAATATTTTTAGTCTTAAGATTCTGTTTTGTTAGAAACGCAAATCAGAGCAGATATTGTTCCTTATTGACGTTCGTATTAAACACGACATGTATTGCTGTAATATGTAAGAATACGTTTTTTATGCATAACCTGTATTTATGACGAGCGCATTCATCCATGTGTTTCTTGGAGTAACAGATTTTGTTTTGGGGGGAGGGGGCGAGGAGGCTAGCTCAACTATACTTATTTTATCAACTTGGGGGGGGGATGAGGACGGGCTGATGGGACACGTAGAGAGCAAACCTGTAGTCATCAGGTCTCTGATGTGGATGCATTAATCCACGGAGGCAGTGTCTTTCCACCATAAAGTAACTTTTTTACTGATGTTCCAGTGTTCTGCCGGTGTGTTAATTGACTGATATTCCCCTGCCGGTGGTATGCGTTCTGGAAAACGGCCTATGTATATTTCCTTTCTCTTTTCTTGTGTTGGTGCCGAAGGCAGCGCGTGAGTGTTTTTGCCGTTCTTTATGATCGGAGCCTAGAGAGAGCTCAGGCGGGACAATGAGGCGGGGTGAGGGCAAAGAATTGGCGCTGGCGAGAGAGAGCGGGGTCCAGTGACTGCAGAGAAAAATACAAGCACTTACAAGGCAATAGGTCTCGCATTTACGCGAGTTTAAGCTATTGGCATTGTAAATGACAATGCCTTTTATTTATGCTTTAAAAACGAAAACAAAAATAAAAGGCATTGTTATTTGCAATGTCAATAGCTCAAACTCGCGTAAATGCGAGACCTATTGCATTGCAAATGCTTGTTTCTTCTTGCCTCTGTGCCCCTGTCCTCGCCCTAAAAAATGGAACTTGCCATCTTGAGAAAATCTCGGAGGTACATATTGTTTGAAAGGATTCCCCCATCCAAAGTGATGTGGTTGGTGTGGGGGGATAGGTAAGTGGAAGAATTTTTCAGGTTAGTGGGTGAAGGGCTCACTCTCAGCCCTTTAGAGCTAAAGATACATGGTCTTTGACACGATGACTGCATGTGCACCTGTGTGATTTTCACTGTTGTAGATGTGTGCAGTGCATCTACATTTGAATACTAAGGGGTCGATTCCGATCTCGGCCGGTAGGGCTCCGAATCGGATTCGGCTTTACCAGATCCGATTCGGACGCCCTGTTTCCGACCGAGTCGGACGTGCGTCCGGGCGAGCGAGTACGATGCGAACGTATGCGAAATCGCCGAACGACTCGTTCGCGGGACCCAACCGCTCCGACCGACTCGCACGGACACGACTCGCACCGCGCAATGGAGACGTTCCCCGGCCGGGTAAGTACGATGCGCGCTGCGAGCAGTCCGACCGACTCGCGCTGTCCGGCTCGAAGGAGCAGTCGGAGCCGGACTTTGGGGGTCCGTGTCGGACCCCCCTGTACGCGTAGCCGCGCAAGTCGCACACAGGGGGGACCCATGGGTCCCCCCTACCTGTGCGTGTACGGCGCGACCCGCTTCGACGCGTACTCGCTATAGGGGGCGCCCTTGTTCGCCTCGCACCCATTGAGTCAATGGGAGCCCACGTACGCGTTGTACGACCGGCTCCCATTGACTTCAATGGGAGTCCGACCGAATCGAGTCCGATAGCATGCGAACGCATCGTACTCGTTCGGTCGGACTGCTAGGGTCCGATTCGGTCGGAAATCTCTCCGGGTCCGGCTCGGTCGGAGAGATTTCCTGCCCGAATCGGAATCGGCCCCTAAGAGTCTCTCCCTTGATTCACAGATGACTCACTGAGAAAGTTTCTCAGTACGGTTTGTAATGTGTGGCATGCAATGATGAAAGAAGTGTGAATGAGGTTAATTCACACAGCTGATTACCTACTCAATAAGTGCTTAATTTCACAGGCATAGCAACTACAAGTGAAGTTGGCATAGTGATCTGCATACATTTTGGTCCTAAAGAGAACAATTTGACTATACTGGCGGTCTGCCATTACTTATGGCTGGAACATGTAGACTCATTAATGTGGGAATCCATTAACATCAAACCTTTTGTTTATCATCTTGCCAAAGAATCTGTGAATAAATATGTTATAGAATACCCACAGGCAATTTTAGAAAGAGATCCTTCTAAAAAAACAACAAAAAAACACAATCACTCTGTTGACTGTCAGCATAGAGCCCACCCAGATACGCAAGAAATTCTGGGTGAGGACCCGGGGACGAAGGATGCCACTAGTAATTCTAGTGGGTTAGGTTCTTTTTAAACTAATAGCGATGATCCCCCACCCATATAATATTTTGGAGAGGCTTAAATATAATTTTGAGTGAGTTCTCTTTTCTTTGGTGACAGGCAAAAAGATTTATTCCAGTCACACATGCCCTGCGCCACCTCAGGATGAAGACACCATTGCTGAACTGCCAGATGTCTGCTCAGTTCATCCGTTCTGGCATTCAGAGACCTCATCAGGTGGTTGGCAACCAGAAGATATCTTGGCACTCCAGCCACCTCCAGAGATGCAAAACTTTCTTGCACAACCCCACACTACCCTGCCTGTTGCAGTACCACAGGGCACTGGTGTTGTATGGGAGAACTTGCACCAGCCTCCCATTGACTGATGGCAGAAAGGTCTTCAGGGCCAGACGAATGGCCTGTACCTCTGGAATGTCTTTGTGCAGCCGGACTGAAAGAGGCATCTGTTCTCCACCTCCTTGAGATGACCCCCACCGGAGCCAGCAGCTATGTGTCTGCCACCATTGTCAGCTCTGGGTGGGGTGAGAGTGGCCTACTGCAGAACTGATTGCAACTAGTCAGCCACCACTGCAGATCATAGACCATCTCTCCTCAAAGTTGGATAGTGTCAAAGTCAGTCTTGATGCTGGGCCCACTGAGCATTAAAGTTCCACTGCAGGGCTCGCATGTGCCACCTGGCACGGTTGACAAGGAGGGTAAATAAGGCTAAGCGGTCAATAAGCCTCAAAGCCGGCCTCAGCTGGATCTAGGATCGAGCCTGAAACATCTGGATCATAGCTCGGACTGGTTGCAGCAAAGGAAACAACAATATGGATTTGTAGAGTGTGGCCATTCACCCCTGAGGGTATCCAGGCACTGTCCTCTTGCTGCTAAGGTGGGATCAATCGAAGTCAGGTCTTGAGTCCCTTTCTGTATTCCTGGAGGGAGAGTGCGGTTCGGAGGTGAAGGGGCAACGTCGTTCCAGGACTTGGCGGCTAGGTAGGAGCGTCCGCCCCTATGGCTTCAGCGGATGCAAGTAGTGTGGGTGAGGGCGTGGGAGGTGTGGCGCAGGCGTCTGGAGGGTTGGTGGAAGTTCAGGAGGTGGTTGATGTATGCTGGCCCTTGGTTGTGGAGGGCCTTGTAGGCGTGTACTATCATCATCTTGAATTGGCATCTTTTCTGGATGGGGAACCAGTGGAGGGTCCCGAAGTGAGGCGGGGGGGGGTAATGTGGGTTCATTAAGGGAGGTCGAGGATGAGTCTGGCAGCTGAGTTCTGTATCGCTTGAAGACTCTTCAGGAGTTGGGTGGTGATTCCTGCATAGAGTGCGTTGCCGTAGTAAAGCCAGCTGGTGACCAGGGCTTGAGTGACAGTTTTCCTGGTGTTGGCGGGGAGCCATCTGAAGGTTTTACGGAGAATGCGAAGGATGTGAAAGCAGGCAGAGGAGACTGCGTTAATCTGGTGTTTCATGGCAAGTTTGCTGTCCAAGATGATGCCAAGGTTGTGGGTGTGGTCTGTGGGTCCGAGTTTAAAGGGCCACCAGGTGTCGTTCCACAGGGAGATGTTGTTCCCAAAGATTAGCACTTCTGTCTTGTCTGTGTTGAGTTTAAGGCAGTTAGCCTTCATCCAGATGCTCATCATGCAGTTGTGGAAGTTGGTTCTGGTGGTGGAGGGATCCTCTGAAAGTGAGAGGATGAGCTTTAAGGAAAGGCCTTGAACTCCACAATGCTCAGTTTTGCCCCAATGAATGGAAACCCCTGTGAAGGAATCGGGTGGGACTTTGGCTCATTTACCTTAAACCCCTAAGATGGTTGCCTTCAGCAGCCACTCATCGATGTACAGGAATACAGGAACTCTTGACCTCCGAAGATGGACAGTGATACCGCATACACTTTCATGAACACCTGAGGTATGCTGGTGTGGCTGAAGGTGAGCATGGCAAACTGGAAATTCTTGTGGTACACCTTGGATCGTAGGTAACATCTGTGGGACTGCAGGATGGATATATGAAAAGACATGTCCTGCGAGTCCAAAGTCACCATCAAGTCTCCTGCCTCCAGAGCAGAAAGGAAGTGAGCCAATGTGAGGATTCCAAATTTGTCCTTCCGCAGGAAGGCATTCAGGGGTCAGAGGGTCGAGTCCCTTGTGCTTTTTCAGGACGAGGAAGTAGCAGCAATAATAATCCCTATCCTCTCCCCCCTCCCCAAGTCCAGTGCCCAATCTATGAACGCTTGAAAGGCAATAGGCATACCCCGTAGCACAATGGATAGATGTAGATGCTTTTCCGAAATTCATTCTGCTGTGGGAGGCATGGCATAGCCTTTTTTGAACAATTTGCAAGACCCATCTATTACACATGAAGGATCGCCAAATAGGGAGGAAGTGTTGAATCTTGTCCACCCATTGGTTGGCCATGAGATGCTCAGGACAAACTAAGGCGGTTTGTTGGCAGTGGTAGCAGGGGGAAAGGTATTGAAGGACTGATACCCCTGCTGGTCTATGCACAATCTGCAGGTTCCACATCCATGGCCTTAAAAGGACTGGGCTGTCTGCTGCATCACTGGCTGCGAATGCTGTCACTGCCTCTAAGCCAACCCTCTGTAATAACCCCTAAATTATTGGAACTTTAAAGCGTTCCAGAACAGAGTCTCCCTTCTCTCCAAAGAGGTGAGATCCATCAAAGCACATTTCCATTAACGATGCCTGTACACCCCTGAAGAATGCAGTGGACTTCATCCAAATATGTCTAGGAAGGATAACACTGGTGTCAATGCAGTCTGCGGTTTCGAAGCCGGCAAGGATACCGTACTTTGCCACTCCTGCTGGTTATGTAACGTCTGAGCCAAAGATCTTAAAGGTCCTCTGGAACTGCCGGCAAGATCTCACTGGCCATGTCCCAAATAGCATGTGTATATTTGCCTAATAGACCACTTATGGATCACAGTTCCAAGCTGGCAGAAGAAAACACTTGTTTGGCAAAGGCATTAATAACTTTGGATTCTCTATCTAGGAGATTGGCTGGAAAAACACTAGTGTTAACCTTACTAGTGGAGGCCTGTACAATTAGACTCTCTGTTGTAGGCTGCTTGGTGAGAAAATCTGGGTCATCGGGGCGAGTTTATGTCGCCTGGCCACCTGTCTGTTGGTGACCCATGTGGAGAGCCACGCTCTGCCTCAGCGGAAATATCCATCCCACTGGTGTTTTGTACATCAAGGTATAAGGCATCATCAGTATAATGAGCATGCCACTCCCTCACCATCATCAGTATTCTGAGGTACACTGTAGCACAGGATCCAAGTCAGAACCAAAAAGATAATGAAGACTCTACTGACAGCTGAAACACAGCAAAGGCACTGGGTTAGAGTCAGGCACAAGACAACTGATTGTGATTTCATAGAGTAATATCGATTGAGCTCAAGCAGATGACGGCCCGGAATCCGACATTGGTGTCTGCACCGGATCATTCATCGGCACCAGGAACCAGAGTTTATCTCAGACCGGAGTGGAAGACGGTACAGGCACAGTAATGGGTCCTGAGGGGGCAGCCGGCACGAGGGAGTAATCAGACTGGAAGCTCCTGAGATTCCATAGGGCTTGAAGGCTTTAAGAGGACTGAAAATTTGCAGCATGGCCTCTTTAAATGCGTCGATCTGCTGGGGGGGTCGACGACAGCTCACAGAACTTGGGGCGCATTGCGACCATCAGTTCTGTGGCTGGTGACCTTGATAGTGTGCGACTTACATCTTGACACTCTAATGCCTTCTCTATGGAGTCAGAGAAGCAGGATGGGGCCAACTCCTGAGTTGCTTTCTTTTTGCCTACTTTTATACTTACCTGGGGGCTTCAAGTGGGAAATGCAGTGGCTTTTTCTTGTGTTCGGCAATATACAACTACACCTCGGTCCCAAATAGCCTTTGGGTGCATTTATCACATGACTTAGTTAGCCCAGTCACCAAAGGCACAGAGAGTATGGGTCTGTGACATCTTGCTTCCTGCAGTTGCAGCACTGTTTGAATTCTGGCATTTTCTATGGGAACATCACTCCCTTGCACACTGAGGAAAGGTCTTGGAGATGTCAGCAGACCAAGAAAGTCGAGAGTGGAGCTCCAGATCCGCTTCGCACAGTGCAGAAAGAAAAGCAGTGACTTCAGCGTGCAGGGGTGGCACTTGTATGCCTCTCCGCTCTGTCACTTCTGGGGTGGTGTGCAATCAACAAATAGCTGCACACCAACATCTGTCAGTATGTGGGAGCACTGCTACAAAATACTCTGGACCCAGTCTGGTCCCTTGGGGGTAGTTTAGGTTGATATCTATCAGAAATAAGGAATTCAACACAAATTCTCTCATCAAACAGCACAACATGATTTCTGGCTTAGGGTGAAAGGGTAAGAACAGTAGAAGGAAAAAAAAATGCAGGGAAAGAAAAAAAGATTAGAAGCAGCCTTAATAGAATAGTTCAGTATCAGACTAGTTAAGGATAAAACAAATACAGATGGTCAATTTATGAGTAGAGCCGAGAAGCGAGCCAAAGGAGAAGAACCTAAGAGCCAACTGGTAGAGTAGCTGAATGTGAGAAGGGTGTACAGTCATAAAATGTCTCATTATAGAGTTGTTACAAAAATCCATAGAAAATGGGGCAGGGGTGAAGAAAGAGCAGAAAGCTGAAATAAAGCAGTGATCTGTGTATTAGAACCATTTCAGAGGTTGGCAATGTCAAATGAAGAGACTGTGCTGAATGTGGCGGACTGATCAAGGAAGCTAGAGATGTATGGGAGATAATTGTATGCAGAGGTGATAGCATTAAAACATCAGAGGGCTGTCTTGGTGGTGTGAAGGTCAAGAAGCTGTACTGAATTGGATTCACTTGTACAAGGAGAGAAGGTCTAGATCCTTTGGCCTGCAATTCTGCCCTGGAGTTTATGTTAGGCTTTATTGATGTTTGGCTGTAAGTAGGGACAAATGCCAATGTGCACCCATTAGTGCTTTCGAGTGTGCATGAAGAGGGATTACATCCATTTTTAGGATTTGACAGATTGTCGTATTCTGAGTTTTCTTTTGGGCCTAACTTTGCATCTGTCTAAGTTCACCAAGACCCTTCATCAAGGTGCAACATCAATTTCCTTTTCAATTGAAACTTTTTGAAGATAGCCCCAAAATTCCAGTTGTTAACAAATGGTTCTTTTAGTTGGCCCTCACCTCCACCGTCCGCACCTTATTTCCCGCCCAAGAAACATCTTCATTTTGCCAATATTTTGTCGAATTTCCACCTAAGCCAATCATTTGTGCTAATCCCTGTTGCCTAGTGGAAGAATTACTCCACTTGACACACGTCAGCTGGACTCATTTAAAAAGCTGAACTCTTCTAATGATGCAGGAGCTATTGTATTTGGTGCAACTGAAATTAGATTAAAAGCTTTCCAGCCTTTGTGTCAGCCCATTGCTTATCATTTCTTGACTTTCTCGTCAACCTTATTTGCTTGCCTCTTATTCGATGGCATTCCTCCCTGTTCTTGTCTTAGTCCTTACCCTGCAGCATACCTTCTCTAGTATACTTTTAATTGGATGACTTGGATCCTTCTATGGCTCACATCCGGAAACTACTTTTTGTTTTCTTTGAGGGCTCCATGAAAGTACATGTGCTTTCTTGCTGCCACCGCATGTGCTGTTTTCCCCCTCACATCCCAACCCTGCGTTCTCAATGTTGATACCTATCCCTCCCAGTTAGTTGGTAAAAGCACAACAGGTATATTTTTGCCACGTCTGACAAAAAAGCAGACTTTATTGGGAAGGTTTTCCTGCACGTTGCATGAAAAGCCCAGGTCTCCCAGACAAAGTCAGCATTTATGGTGTTGGTTTAGTGGCAAGCTGCAGTGCTCATTCAACCTGCCTAAAGAGCCTCTCTTCTCTCAGAAGCTCATCTATCTTTTCCCCGGGCGCCTGCAGAGCACCAAAGTGCCGAAGAATTTGCACCACTTTCACTCATTTGTAAAGTAAATTGCAAGCATCTTCCTTTAAATTGTGATACTTCCTCAGACAGCTATTCTGTTATTTTTCAGTTCTCCTTTGCTATTTTTGTGCAGGATCATATGCAACATTTTTTTTTATTCAGTTCAGAATTTTCTGAGTGAAAGTTGGAAAATTAACTATGCAGTTTATAAAAATAGAAAATATTAAATTCAATGTTCAGTTCTGAGATACTTTAAGATATGCGTTTGCTTTTCTGCCAGTATTTTAAGAAAAGCTTTTCTCTTACATTTTTAACTATGCTTTACAAGCAATTACTGGCAAAGCCAATAGTTTAATTTATTATGAAGACTAAAGCGATTGGCTATGCCAGTGTGTTTGCATTGCAGAAGACAAAGTTTCGCTTATGAATTTAGTGCTATCCAAATAACAGAAAGCCTATTATTTGCATTGGCAAAGACAGTCCTATTATTATGTAGCGCCACAGACCGGGTAGAAATATGCTAATCTATTACAGAAGATCGTATTTCTATCATGTCATAATAGTGGTGGCTATGTTCTGCAATTCAATTCCGTTACATGTAGTGCACTATCAGATGGCGGCAGTAGGCCCGTGGCAGAGGTGAATGGCAGCTACTTGGGGAAGTGGGAAATAATTGAGTTCTGAGAGGGTCTTGCCCATCCCCACCCAAACATACACAGTTTAAAACAATATTTTAAATATGGATATGGAAAGACCCTGAGGTGGGCACACAGATATCCATCAGCTGGGGCTTAGAGCCCCACCAGCCCATCCAAATATACCCTAAAGTAAAATTTCTTGTCTGAATATCTAATCCAAGGTGTTCTAAGAAAATGTTATTTGTCTTCTATAACATAAATGGTATCAAAAGGAGGAGTGCGTAGTTGTGCCTACACAATTACAGACTGGTTTTGCAGGAGTGGACTGCAAGGATGAGGTACAAGTGGTCACTAAACTTGGATGGATGGCAGGTTGTGTAGCCCTAAATCGTGGAAAGAACTAGAGCAAAAAGAAAGGCAAACTGAAAGAACCACCTGGACTCTACAGTCAGTGTTTAGATGTGTATGTATTTAGAGTGTACAATAAGACTGAAGAACGTTGACTATGTGTGGCCTGCCAGGCATCTGACACCTCTTATGGTGGGCTAACGAGAGGTCTGAAATGGATGCATATGTAGCATACTCTGTGGTGCAGAAGATAGAAGGGGTCAGAGTATTATGGCTTTTCAAATTGTCAAGTCTCCTCTTTCCAAAGGCGGGCCAAAAATACCTTGTGCAGTACTAGAAGGTGCGTAAGGGGGAAGGAAACATCTTTTCTCTTGGGGAACAGCCCTTATATGAATGTGCAGATGGAAGTGATTTGTCCACTATCAGCCGAACCATCCAGCGAGTCAGAAGGTGGGCAAGTGACGACCACTCCCACCTAAATCACAGCAGTGAACAATTTGACTGCATGGTGAAGGTACATCTTACCATCTCTCACTGACTCATGCATATTACGCCTGAAACTACCAACACAATTGAGGTCAAGTTGCCCTACAGTTGTAATTCCAAGATTATTTACCTGGCCTGTCAAGTCGATTGCCCAAGTCTCAAAAATAACGAATACGAATGACACAAGTCTTAAAGGGCAACTAACTTGAATAATAAAGCCGAATAAATACACTTTTGAATATCGTGTGCAGTGGCCCTGAAGACTAATGATCAAAGTTAAAAAGCACAATACATGAGAATTTCACTTTCTGAAAGGTGTTTGAATAATTAGCAATTTTAGAAGTTATCACAGCTTTTCTTGTGTAGGTGCTAGACCTGCCACTCAAATTAAGATGACAGTCCCCCCAACAAATACAGCAACTCTGTAAGATAGAAATACAACAAAACGGCAATAAAATAAACTGCTGCTACCAGTACACAAATAGAGTTCCAAAAAACCAAAAACAAGTAAGTCGTCTAATCTAAAATTTGCATGTGCATGTGAACGTTCCTGCAGACTGATTCTTAAGTCAAACAGGAAACCGTGTTAGCAAATAGAAGAGGAAACGATAACAATTCTTACCCAGCAGTTATGGTTAACAACTACATCTTGAAACTGGTAACAAAAAATTAATGACAATGCTCAACAGAGAGGAAAAAAGCCTCATTTGCTTTCTTTAACAAACAAGTTGCTTACCTTTGGTAACGCCTTATCTGGTAGAGACTATCTAGCCTCAGATTCCTTACCTTAGAATTATCCCCAGGCGTCAGACTGCATTCTGAATTTATTTCATGAGCAGTACTCCTGCGTGCCGGTAGGTGGCATCGTTTTAGGCGCCTATATATGCGGCACTAAGGCGTGCTGACGTCAGTTACTTTTCACAGCTTTCCACGCCAAAAGCATAGGGCCACGAAGTACACTGACCACTGGTGTGGAAAACTAGGGCCCTGAAAGGGGAAAACCCTGTCCCTAGAAATCTGTTCACAGAGGGGGAGGATGAGTGGGTCGGTAAGGAATCTGCGGCTAGAGTCTCTACCAGATAACGCATTACCAAGTGTAACCAACTTGTTTATCTGATAGACTTCTAGCCACAGATTCCTTACCTTAGAATAAATACCCAAGCAATACCACCCCGGATGTGGGTTTGCATACCTATTTCACACAAGGAAGTCCTGCAGGAGCGTATGCGCAAAAGGTCCATCCCTACGGAGCTGCCTGTCCAGGCAGTAGTTGTGTTTGGTAAATGTATGCAGGGAAGCGGACGTCGCTGCCTGGCTGAAGTCCAGGACCTGAATTCCGCGAGTTAACGCAGTAGTTCCAGTTTTAGCTCTGGTGGAATGAGCACACAAACCCTCATGGGGTTGCTTTTCAGCCGTAGTAGATTTTGGTACAGGAAACTATTCATCGCGAGATGGTCCTTTTCTATATGGCCCGTCCCTTCATTACTCTGACATACCTCACGAAGAGATGGGCGTCCACCCGGAACTCTTGTGTGCTATCAAGGTAGAACGACAACCCTCTTTTTGGGTCCAGACGGTGAAGTGGCTCCTCTTCTTTGGAAGGATGAGGCGAGGCAGAGCGCAAAAAGAAGTTGGGGTGATGGATTGGCCTACGTGAAATGCAGTGGCGGCTGCTATCAAATGAAAGTGGTGAGGCAGGGCGAGGGAGAGTAACAAAAAAATTAAAAAGAGTATTTACCCACCGGCCGCCACCTCAGTGCTCTGCTCCTGTCCCGGCAGTCCATGGGCTGGTGCACATGCTCCCAGACTCTAGTGAGCTCCCCTACGCCAATCCAGATGCTGCTCTCATGCTGGTATAAATATTACCTAGCATGAGAGAAGCGCCAGGATTGGTAGGAGCAGGCTGATTTGATGCTCACTCAGGACCTAGGAGCCTGTGCCTGTTCTCCACCCGGCTGTGCAACACAGCTCGCGTTGGAGAGATCTAAGTGCGAATGTCGGGCTGGCCGTTGTAGGACAGCCAGCCAAACCGACATGCGCACTTGCAATGCCCACCACTCCTCCTCCCTGCTAGAGCTGCTGTCCAGGATGCCCCTCCCTGCTAAGACTTGGCTCGGCTGGCAGCCTGCAGGGTGAAAAATAAAATGAAAATAAAACTGTTTTATTACCATTTTATTTTTCAGGATTGACTTTGGACTCGGAGCAGTGGAGCAATGCTCCTCCGCCCTAATCGGGGAGCCGCCATTGGTGAAATGGAGTGACCACTTTCAGAAAAAAGGAAGCTCTCATACGCAGCACCAATTTGTCTGGTTATATGTCATGATAAGGAGACTTGGATGACAAGGCCTGAAGTTCACTGACCCTCCGGGCAGATATTTTTGCAACCAGGAAGGCTGTCTTGTTGGTAAGGAGCCTGAGTGGACAATTGTGCAGAGGCTCAAAGGGAGCAAACATAAGGAAAGTGATGACAAGATTTATGTCCCACTGGGGCATAACAAAGGGAGAAGGTGGAACAAATATTGTAAACCTTTCAAAAACCTATTTACAATAGGTGATTGGAAGAGGGATGGCTGATCAGGCAACCACAGAAAAGCTGAAATGGCGGACAGATAGCCCTTCAGAGTGCCTAGAGCAGAGCCCTGCTGGGCAAGGGAAAGGGTGAACAGGAGAACCTGAGAACGGTTTGGTGAAGAACCCTCCCCTGCTGCTGCAAAAGAAGATCCCCCTGAAGGGGGAGCCAGATCGGAGGACCGATGGCCATGCTCAAAAGCTCTGGATACCAGACTCTCTGTGCCCAGTCCAGACCCAAAAGGTGACTTGGGCCTTGTTGTTCTTGAGAACTCTGGGTAGTAGTGGTATGGGCGAAAAGGCATACAGAGGCCTGAGCTCCACTCGAGATGAATAGTCTCTCCGAGTGAGAGCCGCCTTGGAAACTTCAGCAGCTAGAACTGCTGACATTGCATGCTCTCGTTGGTGGCAAACAGATCTAACAAAGTCTCTCCCCACTGCTGAAAGAGACCTTGCAACACCTCCGGATGGAGACGTCATTCGTGATCCGTGAGGCATCTTCGGCTGAGTTTGTCTGCTCTGGCATTCAGAGAACCCACCAGATGTTGAACCACTGGGGATATGCCCTGTTGTTCAGGCCATGTCCAGAGCCGCAGGGCCTCTTGACTAAGTGTCCACAACTCCACACTGATCTGTTTGATGCAGTACGACATGGCAGTGGTGTTGTCCATGAACACTTGCAGGAGCCTTTATTGGATGGAGGGTAGAACTGCTTTTAATGACCAGCGGATCTCCCGGTGCTCCAACAGGTTGATGTGGAGTCCTAATCTCCTCCTCTCACAGATGGCTGCCCCATCTAAAGAGTGACGTATCTGTCACTTCTGTGAGATCTGGTTTGGGAAGGGAGAGGGGTCTTCCACTGATCC
This sequence comes from Calotriton arnoldi, assembly GCA_963921515.1. Classification (NCBI taxonomy): domain Eukaryota; kingdom Metazoa; phylum Chordata; class Amphibia; order Caudata; family Salamandridae; genus Calotriton; species Calotriton arnoldi. The sequence goes on from CAWUFW010006886.1 coordinate 731,636, forward strand.
AATTCCAGTTCGTTAACCACCACTGCAGATCTTTCACAGTTCCTTCCAAGATCTAGAGCATATTGGAGAGATTCCCCTGATGCTGCGCCCACTGGAACTTCAGCTCTAACTGCAGAGCCCGCATATGCCATCAGGCATGTGTCACTAGCAGGACACAGGAAGCCATGAGGCCCAGCAGCTTCAGAGTCTGTATGACTGCAATCCAGGATAGAGGCTGGAACAGCTGTATCATAGCCTAAATATCCTGGACTCGCTGTTCATGAGCATAGGACCAAAACTGCACCATATCCAGAACAGCTTCTATGAAAGGGAGCATCTGAGAGGGAGTCAGGTGTGATTTCGGCACGTTGATAGTGAACCCCAGCGAATCCAGGAGGTCCGCCGTGGTCTGGAGGTGGGAGACGACAGCCTGGGGAAAGCCATCCTTCAACAGCGACAAGATGCAGAAAGACTGGCACCACTGATCTCCGCAGATGAGCTGCGACCACCGCCGTCACCTTGGTAAGCACCCGAGGGGCGACAGTGAGGCCAAAGGGAAGCACAGCGAACTTAAAGTGCTTGTGGTCCACCGTGAACCACAGGTAACACCTGTGGGCAGACAGGACGGTAATTTGGAAATATGTATCCTGCAAGTCCAACGCTACCATCCAGTCTCCTGGGTCCCGGACAGAGAGGACCTGAGCAACAGTGAACATTTTGAACTTCTCCTTCTTGAAGAAGAAGTTCAGAGAGCGCAGGTCTAGGCTAGGATAGGACAGGACAAAGGCCCCCGTCCTACATGGGCACCAGAAAGTATCAGCAATAACAACCAAGTCCCACTTCTGGCGTCAGCACTCTTTCTATGGCTCCTTTGGCCCAAAGAGCCATCACTTCTTGGCAGAGAAGAGATAGGTGGTCTTCCGTCGCCCTGTCGTAAGTACGTGGCATGGAGGGAGGGGTAGTCTAGAAGAGGAGAGAGTAGCTCCTTCCGACAATTGGCAAAATCCACCTGTTCAATGTTATGGGCTGCAAGTGGGGGAGGTGATGGCGAATCATGCTGCTCAATGTGGTAAACTGGCAGACTAGGCAGGCTTGGAGGCTGCGGCTACTTGGGTGGTGGTGGATTGAGCCGACAGGTGGCTACTGGATCCATGGGGCTGGTAGGAACCGCGTCAAAGGTCACGCAGAGGCTGGAAAGATTGCGCACAGCGGTTGCTGGGTGGGTAAGGAAGCAGTTGCATGCCCCTTCTGTGGCCATGAAAGGAGAAAAAAAGCAGATTTGAGGGTGACGAGGGGCCACAGAAAAGCCCAAGGACCTGGCAGTAGCCCCACTGTCCTTAAAGCACTCCAGCGTAGTTAGAACTGGGGGTCTCTAGTTGGCTGAGGTATGTACCTTAGTCCAAATAGGGACCCTTGCTTCCAAGTCAGGGTAAGGAGGGACACACCTTTAGATAACCCCTGCTCACCCCCTGGTATATGCCTCCAACACTGGTCTGGTGAAAACAAAGTGCAGCTCCACACTCCGGCCCTGGTACTGCCACTCCTCGGCAAGTACGGGCCTCGATACGGACTTGAGCGGGGGCTCGCGATGCAAAGATGGGAAAGGCCGAGAGCGTTTCTCTCGTAGCTCGCACCCCGCCCCAGGCGGCGACACACGCACGCTGAGCGTTACCTGGGGGGTGCGATCTCACTCTCCTCTCTTCTCCTTGCGGCTTGGGCCTCCGGTGCGACTTCGATGATCTTGGGCAGTGGAACTCGGACCCCCCCGACGGTGATGGTTCGAGGTCTCTCCTTGGCAAAGGCAGGCTCGGGCCAGCGGCGGTGAATTCTCACAGCTCCTCTGGGGATGCCAGTCCGGGCCGATGGCAATGACGATCGTAGCAGTTCTGGCCACGCTGTCGATCGAAGCAGAGAACAAGACTGCTCCGGGACACACAGTCACGGGGCAATTTCTCACGAAGGTCTCAGGCTGCACGAAGCCCACGCACACAGCGTCGCTGAGACTCACTTGGACTCCGGGTGCACACGATCACGGGGCAGTTCTTACGAAGGTCTCAGGCTGCAAAAAGCACATGCACACAGCGTCGCTGAGACACACTTGGAAACTTTTATGTTCCTGAGTTTCCACAACAGGGAGCCAGCTCTCCTCGGGCCCTTGGAAACACGCTACTTCAGGACACAGCAAAGCCCTCACAAGCAGGGGGACACAGCACACAGCAAAGTCCCTTGTCCTCTCCTTAGTCAAACCAGCAAACTGCAGGCCAGCCCCAGAACACACAGCAAGGGCAGTCCTTCTCTTCAGTCTCTTCAGCTGTTCTTCTTTGGCAGAGGGTCCGCTTGAGCACCAAGTAGGTTCAATCCTTTTTCAATAGGGATTTCAGTCTAAAGTCCAGGGGTTTCAGCTCTCATAGTTATACCCCTAAATGTCTTTTAAGTCTTTGTGTTCAGGGGGTACTGACCCCTGTTCAAACCAGTTCTGGGTGTCTCCCTGCCAGTGACACCTTCTTCCTTTGACAGTGGAGGTCTGGATCTTCAATCACTCAGCAGGAGATGGAGCCTTTGTTTTATGGCAGCAGCCCAGGCCTCTTCACCTCCAGGGCTACTCCTCCCCCCTACACTCCAGATGCAGGTCAACCGTGGCCGTCTCACCTACTACTCCCCTGGGTCAAAGCATTTCCCAGATCCCATCACATTCAAATCCAGACAGTCAATCCACAACGAGGCAGAGACACACAGAATTGTTAGAACAAAAAAACCAGCCACTTCTAAAAGTGTGGTTTCTAAACACACACTTCAAAAACCACCTTCACAAAAAGATGTGTTATTAAATTGTGAGCTCAGGCACACTAAACATCACCTCTCCATCTTAAACCTATGGGAAGTTAGGCTGGACACATTACACAGCCTTCCCCATTCTGTCCTATGGGCAAGATGGCCTTGCAACAGTGAAAAACGAAATGGAGAGTATTTCACTGTTAGAACATGGTACACACCTCAGTACATGTCCTACCTTTCACAGACACTGCACCCTGCCCAGGGGGGTACCTTGGGCCTACTATAGGGGTGTCTGATGTGCATGGAAAGGGAAGGGTAAGGCCTGGCAAGTGGGTGCACTTGTCACGACAACATGGCAGTTAGCAAACTGCGCGCAGGCACTGCAGTGGCAGGCCTGAGTTCTTTCTTTAGGGCTACTTGTGTGGGTGGCACAATTAGTGCTGCAGGCCCACCAGTAGCATTTGCATTACTAGCCCTGGCACACATAGTGCACTTTACTAAGGACTTTACTAGTAAGGCAAACATACCAATTATGGACAACCAATTACCATTACACTTTACACAGGGAGCACTTGCACTTTGACACTGATCAGCAGTGGCAAAGTGCCCAAAGCATCTAAGTTGGCAACACCATGTCAGAAAAAAGGTCTAGGGGGAAGGCAAAAGGTTTAGGGAACTTTAGCCAAGAAGGGCCAAGTCCAACAAGCGTCGAAACAGCCTTGATTCCAAAGAGACGGGAGTCATACAAGGGTATGTCCATGAGTGAGGAATGGATATCCCCAGAAAAGCTAGCAGTCCTCAACCAGGCGTGGCGTTGCAGGCCCAATGTCGACGAAACCACTCTGTCTAGTGAGTCAGTGGTGTCTAGTCCACATCTATGGATTAACTCAGCGGCATCGCTCCCATCTGCAACAGCCTGTGGGAGCACGTCCCGGGCCTCCTTCCTTAGGCCCATAGGCAGCACATGCGCAACCGTATATCACAGAGCCTGGGACTAGCGGCCCAAAAGGCACGTGGTGTTCACTGAACGCAAAGCCAGGCTACTGGAAGAAAACATTTTCTTGCCTAAATTGTCCAGTCTCTGTGATTCTAGATCCGGGGTGTGGGGGGGAGGGGGCGGTTGGAAATGCACCAAAATTTACATGTGAAGTGGAGGATTGGACCACCAAGCTCTCTGGGGTAGGAGGTTACGTGAGGAATTTTGGGTCCCCTGGAGCAGGGCAGTGGGCAATTGTCCTGTTCACAGGAGACCCAGTGCTGGGCATGGAACCGGTCCCAAGCAGGACATCAGTATGCACTTCATTAAATGGAGAAGCGGATCGGAAGGGGACACTCCGAGCCGAAGCATCAAGACATTAGTCTTGACTGCCACCGAGGGCAAGCTAAGGTCCAGGACCTCAGCAGCCCTCCGCACCACCATTGTAAATGAAGCTCCCTCCTCTGTAGCCACGGTAGAGAGAGAAAGTATGCCAGTATCTGGAGAAGTGTCCTGTCGCTGGCTTCACCCAGATCCTCACACCAGTCCAAGGAGTCATAAGGCTGGTATTCTTCAGGGTCCAGTGAGCCCTCCCATACGTCCCAAATTCCTAGCCCATAGGAATAGAGCTCAGGCTCTGGCCTGGAAGGCATAGCTCCAGTCGGTGCCGGAGCCAGCATCGGACGACGCCCCTTCGGCTGTGTCGGAGTCAGGGATGAGAATGGGGATGAGAATGGGGATGGCGCTGCAGGAAGCGTCAGCCTTGGGATCAGCGCCGGGGAAGGTTCACATGGCACAACCAGCACCGATCCAGATCCATCTGTGGATCCCCGACTGGCACCGGAGCCGCCGGAGTGGATCCAGTGGGGGCCCCTCCCGAACCCGCAGGGCCTGAAGGCAAGCCAGAGGGAATGGGCGGCTCAAATATGAGTTACATGGCCTCATAAAACTCCTGAATTTGAGCGGGGGTGCTCCGGCTCCTGGAAATGCAGGGTGGTGCAGTCATCCCAGGCACTGGCTCAGTCACGGAGCCAGGCCTTGAGAGATGCTCCCTCGTCTCGCCAGCCGACGAACGAGGTGAAGTCGAAGCACGCTTCTTTTGGGACCAAGACTTACCCGAATGGCTCTACGACTTGCAGTGGGACGACGACCTCGGACTCCGCGACCACGCCCGGGACCTTCCTCTCGAGTGTCACTCGTCAAGCCGCCAGGAGCTTGAGGGATCGCTCAGTCAAAGCCTTCAAATGCATTGCATGGCAGTCGGGACAGGCCATTGGGTCATGGTCTCGTTCGAAGCACCATAGGCAAACAAGGTGTGGGTTCGTCACCGATATCGGTCAGTGACGCATGCAAGGGCTTGAACTTTGACGCAGTGATTAATTTGTAAAAGTGCCGGCGCTCTAGTCATGAGGCAGCTTGCACCAGCTCATTTCTCTTGTTAGCGCCGTCTAAAACAGAACCAACTACTAACCATGAACGTGGGGAGAGGATGTGCCATAATGGCCAGAGCTGCCGACTTCAGAGCTGGGGAACCAGGTTCGAGTGTCGGTGTCAGCTCAACATCCTGTGATTCTGGACAAATCACTTAATTTTCTCGTGCCTACCATAAATGAATGTGTCCTTAACTGGTGCTCATGAAAAGCGCTGGTGTTGACTATTATGTGCAGGTGCTGAGCACCGGAAACCACCAGCTCAAATGAAGCACTGCTTTGACGACATTTTTGCCACACCAGGAGATAAAACCTCAAAAAGAATTTTAACAAAACGTTGAATAAAAAGCCAAATGAAAAAGTGACTAAAGGGTAGCTCTTCCTGGATCTCCACTGACTGGTGCGGAAAGAAAAGAAGAAAATGAGTTACTTACCTGTAACTACGGTTCTCCAGTATTGGTATCTTTCATAGATTCACATGCTTGAATCATCCCAGTCGTCGTAGTGGGAGTCCCACGGTATACATATAAAAGCAGTAGATAAAATTACCATAGGCTACCATGCAATGAAAAGTCAGTGCAATAGCCTATCCACCTTCTTTTGTAAAAAAGAACCAAATCCAACCAACAGGCAATTAGGCTTCGGCACCCTCTAGAACAGTCCCAAGAGAGGCTAGGTTCCTCAGATTTTCGAGCACAAGTGTGCAAGTATAAACCTTAGAGAATAAAGGAAGCCTCTCCGGGGAGGAGGGTGGGTTGCATGTGAATCTATGAAAGATACCAATACTGGAGAACCGTAGTTACAGGTAAGTAACTCATTTTCTTCTCCAGTATTGGATCTTTCATAGATTCACATGCTTGAATCAGAGTAGCTAGCAGTTTCATAAACATGCATGTTTAATAGTACTGTAATATAAACCTTTGTACCTTAGAGGATGGTAGGTTATAACATACATGCCTATATAATATATTATTGAGATAGTACTTAACAACATATCAATCATTTAAACATATATATATATATATCAGATAAGAAAGAATACCTCTATAATTGAGGCCTACCTTATTGAAATAGATGACGCAGGACTGCCTGTCCCACTGCTGCCTCGCTAGAAGTTGCCATGTCCAGGAAATAGTGCCGCGTGAAAGTATGACCATTCTTCCAGGTAGCGGCACGGCAAATCTTGTCTAGCGGGACACCTGCAAAAAGAGCAGCAGAAGAAGACACTGCTCTTGTGGAATGCACCTTGGTTTTGGTTGTAAGCGGTTTACCCGCCTTTGAATGACACAATTGAATAGTGGCAGCAATCCATCGTGCAACAGTCCTTTTTGTAACAGCAGATCCTAATTTAACTAGGAGTTGATCCGGTCTGCGCAAATACTTTGTCCTTTGCAAATAAAACTTAAGGCATCTTTTTACATCTAAAGAGTGAAGAGATTTCTCCGCTGGAGATGAAGGATGCGGAAAAAAGGTGCGCAGAATTACAGGTTCATTAAGGTGAAACTGGGATGGCACCTTTGGAATAAATTTAGGATTTGTCCGTAGCATCACATAATCCTCTGTGAAACGCAAGTAAGGTTTCTTAATGGTGAAGACCTGAATTTCACTTACTCTTCTGGCCGATGTAAGTGCGAGAAGCAAAGCTACTTTCCATGAGTGAAATTTGAGCTCTATCTTGTGGATCGGCTCAAACGGTGGTTTCATTAACTGCGAAAGGACCACATTAAGACGCCATTCTGGTGGAGGAGGCCTAATAGGAGGAAAAGTTCTGAAAAGGCCTTTCATGAACTGTTTGATGATGTGAGCAGAACAAAGAGAAGAGGCGTCAGTCGTCCGTCTATATCTCAAGATGGCTGCGAGGTGTACCCTTATTGAAGCATACGCCAGACCTGATCTTGCCAGAGATAAGAGATAAGGCAGGATTTTTTCGGGGGAAGAGTGAAGAGGGTGAGTATCATTGCGCTGGCACCAAGAACAAAAACGTTTCCATTTCAGCCTATATGTTTTAGTAGTAGACTCAGCTCTTGCTCTGGACAAAATATCTTTACAATCCTGAGGGATAACTAAATCCTTGTACTCATTGTACTCAGGTTCCAGGCATGCAATTGAAGAGAAGCTGGGTGCGGATGCAGGATCTGTTCCTTGTTCATTGTTAGCAGGGTGGCTGAGGAAGGAAGGCGATAAGGATTGGATTGCGACAGCAGAAGCAGCTCCGTGAACCAGTGCCGACGAGGCCAACGTGGAGCAATGAGAATGAGCTGGCACGGTTCCCGTTTCATTTTCATCAACACTCTGGAGATCAGAGGATATGGGGGAAAAGCGTACGCAAAGATTCCGGACCATCTTATCAAAAACGCATTCCCCCATGACCCTGTCTGAGGTTCCCTGCTGGCAAAGAACCGGCATTTCTGGTTCCCATGAGACGCAAATAAGTCCAAGTTGGGTGTTCCCCATTTTTGGAAGATGTGGTTGAGAACCGATTGGTTGAGTTCCCACTCGTGATTTGATTGACTCAACCTGCTCAAGGTGTCTGCCAGGTTGTTCTTTATTCCTGGGAGATGCTCCGCTTTGATAGTTATATGATGTTGTAAAGTCCATTCCCACATCTTTTGAGCTTCCCAAGATAGGATCGGAGATCTTGTTCAGATAATGCATGCAGGTGGTGTTGTCCGTGCGTATGAGGACTAAAGATGCTCTTATCCTTGGGAGGAAAGACTGGAGGGCTAGAAAAATGGACCGTAGTTCCAAAAAATGTATATGCATTTTGGAGAGAGAGAGAGAGACTCCATTTGCCGCTTATTTGGAGGTCTTGCAGATGTGCTGCCCAACCTTCCAAAGATGCATCTGTTGACAGAACAAACTCTGGAAGAGGACAAAGGAATGAAAGTTCCAGAGAGAGAGACTGCGAGGAGACTGCCAACCAAAGAAGTGCATCCTTCATGATCGGAGTTATTCGAACTATGTCGTCGAATGACCCTGATATTTGAAGCTATTGGGCGTCCAACTGCTCTTGAAGTGGTCTCATCCTTAGTCGAGCATGAGTTACCATGAGAATGGCGGAAGGCATCATCCCGAGAAAGGATTTGAGGAGACATACAGAAGCGCACTTTCTTCTGTAAAGGTCGTGAGCCAGAGATAAGATGGTGTTCAGTCTTTCTGTTGACAAGTATACCTTGTTTTGTAGAGTGTCTATTAGTGCTCCCAGAAATGTTAGCCGATGAGAAGGGACTAGAATGGATTTTCGAAGATTGACTGCCAGCCCTAGAGAGCGGAATAGTTGCAGGCAGAAAGATGTCTTCCGAAGCCTGACGAAGAGAAGGGGCTTTCACCAGCCAATCGTCGAGGTATGGGAAGATCTGTAGGCCTTTCAGCCGTAAGAATGCTGCTACGGGAGCAAGGCACTTGGTGGAAACCAGTGGAGCTGAGCGAAGGCCGAAGGGAAGGACCTTGAACTGATAATGCATGCCTGCCATAGAGAAACGTAGAAATTTTTGATGTTTGGGGTGGATAGGGATATGGAAGTATGCGTCTTCCAAATCTAGGCTTGCTAAAAAATCCGAATGGTTCAGAAGTTGTAAAATCTCCTGAAGAGTAACCATGCGAAAGGATTTCTTCAGCAGGTATTTGTTGAGTTTCCCGAGGTCTAAAATGGGACGCCATTCCCCCAACAACTTTTTTTAATCAGGACAAAGTGAGAGTAGAAACCTCTTCCTTTCTGAAAGCGTGGAACACGCTCTAATGCTCCTTTTTGAAGCATTATCAAAGCCTCCTTCTTTAACAATTGAAGATGGGGTGGTGTTGATTTTTGAGGCGGGTGATGAGGTGGCGTTGTGGTAAACTCTGAGGTATGGCCTTACCTTATTATATCTAGGACCCATTTGTCTGATGTTATTTCTTGCTATTGATGCAGAAAATGTGAGAGAGGGGTTTTCTTCAGAGAATACAGAGGAGCGGCAGGCGGTGAAGCGTCGTCACTGTTTACGACCCAAATCTCTGGGCTGAGCCTGTTGCTTTCGTCTAGGCTGTCTGGAGTAGGCATCCTGTGGTGGTGCACGGTATTGCTGTTGCTGCTGGTAGGACGGCCGGTAAGAGGTGTAGGTTTGAGGCTGGTACCTTTGATAACCTCCTCGAAAAGAATAATTTCCTCTGCCCCACGCTCCACGAAAGGGAGTCTTTCTGTATTGGAGCGTTCCTAGAGCCTTAGCCATGTCCGTATCGGTTTTGATGGTTTGCAAAGCGTCATCAATATGCTTGCCAAAGAGTGTTTCACCATCAAATGGCATATCCAAGATTTTGCTCTGTACCTCACGGCGGAACATAGTTGCTTTCAACCAACCCTGGCGTCTCAGGACAGCGGCTCCAGCAAGCTGACGAAAAGCTAAAGAAGCAATATCCATGGAAGCATCAATAATTTCGGATGCTGACCTTTCTCCTTCAAGCAGGATTTTTCTTGCTTCCATCTTCTTGTCTTCTGGAAGGAGATCTAATAATTGGGCAATGTCCGACAACATTTGTCGATCGTACCTGGCTAAAATCGCAAGAGCGTTGGCAGCTCAAACAGTTGCTCCTGATGTGGTTGTGAACCTTTTCCCAATATTATCCAAGCGCCTCCCTTCCCTGTCAGGTGGAGCAGTAATGGGCACTAGAGGGTTCCTCGATCTCCGTTGAGCGGCCTGTGAGATAACGGAGTCAGGCTTAGGATGACTTATTAGACATGCTGGAGCATCGTCCGGAGCCTTGTATTTCTTATCAATTCTGGGCAAGACAGGGATAACTGTGGCTGGTGTCCTCATTACTTTTAACCCTTCTTCCCATATGTGGTCAACAATGGGTATAGACCTAACCGATTTTCTAGATAGGTCTTTAAAATCATACAGAAAGCAGTCTGATTTCTTTACTGTTGGGGATAGCTGAAAACGTGATGCTGCTCTCTCAATTAAAGCATGAAAGCTGCTGATGTCTTCTGGCGGAGAATCTACCATTTGTGGAGATGGAGACGCTGGTGTTGATATGACATAGTCATCCCATTCATCTCCTGTTTGACCTTCCTTCTGAGGCTGATTATCCTCAATTTCTCCCTCATCAGAGGTATCTGGATGTTGTTGCGGTCCACTAGTATCTCCCACCGGGGAGGATGCAGACACAGGCACAGAGGTACGAGGTGGAGAAACAACAGGTGGTGGTGGCTGCGGAGGTGGAGGAACAGGTGCTGAAGGGAAACGTGTACGATAGTCTCGTAATAAATCTTGAAGGTCTTGTACCATTGCGACAGGAAGGTGGACCATAGGTTCAGAAACTGGCTCCATATATTGCATTTTTGCATGAGGAGGGTGATATTCCTGTTGATAGTATCCTCCATAATCTTCGTTATCTTCCTCCTGATACTTTACATGCAATTGGGAAGGGCTATCAGCAGGTCCAAACATCCCATCAGCATCAGATTCCTGCATGAATGTTGAAGGAGGCAAAGGAGAAACTATCGCAGGATTTTGCAAAAATTGCCTCGTCAACGGTGTCGTCGACGAGAACGTCGTCGACGGATACATTGGCGTAAGCTGCAAGGAAGATGGACGCTTACGACCAGGCGTAGGATACAGCGTCGTCAGCATCATCAACGGTATCGGCGTCTGCGCCGTCGACATGATAGAATAAGATGAAGCCGTAGTCGGTATCGTCGACGAGATGGTCGTCGACGCGGTCGTAGACGAGGTCGTCGATGGAAGCACCGTCGTCGACGAGGATGCCCACGAAAAGGTTGTGATGGTCGTCGTCAGTGTTGCCGTCGACGATGGTGCAGCAATCGTCATCATCGGAAGCGTCGTCGACGGGACCGTCGTCGAGTCAGTCGTCGGCGATGGAGATTTTTACGACGATGAGGAAGGAGAAACTTGTTTAGAGGATGGTTTTTTCGTCGATGGTGATCCTGAAATTAACGCTGTTGGTGGTACAAGCTTCTTTGAGACAGATATCTTCATGGATTGGATAGAATAATATTTATCTTTCTTATGGCTTTTCTCCTCAGTAGGAAATGGAAGCTTTCCTTTTTGTGAGGTACCTTCCTCTTCATGACGAGACCTTTTTGATGTCTTTTTCTTGGAAACTTCAGGAGATTCAAGAGATCTCGCTCTCCTTTTAGGTGTTTCCTTTGAAGCCAGTGAGGTAGAACGCTCCTCATCCTCAGAGAGAACATCAGATTTTGACTTTAGTTTTTGTAGCCAAATCAATAATCTACCCTCCCTATCCTGGAGGGTTTTTGTAGAGAAGGTTCTACAGATCTTGCAGTCTTTTACCTTGTGCTGAGGGTAAAGGTAGTAGATCAGCTCTTATGTGGATCCTCAGCATGCAGCCTCTTCTTTCCACATGATCCACACAACCTGAAGAGACCTTTCTTTGAAGATTCAGACATATTTGATGATAAGACTGCTAGAAAAATGGAAAAACCAGAGAAAACTGAGCAGAGCTCAGGGAGACTCCCTTTCACACGACGTGCAGTAGAAAATCTGAGGAACCTAGCCTCTCTTGGGATTGTTCTAGAGGGTGCCGTCGCCTGATTGGCTATTGGTTGGATTTAGTTCTTTTTTACAAAAGAAGGTGAATAGGCTATTGCACTGACTTTTCATTGCATGGTAGCCTATGGTAATTTTATCAACTGCTTTTATATGTATACCGTGGGACTCCCACTACGACGACGGGGATGATTCAAGCATGTGAATCTATGAAAGATCCAATACTGGAGAACTGACGTCAGCGTGCCTACGTGGCGCCTATACAGGCACTGCAAACACCATTTCCAGCGTGGACGACACCAAAGCGGAGTGTGCAGGGGTACTGCTCAAAAGAAATTCCAGATCCAGTTTGACGCCTGGGGATAATTTTATGGTAAGGAATCTGTGGCTAGAAGTCTCTATCAGAATTAATACTTTCCTACTAAAAATGAAAAAACTTCTTTACTTGTCTGAAAAAAAGTATTCTAAGGGAAGATATAAACACATCTCAATTCGCAAGATGAACTGGAATCAAAACTCCAGGCAATAATTTTTTAGAAAAAGGTTCCCAATAGCTTTAGAGATGAATTTTCATTAGCAATAGAAAACACGATTCAAGATGTGGTTAAATCATCAGCAACATTATTGGATTGAACTGTAGATAGCGGTTTGTAAAAAATAAAAATAAATGTCGAACAGTGTGAAACGGCCTTGCTAGCGCTATTGCTACCTAGAAAGAAATACAGCTTCAAGTCTACCCATTCAACAAAGAAATTCGAAGGATCAACAGATCCAATGGTGGTCAAATCACATCTATTTACAAAGAAGAAAATGAAAACTAACACACTTAATTCCTCAACGAGCATAATTAATGTTTATTTTCCTGCCACATGCGTGAAGTAACATAAATATGGAAACCCTCTCACTCAGAAAAATGTGTTACGTTGTAGATGACGTGATTATTTCAATGCATTAAAAAAAGATTATGGCGTCAGTTTTTTTACAACTCTTATGTGGCTGACAGGAATCGGATATAACCCAAGACGCATTACCTTTCGGAGCAAGTGCTGTATAAATAAAACAATCAAGAGCACTTAAAAACCTGATATGCGGTCAAATGTAATTTAAGAATAACGGGGGGGGAGAGAGAATAGATTTTCATACAGATTATTTTGGATGTTTTAACCACCAGAGTGGGTAAACCATGAAATGAGACTAACATTCCATTAGACTACATAAGTTATATCCAGAAATAGACGTTTCTGTTCCCAACTTCTATTTTCCAAGGTAATAAGTGGAAAAAATAGGTCAGTGCGACCTACCTGGTACCTAAAGATCAGACGGCTGAGAAAATCAACCCAGGTGGAAAAAGAGACTAAATGCAATCCATGGCATTAACAACCGTGCATACAGAATCATCTTTAAAAAATCGAATCGCAACTTCCCCTTGTGAGAATTCAGTAAACCCTGGTGTTGCAATTCATGGCACACTTGTGTTATAAGAGTTCACTATACATATTTACAAGTTTCCTGGGCAGTGTCAGAAGATGATCTGAGGAGTCTCCAATCCTCGTGTCCATAGAAAGGTACTTCACTACATCAATTCCTTCAAGCTGAAGCCAAGGAGACAGTTGTCAAAACCGCTTGAGCCAATATAATTTTGTAAACCATGTAGCATAATACCCCTCATTTTTAAGAGTATTTCAACTGCACCAATTCCGTCATACTTTTTGAAGAACTAATGTGCACTCTTCATTTTCCAGTAAGAAATTTGACAGAGGATCTTCTTTGGCCTGTATGCTTTTCAGGTAATGGTTCACAATCTTGCTGTCACGTTTATATTGGTACGGGATGTTGTCATATGGCTTAAAATCCAGATCCAAGATAGAAACCGAATACATCAACCTCGACTGTGATGCTGTAACCACGGTCCTTTGTTCAGAGCTGCGAAACAAAACATAAAGACGTATATTACTAAGTAATCCAGCATTTCAAGTGAACGCCATCAAAACAGCAGGTCATTATCAGAAATTCATTCCTAAATAGGGCTGATCAAGGATGGCTATCAGCCAGAAGAATAATCTGATATAATGGGCTACTTACCGATCTTGCATTATTAATGGTAGATGCTGCCCTTTAGGTTTTTAAAACAATGAAAATGCTGAACTCTGTGGTGGCTGCCTGAGAATGCAATACAGGGTGGAACATGGTGCAACAGATCCACTGTGTAAGCCTTTCTGTCGTTTACACTCTTGGCATAAATGATGGTGATTTACAATGCAGTTTCAATAGTTAGAAGCTCAAAGGGTATTAATCAATTAGACAAACGGCCAGTCCCTGAAATCAGGATATATTACATTGATGGTGTATTTGATATTTGTGGTATGGCCGTGGCAGGGCCAATTTTGGGTCTTATTTTCACAGGCTTACTACTGTCTCCCCAGCTCTATTTACTTCCAGTTCCATTTACCTTCATTTACCTCCGACCACCCATCTTCTAATGCACAGAAAAAGCTCCCTTTTTGGTCTCGCTTTTATGCCAGGTTTAGCTGTCTGCCAGACTACTGTTTTTATATTCTCAACAAAAAAAATAATCAAACAACACATGCTTAGAGGGGCTATTGTTTACCAGGGTTTTCTCCATTGGCCTGCTGAACTGTCGTTCACGATTTGGACACATTTGCAATTTTATAACTTTGATTTTTGGTTTTCTTTTGGGAACACTTATACGCAATACACTAGACCTGAGCTGCTGAAGGAGAAAAGTCAATAATAAAGGCAATAGGATTGATTAAGTCACTGTGAAATGTTATATCAGATGCCATACGTCAGATCTCCATATTATGCATATTTATAACAAAAGCAGTATGCCTAACTTATTTATTGCGAAAAGCATACGTTAAAGCCAATGGTCATGAAACAGTAGAGGGGTTATTATCCTGTGTTAAGCCTTTTGATAGGCATTTTGTTACAATGAATCTCATAGATTACCATAGCAAGCAATGGTTTTGGTTACCCCTTCTGGCAGACCATGAGGGTAGAAGATCTGCTCTGTGAGGATCCTTGTGGAAAAAGATATATCAGACGCCACATGCCTAATCTGATTTTTATAAAAAGTTACAACAAAGGTGGTAAGCTTGACTTATTAATGTGAAAAGCATACGTTAAAGCCAGGAGACTCTCTGGGGCCCTTAACTGCCTTAAAGCCTGCAAACATGTATTTTGTTAGAAGGAAACTCATACATTATTGAATTAGGGAAGGGTTTTGGTGTTTGTTGTCCCTCTATAAACCCTAAGGGCAGTGGTGGTTCATTCATATGAGCATCTGGTCTCAGCCCTGCCACTTATATTTTTAACAGCCCACTCCTTTTCAATATAGAGAGCAGCACCTCACTACCCGGTCTACTGAAAATGGAAAATCTGTCCTTTCAGCCTGCCACTCCCCCTCAGCCTTTCCCCAGCCCAGAGCAGAGAGACTTTCTATGTCTGCGGTTGAGACTGGAGCAGCCTATCCTTTTCATCAAAGTGCAGAGAGCTCTGCAAGAACCACGGACGAAAATGTCAGGATTGCGTTGGGTGTAGGGCTGCCCAGTCCAGCCTGAAGCAGGAGGCAGTGCCATGGTGCCTCCGACCACCTCTGCCCCCACCTTTGCCCACTACGTCAGAGGCAGGGAATGGATGAGCAAGTTTGCTGATCCCACCCTAGCCTGTGACAAGGTAAGCAAACTTGTAGTTAAAGGTGAAGCCTCCCATCTTAATCCACCTTGCCCCAGGATAGCTACTCGATGGAGCGCTGTTGGGTGGATGCACCATAATAACTCGGGCGTTCTAGCCACGGCCTTGCTCCTGAATCCCAACTTCCTCCCTTTGTCTGCAGGCTCAGGTGCACTTTTAGTTGGAGGTGTTCGGTGACTCTATGACTAGGAGACAGAGAGGTGTCCTCTACAGCTTTCTGTCTCCCTGGGCATGGAGAGACTCACTCAACACCACCATTAGGGACCCCACGTGTAGTTTTCTTGTGGCTAAGCTTCCCCATGCCCACTGCTTACTCCTAATGGACCAGCAGCTGTCATCTGAGGGCAGATAACAGTGCGACTCCAGACTGGAAGAACTGTGTGACATGGGTGTTCCTGCTAGAGGCAACCCAGGAGATTAATTAGTGGGAAAGGGGAGGGGGTTAGACAGACTTAAAAGTTAGTTTGTGGGAAAGTGTGACCGGGGCATGCTCAGTGCATTTAACACAGAGTTAAAGAGTAGCTTACAATAGAAGAGGGTCTCTCCTTTCCAGGACCTGCGCCAGGTGTGGCCTATTGCTGCCTAGCAAAAAGGCTGCACGAATATGCTGCTTTGCAAGATTGAAGAAACGAGAGAGAATGCACGAAATCTGAAGAAGGCAGAACGCATCAGACTTCGTTTCAGTCCTTGCCTTAAAACGCACTGCTGCACTTATGCCTATTTTTGGGTCTGGCATTACCAAATACCTTTTTTTTAAAAAAATCTTTAAAAATACATACACACATAGAGGAGCTTTAGGCCAGCGATTTTCACCTATTGGTCCGTTAAATTGTCATCCACATTTTGCTTCTGCACAATGCAATACAGTGCATGGGACAGTGGGTCAGGCCTCGTCTTCAACTGACTCTCCTCACTGTGAGTGACAGGATTTTGCTCATGCGCACATCAGTCATAGAAGAAGGACCTTTAGACATCAGAAGACACAGGACAATGTGTTCTCCTATTTTAACTCTTTATTTTTAACGTTTATAAACACGAATTTTACATTTATTTTCTTTTTGTGCAGGCCTGGCTATTCCCTCTACGCTGCTACCAGGCTGTTCCAGCACAAACATCTTTCTGCAAACTCTCATAAACAAGCATTGGCAAAGCCAATAGGTTCTGCCTAAGTGAGCGCTATTGGCATTGCCAATGTCTCCTAGCCATGTTGTACAGAAGCACGGATGCTGTTCAGCATAGCTAAAAGTTAGTGGCATGGCGTAGAGTACCACAGAGGAGAATGACAGAGGACAGTGAAGTAGATTGGCGTGGAGTAGAGTGGCAAGGAGCAGCGCAGAGTAGAGCAGAACTGATTAGAGTGGTGGAGAGTAGAACAGAGGAGTAGAGTGGCACAGAGTGACGTGGAGCGGCATGGAACAGAGTGGTGTGGCGTGGAACAGAGTGGCATAAAGTGGCGTAGACTACAGTAGTGTGGAGAGGCGTGGCATAGCGTGGAGTAGAGTACCATGGAATAAAGTGGCGTGGAGTAGAATGTGGTGGAGTGGAGTAGAGTGGCCTGGAGTGGCACAGAATGGTATAGGAGCGGTATATAGTAGAGTGGAGTGGCATAGAGTGAAGTGGTGTAGAGTGGCGTAGAATGGCGTTGAGTGGTGTAGAGTGGCATGGACTGGTGCAAAGTGGCATGGACTGGTGCAAAGTGGCATAGAGTGGTGTGAATTGGTGTAGATGGTGTGGCATGGAGTGGTGCAGGCTTGAGTGGCATGGTGTAGAGTAGCGTGGAGTGGCAAAGATATGCGTGGGTGGCCTAGAGTAGAGTGGCGTGGAGTGGTATAGAGTGGCACAGAGTTCAGTGGGATGGACTGGAGTGGCAGAGTAGAGTGGAATAAAGCGCATGGAGTTGAGCGACGTGGTGTGGCATGGAGTGGCATAGAGTGAAATGCCATAAAGTGAAGTAGAGTGGCGTAAAGCAGAGTGATATGGAGGATTGTAAAGTGGAGTAGGGTGAGCATGAAGTGGTGCCGAGTAGAGTAGCATGGAGTGGCATGGTAGAGTGGTGTGGGAGTCAAGAGTGGAGTGCCGTGGCTTAGAATGGAGTAGAGTGCATTGAGTGGAGTGGCATGAAGTGTCGTGGAGTGGTATGGAATAGAGCAGAGTGGAGTGGCATAGAAAAGCACGGAGTGGCATGAATCACAGTGTCATCAAGTGGCGTATAGCAGAGTGTCGTGTAGTAGTGTCGGTGAGTGAGTTGGTGCAGAGTGGGCTGGCGTAGAGTGGAGTGGCCTGGAGTGGTGTAGTGTGGAGTGGCACAGTGTGGAGCAGTCTGGTGTGGTGTGGCGGAGAGTTGTGTGGCGGAGAGTACGTTGAGTTTAGTGGTGCACAGGGCCATGGAATGGCACAGAGTAGAGTGGCGTAGAGTAGCATAGGATGGAGTGGTGTAGAGTAGAGTGGAGTAGAGTGGCACAGAGAGAAGTTTTGTGAAGTGGAGCAGTGGCATAGAGCAGCACAGAGGGATGTAGAGTAGAGTGTCGAGTGGAGCAAAGCAGAGCTGAGTGGCATAGAGTGGGACGGCGTAGAACAGCATGGATTGGCAGAGTACAGTGGCATAGAGTGAAGTGGCACAGAGCCTAGAGGAGTCAGATACAGTGGAGTGGTGTAGAGTGGAGTGGAATGGTGTGGAGTGGCATAGAATGGAGTGGAGTGGAATGGCATACAGTGGCGTGAAGTAGAGTGGAGTGTAGAGTGGAGTTTAGAGTGGTGTAGAGTGGATCAGAGTGGTGTAGAGTGGATCGGGGTGGTGTAGAGTTACAGAGTGGAGTGTACTGGCACTGTATGGCGTGGAGTGGCATTGTGTGGCCATGGAGTGCCATTGTGTGGCCTGTAGTGTCATTGTGTGGATTGGAGTAAAGTGCCACTGTGTGCATGTGTGAGATGTGGAGTCGAGTGGCATTGTGTGGTATAGAAAGCTGCTACTGAAATGCCCTATAGCTCTTCAAAGCCTGGTCAGGGCTAGTAACAGATATTAATGCAATTATAATACAATACAATAGGTTACCAATTATCTGGACCTAAAATCTCTGTAAACATTTGATGCCTTTGATCCCATGCAGGAGCTTGTTAGTACGTACACGCTTTTGCCAGGACTGGTTTGTCTACCAATATATGTGTTTTAGACTGGGAGGGGCTGGTGGACGAGGAAACAACATATATTGTACATAAAGGAGATGGAGACAAGTGGCGGCAGTGACAGAAATAGTACCTGAATCACAGCGCCATCAGCAGGCGGATACTAATTAAATTGAATCAATCTGTGCTTGGTCGTTACTCCACAGAAAGGAAAAGAAGTGATACCTGACGCACTGGCCAATTAGGAGGCAGCATAGAAGAGTGACAATGATGGCAACGAATGGTGAGCAATGGGCAGGCTCCAAGCCCTTTATTTTGAACAATACTCTTCGCAAGCGTAGCATATACGCTGTGCAGGCGAGACCTAAAAAGCAGTGATTGTCTTGCATTAAACATATGTCTCTCTCAACATCAAATGGGTATGGCTGTAGTGCAATAGTAGAGTTTGAGCCTCTCATGTGTAAGATTCGGGGTTCAAGCCCGGTAAATGTTGTGTGTTCATTTTTTTTCGCTGAAACATTCTTATGTGTCGTTTGCTTAAAGTATTAATTTTGAATAATTTTTTTATTTTTTTTAAAGTGGTGCTTTAATAGGTACACTGTGTCTGTATATTTCCTTTCCAAACTGCGCATCACATTTCCACATGTTTTCCTTGCCTCTACATTTACTTGAGCTCGGTCTTCCACTGAAGTCAACGAGCGCGACTAATGTGGGAGAACTTCATGTTTTTCTCCCTTTTCTTTTTCATCAGACCCTGCGTGTACTGGTGTTTTATAATTAGCTTTGTTTGTCTTTCTATGCTCGTAGCGCCACCTAGTGGCTTTTTAAATATCCGCTTTGTGATAATTGTACACACACTACAAATCGTGTAGCTTATAGGTACACATCTTCTAATGATAATAATCTTTGCACAGGTCAAAACCCCGAATATAAAAGTGCAAAAGAAGGAAAAACTACTCTTCAGTGAGACAGACTGTAAAAAAGCTATGTGGATTTCGATTACAACAATATCACTTTAGAAATCTGCAATTAAAACCTTTGTAAATAAATGCCACTATTGTTTATTAAGTCGCTATCACAAATTGTGCTTTTAGTAGCATTACAGTCAAACCACAAATAGTTGTGCTGTCTCCAATTTTGAAAAAATGTCCAAAAGAACAGATATGATTTTTGGCATACTGAATGGACCAAGTTGTTCAATCACAAAAGTGGTGGAATGGCGCAGTGACATTTTCTAAATTTTCCGTGGCATAATTACGCTAACATATCATTTGGTAATTTGACGTGACGACTAGCCTCTAAAGATTAAATGTTCTAACAATTATTTATGTGGATATTTCCTGTCAGCACTCTTGCACTACTGTATTATTGTTTAAAATAATACATATGAATGTAGACGTTCAGCCCATGTGATTTCTTTTGATCATTCAACACCCTTCTGTAGGTTATATGTAACAACTGTGCAGCAATTTAAAATTCATAGGGAACTGGCACTGAAAGGCTGCCTACTGGTTGCTGCCAGGTTTTCAAAGACCTTTAGGCATACTCTCCATCGTAAAGAAATTGGTGAATTTATTTGAGGACGACATACTTGCAGAATGCAGCCTGGCAAATAGTGGCCCTATAAAAGCTAAGGACATACATTTTAATAAGGAGTTAAAATTTCAGCCTCTGTGCAATTTGACATTTATAACCTGTAACTTGGGGCATAAGACCGAGGGTGTTCATGGATCATTGGCTTACAGATGCAGGTACAATCTTTGGTATTTAAAGCTGCTACTGGCAATGTGAATAATACACATTTACTCAATGTAATTTTAGATATACAGGCAGATTTATCAAGTCTTTTCATTCCTATAAATTCAAGCAGTGACCCAAAGCGGCGCAAAAGTCTTGAAAGAGGATTTACTTTTCAGCACAGAACTTTTTTTTCCGCTAGATTACTGCATTTCTATGCTTTGTGCTGTTTTGCAGCGGAAGTACTAATGTTTTTTGACACAAAGCCCTACCTACTAACATTGTCAGACCAGACTTTGCATTTATAAAATGACACCTTGAGGCAGGCAGAAAGTTGAAGAAATATACGGATGTCTCCAAGCAGATCCCAAATTGCATGTTTGCTTCACTGTACAGCATACATCCAATGTTTTTAAAATTGTTTAGGAATAGTATTTTAATTGGAAGGGTATAAGTATAAGAACATGCACACACATCTGCTACATGGTGCATGCTAGGCAGCCTATTTCTGCTCCATTGCAGGTGAAGAAAGAAGCAGAAGGCCATATTTTGTAAATATGGCTCTGTGTTGCACTATATTTCAGTAATCTTCCCAATTCTGTTGTCAGACTTCTGTGCACTATTCAGTGACGGACATTTTGTTAGAACAATTCTGTTCAGTGTTCAGTGAGGTCTATGGTTCGTCTAGAGTAACTGAGCTACAGAAAGACAATATGGTCAGACACAGTGATATTTCAGATTGGGCCTGTGTAGCCTCTCAGGTCACTGCTGCTTTACGAAGATTCAGCCTCCAAGATTGCTGTAACTTCTTTGCGTCCAGTCATGTACTCGCCCTTTCATCTAGTCTCCCATCCATCTTTGCTCTCATTACTCAAACATTCATGCATACAGTTACATAGCCATGTCACTCACTCATTCATCCATCCCCTCACTCACTCATCCCCCAACCACTGACTTATTCTCATATTCACCCAATCACGCAACCACACAACCAACACACAAACTCACCAATCTACGGAGAAGCACTCAGACCTTTAAAATAACCAGACTGATTGGCTTTACCAATGCGTTTTATACATTCCTGTTCACCTGACTTCTACTTACGCAGAGGAGTGCACCACTAGACACGGAAGGCATATTCCATAACCAACAAAGTGTAAGTCAGGAATCATCAGCCTAGCATCTATGCCATTGGGCCTTGTAGTTAATACAGGAATAGCCCATGAAGAGGAGCAGGCAAAATCAACTCCAAATCTGTAGCACAGGCCTCACAACCATGCCACAGTACATGACCGCCTAAACACATACTGTATGTAATGGAATCGCCCCATGGTGGCATAAAGTGCCCAGGGACGGCATTGAGCAGAATGGGATAAAACATCATCCAACGCCACGAATAGTAAATAACAAACCAAACAGCTTTCAACATCTTTTTGATAAATTGCCGAACCTTAAAATGACACCCAAACCGGGCAGTTTAAAAATTAAAAAAATACAGTAATGACCCGGCAGTGCGCTCACGACCATCTTCACTAGTGGGGTATAAGGTGAGATAGTGCTCATGACCAAGATACATTTCAAT
The DNA here is from genome assembly GCA_963921515.1 of Calotriton arnoldi. Classification (NCBI taxonomy): domain Eukaryota; kingdom Metazoa; phylum Chordata; class Amphibia; order Caudata; family Salamandridae; genus Calotriton; species Calotriton arnoldi. Next base: position 753,458 of record CAWUFW010006886.1, read on the forward strand.
AGCGTGCAGGGATGGATGGTATACTAACAATTGTAATAATACACTTCTCCAGTTTTTAAGTGCTGGAAATAAAAGTCTACCAGTACCCAATTTAACAGCATTCAATATACATTCTGTCATGTATGCCATAGAAGAAATTGCGCTGCAGAAATGAGTCTATTAAAAATGGGGTCTCTAAATGGGGGGCAGAATGCTTGTCATGCTCTCTTATGAGGGGCTGTATATTGTTGGGTTAACTTTAATTTTGTACGATTTCAATTTCATTTTAATTTCACATGTCTGCTTGACTGATGATTGTGGGAATGACTGAGCTTAACACAGTAGCCTTTAGTTCATAAAGGTGTTCAGACAATGGTAAATGCTATAGGTCTGACTGGTTTACTGGGAAATGTTACGTCAAAGGTCTGATCTGTTTATTCTGAAAAGTTACCACAAAGGCAGTAGACCCTGCCAATTTATTATTAAAAAAGCCTAACCCTTGAAACCTCCTCGAATCCTTGGGGCCCAAAGTCGCACCAGAAGGAGACAGAAGTGTGCAGAAGATGCACAACATCACTTCTTTAAAAACCTCTACTTCAGACGCAGCTGATGGACCCAGGAATTTGGGGTGCCTCTGTATAGGCTGTGAAATCTGTTCCTCTGAAGGAGATCAGAACAGACCAGGAGAAACCTTGATGTCAATGCAACTTTTCTGGATGAGAGTGGCAGGACAAGGGAGAGTAACGCTTTGTTGTCTTGTGTTTCTTCTTTGACTTGGTCTTAACTGACAACTTGGAGTGTGAAGAGGACCTTTCACAGGAATGGCCAGAGAACAGGAATGAGTCCACATCCTCTTCTTCGACGGGTGTGTGCCCTTACAGGCCTTCTGACAGTGTTCGAAGAGGTAGAGCTTTGATTCACGGTTCCAGATCGCCTTGGAATTCATTCAGGCGCAGTCCCTGCAGGTCTTATAGTCGTGTCAAGACTGGAGGCACCAGAGGAATACCTGGTGGGAATCTGTCATAGACATCTCCTTGTGGCAGTACCTACAAGGTTTAAACCCTGTAGTCTTTGGACAAAGCATGCTACATTGAACACTGTAGAAAATTTTGAGGAACAAAAAAGGCAAAAAGATGAGAAAAGGTTGAGGGAGGGAGCTACAGATCCACGTACGAAGGCGTGGAATGAAAGGAAATTACTTAAGCGCACAGGGTGGCACATATATGTGGCTCTAGCGTCACTGCTGGTGGATGCCAGCTATGCTGACAAAAATCTCAGGATCCAGTCTGGGGCTTAGGTATATTCACAAGGTGAGGAATCTGCAGTTAGAAGTATCCATCAGAAATTAGTTTTGGCCTAGGAAATTAATTCTGTGAAAAGTAAAACCTTCCCGATTTGAGTCTATATGCACAAAAAGTTTCAGTGTTGAAGTATCCTTTAGAGGCATCATTTTCAATAGAGTACTCTCTTCCCATCCACTCTCCAACTGCTGAGTCCCATGAGATCCCAGAGGCTCCTGCTGCTTGATTGGCTTCTCAGGGCCAACATTTCTCTTTTTGGTATTTCAGAGTTTTTAATTCAAACCTCCAATGTTCCTCTTTTATCCTGAGCAAAAACTAAAACAAGCGCCCTACTAAGAATATACCTTTTCACCGTAAAAAATATTTAAAATCCCAAAAAGAATTATAAATCACTTTTCTAGATAACCTGCATCTGCTTCTTTAAATCATGGAGGCTACTATCTTCATAAACACAATTCAAGCTGATATGGCCACAATGATTCTCCAAGGTAACAATAATCTTGACATTCTCATACTGGACCAATTCCAGGAATGATTGCAAAAGTCTAAAAAGATATCAAAAAGGGCAAAGAGTCAAGGGTTTTGTGGGGGATTAGATCAACAAAATGCAAAAGGTCTCATGATGGACTCAGCCCCCAAGTCATCATCGTAGGATAGATTTATTTTTTGAATTGACTGTGGTACAATTCCATATCATACTATTAGTTGCCAGGATAATGTAAAGGGTTACTATAAAGCCTATACATTCACAGATCGAGAGACTTAAACCGCAAGGTTTCTCCATACACCACAATTGATGAAGTGGATCATCAGTCTATGGTGGCTACTGTAGTAAATCAATTAAGGACAGACATGCAAGCTCATGCCTCAGCAAAAAACTTGTTGTACATGTCTGGCGTCTTATGTAAAGCTGGTCTACAAACATTTATATCATGTTAAAGTGCTCCCTATTTTGGCAGAGAAGGGAAATTATACAATGGGTGACTACAAGATTTCATTAGCATCACTTAACACTGTCAGTGGAGAGTAGTTATCTGTGATGAACAGTCAAAAATAACCATCTACCCCAGCATGGATTATTAAATAGGACTTTTAAACATTTCCTTACCTTTCATCCTGAAGATACGGAGAAAGAGCAATCATTATGGAGCAATCTTTGGCAGTCATCGCTACTCTATATTGATGAATCTAAAAAACAAGAAAGAAACTTATTCAGAATCTTAAAAGATGAAAAATCAGAAAGATAAACTACACATTCTGTAGGATACACAAGACACATTTCAGACTCTTCTTCAGACCCATTATGTCTCTCTCTTCTGTGAAACAGACTATGGAGTCTCCCATCACACATAGATATGTGGAAATGCATACAGACTAAAATAATCTTGAGCTTCTGAATAAATGGTCAGAGTTGTAATGGATACCTCGTCTCACAGATTCCTCACCTTACAAATATCCTCCAGGCGCAAAGACTGTATCCAGGAAATGTTTTCCCACCAACAGCTCTCTAGCTCCACCAGGTGGCATCACACATGGTTCTGTAGCCCAGGATGGGACACAGGACAAATTATGGGGCAGTGTGGAGCAGGTCCACAGCTCTTTTCCGTACTTCTTGATAAATCATACACTAATTTGACAGCACTAAGTCAAATGTCACCTCTTAAGGTCTTCAGCTATAAACCCTGCCAGGGGTGTCGCAAGAAGATGTCTTTATATTATCCACTTAACATTTGTATGCGATGTCTTTGATCTGACCACACCCTTTAAGCCTGTGACTTCTGATTGTCCTAAGGCAATCAGGGAGGAAGAAGCCAACTTATTTTAACAAGGGCACCACAGCAGTTCCTCTTCCCTCCTTTCGGTAGGTCTCCGGACAGGGAGTGATCCTTTAAGGGATACTCTGGCAAAAAGCACCACAAGACAATTCGGAGTCAGGGCAACGCCCTTCCCGACACAAGTATTTTCCTCATATTTGGAAAGAATTAAGGTTCTCAGAGAGATGAAACCAGAGTTTCGGGTTCCAACCACAAACCTTTCCTAGGCTGGGGCCTCAAAACAGGCCACGCTGGATATTATCAGGACTGCCACACATCTCTCTGAGCCAATTCCCAAAGTTGAGCCTGCCGGTGCCTCTCCTAAGGGCACGGAGATTTGTCTATCTCGAAGAGATCTTTGACTCCGACTCTGAAACCTTAGACATGCCCAAAAATATTATGGCACCGGAGGAATATAGTTTGGTGTTTACAACCTCCTCTCTCCTTATGACAAATAACCTGGCCCTAATCTAGACTTGGAAAATGCTAGGGACCTTAATGCATCTTTAGTGGAAGACATTCCTTACACCGCTAGCCCTTCCATCTTCAGAGGAAATCTGTTGGTTTACATCTGTGTTGTGGAAAGCAGCGTAGGTTCTAGAATTGTATTTATCAACTGAGGTAAAATGTAACATTCTGACAAAAATTCTACATTCTTCTTCAGCGGCTTTGAAAACCCTGCTACTATTCAATTAAATGATTTACAAAGAACGGGGTTGAGATACAAAAACCGCACCTATCACTCATAGTGATTTGACAACAGTCCAAAATATGGGCAGTGCAACGATCTGGAAGGTCAAACCCCTAATCTTCCATAACAGAATCACCTCCGCACTAAATCTGAACAAATGATCAGCACGTCACAAATAGTATGGACTATTCAATTACATGTTGTTGGAGCTTGTATTAGCTGCATGGGAAAAACCCTTCTTGGGCCCGGTGGATCAAGGAGCACATGAGCCATAGGCATGCACCATCTGATTTCCAGTTCTGGTCAATGCACCCATCACTGAAAAGTTGGGTGGCTTTTTGGTTCACCAGCATCATGGTATCTCGTTCAGATGAGTCTTTCCTGTGGGCATCCTCAGTATTCAGTCCTACGTTTCCTTTTCTCCTCATGTGGATGGTAAGATTTGGGGAGAAAATAAAATCCCTCTTTTGTCACAAAACACACTCTATTTTCTCCCTCTTTTTTACCCAGTCACCCTTGGGGGGGCATTTCAAGCCACAAACTAACGATTCTAGGCAGAAGCACAGGAAATAGTTCAAGGTGAATGAAGACTCCATCCTCCACCAGGGACCTGCAAGACCAGCAGTTACCTGGTGGCAAACCAGAGGAAGGCCCTTCTGAGTCCAGCATCAAATAAGTCCTTTGTGCCCCTCTTTACAGCAACTTCCTTGCCATACACACCCCTGAGTAACGGAAAGGGAGGTCGCCCAGTCAGTCACAGTAAACCCCAGAATCCTTTGGTGAGCAGACAACACCCATCTTGTGGTCCTTGGGGGCCCTGCTAGGGCCCTCAACATTCCCATGACCTAGTTGACCCTGCTCTTACCATCATGGATGGAAAACATGGCTGTGGCTATCTTGATGCATTCTGGATGGGGGGAGTGGAGATCTCAAAATGCTTAGGCAATCTTTCCTTATCGGCACTAATGCCCCATCCACTGTTCAAAATGACCAGCTGATATCACTTTCTGTGGGAATGAAGCAGCCGCCTGCAGGAGTTTCACAAGTGGAATGTTATAGGCCCTCTCCAAATTAAACAATACATGAGGACTGGCTGGTCTGAAATCTTTTGATCAACTATATACTGAACATGAAACAGGACCTTCTGAAATCCTTAGATATTTTCAACTCTGGAGTACCCTGCAGAAATGTATAATATCACCATAAAACTATCGGAAAGTTGCATTTTTGAGAGAAGGGTATTAATCGAATGACTTCAGAAAACTGCACACTCACAACATATATAAAACGCTCAGGCAATACGGTGAACTGTCTGGGACCCACATGGAGAAAATGGGAGAGACGTGTAGAGGAATTTGAAGACCCCCACTGGAAAGATGTATAATAGCGAAAAGTCAAAGGTGAACTTAAAAATTATCCACATATAGTATTTTACATTTCTTAACCGTAAAAGAAAAAGAATCCAGTGTCTAATATGATATAAGATAGAAGGTGAAGAAAAGATAAGTGAAAAATTGCACAAGAAGTGCCTGTGTCAAACTAGACCCCGTGGTACGAGAAAGAGTACCCACATTTCTCCAAACTAAAAATGAGTTATGACTCACATGATCCTACTTTTATTCAATGCTATGAGCCCACTCAAGATTAAAAGACGAACAGCATGTTTCAGACCACTTTAGGAAAGGCCAACATGTTCCATTGCCATATTTCCGTTGCGGCAATTTCATCAGGGCTCGGGCCAATCTTTCTGAATCTTGGGTTGGTGGTCCTTCTTAAACTATATGCACTTATGATGTATTATGACCCTACCGCAGAGCCCTTGCACCAGCACTTTATCCTCTCTCCCTGCCATCCACACCGAGGAGGAGCCACGAGCGCTACAAGAAGCTTGAGAGAGCCGGCGGAGCGGGTGTCCCTACCGCAGAGCCCTTGCACCAGCACTTTGCACTTTATCCTCTCTCCCTGCCATCCACACCGAGGAGGAGCCACGAGCGCAGGAGCGCTACAAGAAGCTCGAGAGAGCCCGCAGCGCGGGAACGCGCGCGGGGATGCAGTTTGGGGCGAAGACCGGGCCAAGACGGGCCCGTCTGAGCCCGTCCGAGGACGATTGAGGCCGGGCTGGGCCCCCTCCCTTGGTTCTGTGTCTTCTTTGCTTGCTAGAGACTGGGAATCGGCAACAGGGACGGTAAAGGTAAAGGTAAAGGGGGTTGGGCTGTTTCAGTGCCCTCTCCTAACCTGTTAATTCACGAACATTAACGAACAGTGAAACTGTGAAAGAGCATGAGAGTGTATGCTGCATAGGTCTTAGAAAAGAAAAGAGGGGTCAAAGTTTTGTGACCGCATGTTAATTATTAAATTTTGGGTCACTGTTTGGAGAATAAATAGTGTGTAACATAGCTTTGTATTAAGAAATGGGGAAGCGGAGAACAGCTGGTACTACAGGTACCTCAGTAAGTTCTGTTGGTACAATAGTTACGATGGACTCATTTCTAAAAGGAGCAGCTTCCGTATTAGATAAAGAAATCGAATTAGTAAATAGGCGTCTATCAAGATCACCAACAACCGGTCACATCTTGGAGTCTCCTGCTGTACAAATAACGAATGAAAACCTGTCAAATGTTTTAGAATGCCCCAGGATAGTGGTACAATCTGAACAAGGTAGCCTAGAAGGAAATATAGCTGAGACAATTGTGTCTAGTAATCATTTACCACTTACCCCTACAGTTTCTGTAATAAAGGGAGGAGGCATCGTTGCAGCTATTGAGTTAAACACGGATAAAGGGAATGATATCACACCCCTTAACAGACCGGTTACTCGTGGTTGTTTGGTTGGGGCGGAGAGTCTCAAACAGGGGTCAGGGACTGGGATAGGGATAAAAAGGAAAAGTCACCCTACAGGGGGTAAAGCTAAAAGGCAAAAAGCTTATCATACACCTAGGGTTATATCGACAAATACTAAAATAATGAGTCAGGATGGGAGCCCATTACATGAGCTAATACGGTCAGTCCTAAATGAAGTTATGGATATGAAGTTAAGTCCAATTATTGAGAGACTAACTTCAATTGAGCAAAATTTTATTGAATACAATAAACATTAATAAAGGACCTGAGGGTAGTACCCCTACAATTATGACAGAAAGAAATATGAAGCAGGGACAGGTACTAACAACTAGAAATGGGAAACCATCACTAGAACTCCAGATGGGTTCCCCCCCCCATCCCCATTCCACAAAACAAAAGTCCATATCGAATTTGACTAATTCCCAAGGAAAGTTTGCTTCTTTACCCATAAAGCCCTCTGCAAGAGAGCCATATACCATTTTAAGGCAAGAAAATAGTGTGCGTATTAATAATGATCGTGGAAAAGCTCCTCAGCAGACACAGAAACGTCAATCCCACATACCAAATGTAACCGCTGTGCATTCTGGATCTAACTTACCAGATATACATTTACCTCCAGAATCTACTCCTTATGTGGAGATTTTGGGAAATGTCCCGCCCGTTACTAAGGGGAACTTTGAGGACTATTCCCAACTGAAAAATAAGGTATTACACTGGCTGGTAGGCAATACAGACTTGACGATAGGAGTGGACAAATATATAAATATGGTTCGAAGGGTCAGTTGGGTGGGAAGCCAGAGGAAATCCTTTACTGGAGATTGCGTTATAATTAACTTCAATCAACTCCACTTTGTTGAAAGAATTCTTTTTGCATCAAGAAATTGCACTCCTAAGTCAAAAGTGGTGGCACTTCCTCTGGGTTTTTTTTATAAGCCGTATAACGGAGCAGGAAAATGTCTGGGGAATTCTTTTGATGCTCATGATAGTATATTGTTTAGATCTCCAGGGCGCTATGATCCATCTGGATCACAAATCATACCCTTGGCAGAAAAGGATACCCATATGACCCAGGACATTTTTCCGTTTGCCCCCTCAAAACCAGAGTTATCAAATCGTTTTGCCCCACTCACAAATTTGGAAGACTGCGATTGACTGGCACGGAATAATCTTCTACATGAGAAAGCTCATACGCAAAATTTATACCTGGTCTCCTGGAATATTGCTGGTATCAAGGCAAAATTAGATAATAACTTATGGTTGGATTCTTTCACAAAACCGCATATAATATGTGTCCAAGAAACGTGGCTCACAGAATCATTTTATATTGATGGGTTTTCTATAATAGATACAAAAGCAACACCATCAACTAATGGTAGGGCTAAGGGTGGGTTGGCTACCCTTCTTTCCACCACTTCTCCCCTGACTCTATTAAGAAAATGTATTAATTCTCCTTATTTTCAACTGTTACACTTGTCAAGTGATCTAGATTGTTTTGTTATTGTTAATTTTTATAACAATGTTTTTGATAGCACCAAGGACCAAGTCATTACATAACTAGATAATGAGCTTCAAAAGTTTTTAAGAGAAATTAAGTCTGAATATACGTTAATTTGGGCAGGGGATTTTAATATTGGGAAATGTAATGATGAAGAAGGGAAGCTCTGTGGATATGGTAATGGTGGGGCAAGTAATTATAGTCATTTTTATCACAATAATTATGGTGAATCAATTAATACATTGATGTATAAATACAACTTGGAGTTGGTTGACCAGGTAACAGTGGAGGGCAATTTAGTGCTGCCCACTTTTGTTAGACAAGGATCGGCATCCACCATAGACCATATTCTGATTTCAGGACAATGCCAACAGCAAGTTGTGAAAATGGAGGTCAAAGAGAGTATTATAAGTGACCACTATCCACTTCTCTTAACCTTTAGACTACATTCTATCACACAGATTGGATTACGTTTAGCCTCCTCAATTGCGACACAGGGAGAAAATGGTATATCAATTAAATAGACCGGAATAAATCCTGATGGCTTTACAGAAAAATTAATGGTTAATTGTAAAATAGATTTTGAAAGATGCACTAATCAGGAGGCAGTAGATAGTGAGGTTTTAAAAGCTTTCCATAACATTACCATGGAAATCTCACACGGTTTAAGAAAGAAAAATAGACAGAAATCAGTGGGCTGGTTCGATGCTGATTGTACATTAGCAAATAAACTTCTAAGGGAGGCTGTTAATGCCAGTCCAAAAGATAGGGAGCTGGTTCAAAGCCGCAGGCAGACATATAAACATGTTATAACCAAGAGGAGGAGGGAAATCCAATCTGAGGCCTGGGAGAAATTGAAACAGGCAGCAGAAACTAAAGACTCGAATCTTTTTTGGAAAGTTTTAAACCATACTCTTTTTAAAGAATGTGGTACTGCGAAAATAGAATGTCTAATACAGTCCCAGGACTGGATAAGCTATTTCTCCGAAGTTTTTAATCCTGTAAAGGAATTAAAAAATTATACATTGACTGGTGGTTTAAATTGCCTAAATGACAAAGTTGGTGATGGAAGAACTATAATGATAGAAAACCCTAACATGTTACCCATCAGTAGTGAAGAAGTAAAATTGTCTTTGGAAAAGAGTGCAAATGGGAAAGCACCCGGGGTAGATGGGGTGCCCCTAGATATTTTTAAATTTAAATCAGATCTCTGGGTCCCGATTCTCCACAGAATTTTTAACGTCATAATTAAGGGCATGATTCCACGGTCCTGGACGGAAAGCATTATTGTTCCGATATTCAAGAAGGGAGATAGGGGCAATGTGAAATGCTACCGCCCGATCTCACTTCTTGATACTACCTCCAAATTGTTGGGTAGAATATTACTTGAGAGGATGGAATTATGGGTAGGGGAACATAATGTTCTCACTGAGACACAATACGGGTTCCGTAGAGAAATCGGAACCATTGAACAGTGTATTAATTTACACGTTTTAATTAGTAAATATACTATCATAAAAAGTGGCCATTTGCATTTATGTTTCCTGGATTTAACGAGTGCTTTTGACCTAATAAACCACTCCAAGCTGTGGCAGACATTATCCCTTATGGGCGCCCCAAAGGATATTGTTATACTCCTTTCACAAATTTACAGACATCTAAGTGCGAAAGTCCGCTATGGTACAGATGGAGAATGCACCGAAAGTTTTAAAGTAACTAGGGGGATTCGTCAGGGTTGCGTGCTGGCCCCGTTGCTTTTTTCGTTATATATAAACGGGGTCGACACGGAACTACAGAAGTTGAAAGCCAATCCCCCTAAAGTGGGAAAGCGTAGCGTACCGATTTTATTATATGCAGATGATGCAGTACTTTTATCAAGAACATCAAATGGTTTACAGCTTTTAATAGAAACATTCGCAGATTTTATGGTTAATAAGGATTTGGTTTTAAATTTGAAAAAAACTTTTACAATGGTGTGCGGTAATAGAAAAGCAAAAACAAAGATGCATTATGTGAAAAATGTCCCCATTAATTCGACAAAATCCTTTGTATATTTAGGGTTAGTTTTTGAGGCAAATGGAAGTTGGGGAGCCCATATTGAGCATTGCAAGAAAAAGCTCATTAAATCAACTGAGGCACTCTTTAGATTCTCAAAAAAATGGGAAATAAACCGATAAGAGAAATTCTGACCTTATACAGAACTAAATGCATAGGAAGTACCTGTTATGGTTCTGCCTTGTGGGGGGCAGAAATTGTACTAGTATTTTGTCACAGGAAAATGTATTCCTTCGGAGACTATTGGCAGTACCAAGTTCAACACCCACTTATAGTATACACCGAGAATTGGGGGTTGCATATATGGGCGATTCTATTAGTATTGCAGGCCTAAATACTTGGCACGGCATTTGGAGCAAGGAAGGTACAAAATTTACACAGGAGGTAATTAGAGACGTAATTGCATTAGACCATGGGAAGAATATTCCCTGGTTAATATACATTAAAAATCTACTCAAGGAGTGTGGTTTAAATTTTGATTTAGAAGACCCTTCCCAAATACAGTGGTATGGAAAAAGGAAAATTAAGACAGATTTGATTGAATTACGCACACAGCGGCGCGAAGTAGAAGCCATCGCAAAACCACTCACCAGAGAATATTTGGATATAAGTATAGGGTTGGGTATTCAATCCTATCTATTACAAGTTACTGATATTACCCATAGATTTTATCTCACTAGAGTGCGCATGGGCTTGGCTCACTTTTTAATAGCTTTCCCGATTGCAGGAAAGTGGAATCGAAATTTGCCAAAATGTCCATGCAATGGCATTATGAAACAATCATCTTTGCATTTTATCCTTTTCTGTGATTTTTATAAACAGCTTAGAAAACAATTCTTACGTCCTCTGTTTCAAAAAGAAAGGTTATACTCTTATAAATCTGCCTTTGAATACATTTGCGCATTGAAGGATGTGAAAGTCTGTAATGCAGTGGCACTTTATATCCAAAAAGCTATAAAAGTACGAAAGAGTATGTCGCACTTAGAGGCCCTCTTATATGAAGAAACTGAATTTTAATGAAAACAGCTTGCTTATGGATAGTAAAATGAAATTTAGTGAAACTTTTTATGTTTTATGTTTTTAAAGGTTATTCTGACTGTAAACTGATAAATTGTGAAATTTGAATCTGATTCATACAATGCCAACCATTTGTATTACGGAGATTTTTGTAGTTTTGCACATTTATGTATTAATTTTGCACATGTGATATCTTTTGCACAATATTTTAAAGTAACTTTCGTCTGTATTGATAATAATGAGTGTATGATTAACTTTGCCATTTTTAATAGGAGTGTCGATTTTACTGTGTTATAGTATGCTTTTATGGATGTAAATATTACTCCGAATAAAGCTGGTTTTGATTTGATGTATTATGATGGACTAGTTCATAGCATGGTAGCAGAAAGTGGCTTATAAGAGTAGAGGGTGAGAGGTTCAATAAAATACGAGGGGAATTGCTATAACACTTTAGGCTGTCTTAGCTCATTGGCCACCAATTACTCTCTACAATATCATAATATCTATGATAGGAGACCATGCTTCTGTAAGGCAGAAGACATATTGCCTCTCAAGTAACATAATTATAGCTCTGCAAGTGTTTTTGAAGGCTTCATTCCACTACGATGTCAAGATATGTGTACTGGGGAATACTTCACATTTTTCTTAGGTTTATGAAATATATAGAAACCAAGAAAAATTACTTAAAAAAATAATATCAGCAATAGAGCCCCTGCCTATTTCGGTCACATGTTCCTAAATTCCTATTGCAAGATTACAACTCCCAGAATCAATTAGGCTTTTGAAAGAAAGGTCAGCAATGGACAATTGAGTTCCTGATGACAAGGGGCAATGAAACACGGGCAACAACCTGCTACTAGAGTAGAAATGGATGAAGGAGAGTAACGGAGCTCTTCTTTCCACATCACATCTTTTATCTCTGAAGCCAGCACCACCAACAATATGTTCTCTGAAGAAGTGCAACACAGTGGCCATATATAGTGTTTACCTATAACACTGGAGGCATTTTTAATTTGGAGCCATAGTAGCAGGATAGACTTGGTGTGATCTTCTTAGTATGTGTAAGCATTAGAAAAGGTGAATTTTTTTTTTACCCTTCACATGGATTGCCCTGTTGTAGAAAGAAATACTCTTATGGCCACTAATATCCTGTTTTAGGTGGACTTTATTTACTTTAGGTGAAATGTGTTCTTTTATGTCCAGAAAAAAAGAAAACATGATTGCGGACGATATAGTGCACAAAGGGTATTGCATACAGTTTTGGAAAGCGATTACCAATCTTCAAGTTATTAGACATGGGATAGTTGTACTTCATAAACAATGGCTCAAACTCAGAAAAAGATATGATCTGGCATTTTTTATTTATTTGTTTGGAGTTAAGATTTCTTGTATTCCTGTGTAGATCATGGAAGTCTGAAGATTAGGAGTCGTGAATCGAGGTATACAAGATAACCATTCCTGACAATCTCAATAAAAACATTAGGGTTAAGGAAATAATTTACAATCCTTCTAATGCATGACAAACTTCCAAAGGCTTGAAACTGTCTGTCGTGTGTCACTCATCACACATTACGAAAATATTTCCTGAACAATCAAAAGAGCTATAACCTTTGTACTACCCAAACCCAAGCTAGATGCAATAGGACAAATTCTTGGAAACTTTTTGGAGCTCCTCTGTAAATGGTCTGTGCGAATGATATGAAGGTCAATAGTTAATTAGAAGAACATGAAATATCTTCAAATAACTCTCCACTTCAAGAATTACAGGAGGATGTGTAGGCTGAGCAACATATCAGGCTGCTCTCTAACTGAACTTCTTGATGCAGTTATGGCAGTCTTAGTGACTGCCGTAGACTATTCAGATTTTAAGCCATCTATAAAACAAAAAGGGAATAGGTTTATCTTGCTGATGACAGTGGCTTTCACATCTCTGAAAATAAGTATATAACACTTTTGATGTATCATGTTGCAATAACTGCTTAAGGAGAAAAGCCCCCTTAAACTAAAGAGAATTTGAATTTACATTTGTAGATCTACTACCTGCACTGTAACAGCACATGGTACTTCAGCGGTGTTGCTTCTCTCCAAGAAGTATCAATGGTGTCCAGCCACAGTGTCATGATGCTTGCCAGCTGTCCGACAGGTGCCACTGATAGAGAACGTGAAGCCTCGGCTGTACTTGTAATGAACCTTGTATTGGTATGTGTCTAGGTGGGCCTTACAAGTATTTGGCTTAGAATTTCAAAGGTAGAGCATAGTATGTTTTGTGATTAAAAGATTACCTGTCCTGTCTCGACCTTGTGGAAGGGAATTGTCTCTTAGCCCTTAGGTAAGTTTAAGAGAGCCAAATGTCTCTTAGCCCTCTAAACCTTCATCTTCTGTGACCAGGTCATATGTCTGAATGGTTCCCACAGTGGTCTGTTCAGATAGGATACCTGCATAATCCCAAAATGCCCCTTTTGTTTCCCAACTCACTTCATTTCTCTCTGCTGGATGCAACCTACCAACTTACTCCATTTCGGTCTCTTCCAGCACCATCTCGCATATCAGTGTTGATCCAGCTTAATAGCTGGTTATTCTTTGCACGGCACAAACTGGATATCAGAACGAAAATATACATGTAAAATGTATGTGCACCTTGCACAACTTATAGAAACAACAATGATCAATGAGAAAAAGTATAATACAAGCACCGTAAAAGAGTGCTTAGATTTTAGAATTAGAAGAATAATATATACTGTGGGGCAGATTCCGATTCGGGCCGGAAACCTCTCCGACCGAGCCGGACCCGGAGAGATTTTCGACCGAATCGGACTCTGGCAGTCCGACCGAACGAGTACGATGCGCATGCATGCACCCGGACTCGATTCGGTCGGACTCCCATTGAAGTCAATGGGAGCCGGTCGTACAACGCGTACGCGGGCTCCCATTGACTCAATGGGTGCGAGGCAAACAGGGGCGCCCCCTACAGCGGTTACGCGTCGATGCGCATCGCGCCGTACATGCACAGGTAGGGGGGACCCATGGGTCCCCCCCTGTGTGCGACTCGCGCGACCACGCGTACAGGGGGTCCGACGCGGACCCCCAAAGTTTGGCTCCGACAGCTCTTTCGAGCCGGACGGCGCGAGTCGGTCGGACTGCTCGCGGCGCGCATCGTACTTGCCCGGCCGGGGAACGACTCCATTGCGCAGTGCGAGTTGTGTCCGTGCGAGTCGGTCGGAGCGTGTTGAAGCCGCGTACGAGTCGGTCGGCGATTTCGCGGGCGCTTGCATCGTACTCGCTCGGCCGGACCCGCGTATGAATCGGTCGGGAACAGGGCTCCGAATCGGATCCGGTAAAGCCGAATCAGATTCGGAGCCCTACCGGCCGAGATCGGAATCGGCCCCCATGTGTCTAACTTGCCTAACAGTTGAATTCGTATAAGATTTTAAATCATGTTGAAACAAAACCTCATAAAAATATATTTTCTACAATCATACAATTAAATAAAAATTAATATATGTCGACTAGACATTGGTGCATTATTAAGCTTCATTTTCAATTGTGTGGATTTTTATGATGACTGCGAATGTATAATGCTTAAGAAACTATTGTCTTTTGTTCTCCTTGTAATGCACCATTGACTTTGAAAAGCTGGTGCAAAATCTATGTGCAGTGAGTCAGAAAACTGAATTTCACCACAAATGACCTTCATAATAATAGGGACTTAGATTTCCTAAAACAAGAAACGTATATGAATGTATAAGTATAAGTTGCATGTAAACACTTTGAAAATGTGGTGGTAGGCCACACTCATAAATGAATTCATTAATTGATGTGCGACACTTGACTAATGTATTAATTAAACAAACACAACTCCTTGTGTTTGCTTTGTTTGCCCTAAGTTGGCAGGGTATGGCCAGACGTGGATGCTTGTTTCCGGTCCAGGGAGGACCTGGCCTGGCAGTTCGGGCTGGACTGTTCCCATGAGGCACATGGTCAAGACTGATTTGCATATGGCTGGGTCCAAACTGGGGAGGCGAAGTGAGCTAAAGAACGATGATGGATTAAACCCAGATCTGTGACTGGGGGTGAGTGTCTGAAAAGTTTCAGCACTCCGTCCATCATCTCCTTGTGTTTGCAATGTTTTAATTGGATCACACTTGCTTGCATCTAAATATGATCTATAATATACATATATACACATATATACATATATATATATATTTCATTTACTGACTTCAATGCCTTAACTTGACTTTATTCTTTAGGCCTGCACTTTCTCATGATAATGAGAAAGAATCTTACTTCAGCTCACACTCAGGTAAGTTTCTTGTACGTTCGCATGGCATTTTGGAAGGACCCGATACATATTGTAATACCCATATTGATACTACCGTGTGACACAAACAATTCTACTAGCACATGGGAAGCTTCAGTAATGAATGGTTCTTTGTAGACTAACCTTTGTGCCCAGACGGACAATCGTTTCCCATGAACAGTTTGGGAAGAATGCTAATGTTGCCACTTTTGCATGTTGTGAGCGGATGATGACTTCATGAGTACCTGATGTTAATGATTTGACAGTCGATGTCACTTCCGGATTTGTTGAACTATACTGCTGAGCCCTTCCAGGAGGGATGGGGCTACGAGGCTAAGACTGCTGCTGTTGCCGAGTCCAGTAGGGTCCAGACCAGTCATTGACCCCAGCTACTCTGCTGCAGTGTTGACTGTCCCTTTTTTTTGCCCTTTCTGTCCGGAGTACTCATGCTGGTAGGCTCACTAGCTCCCCAGTT
Organism: Calotriton arnoldi; assembly: GCA_963921515.1. Taxonomy (NCBI): domain Eukaryota; kingdom Metazoa; phylum Chordata; class Amphibia; order Caudata; family Salamandridae; genus Calotriton; species Calotriton arnoldi. Next base: position 769,426 of record CAWUFW010006886.1, read on the forward strand.
CTCTCTTGCCTTGCCTCTGACCAGACTTTATGCCCACTGAGAGAACTTTGCAAATATTTCCCTGGTGGTGGCAGGAACCCCTTGCCTAGCGGATTTTCCTTGGACTCCTTTGTCGAACCATAACTTTGCAAATGCCCTGTGAGATTTTACCTTGAACTTGTTTTCCTAGATAGCTTTCTCTATGGACTTTGGGAAATGCTTCTTTATTTAATTTTGTAGTTTTATACTACATCTGTAATTGTACTCAGACTCATTACTGAACCTTCTGAATGCTGGTTAATGCCTTGATTTCTATTATTGCTTAAGACAACGCTAATTGAAAACGTAAATGTCTGAGTCTTTTAAACTGACTAATGTTCTTTCAACAGAGACTGCATACGATATCTAAATTCTAATGTATAGCAAAGATAGTCACAGATTGTTTTTAGAACAGCAAGTCGTATTGCTGTTGTTCTGTACAGCAGTAGCTGAGCTGCTAGTTTGTATGATTTTGGGCCGACTAAATTTCTCTAGAAGGTTTGGACTTCCAGTTGCCATCCTATACCTTTACATTATGGTATTGAGGGTGGTATATTTGAACCTGATCACTAATTTGTAAGTTGGTTACCAATTCCTGGTCGTCACTGGGTAGCAAACAGTTGACACTCTAATTTCCTTTGTATTTTGTATTTATTGAGTTTTATATAGCGCTGGCTATACCCAAAGGTATCAGAGCGCTTTACATAAGGAACAAGAGCGAGTTAACAACAATAATAAATTAAACATTTTTCACGGAAAATTTCAAAGTGAATGCACAAATAAAGGGAGGCAGAGAGGGTAAGGGGGGGGACAAGAAATCTGAGTGAGAGGATAGGAGGGGGAGAAGAGGCAGAACGGGCGACAAGAGAAAAACGTTCGATTCACGCGTCAGGCATCATAGCGATTAACATGGGGTAAAGGAGAAGTAATTAAAGATCGAGTAGCAGGGAGTTAACAAGGATAGTGGAAAGAACAAAAAGGGTGGGAGAGAGGGTAGAGGGGGAGAAATAGTGTTATGAGGGAGGGTGCGGGGATAGGAGGGAGCCGGGGTGGGGTGGAGTAAGGCAGACCAGAAAGAGGGAGAAATACTTTTTAGGATCGTCAGGGGGAGAAACGGAGGGGAAGGGGGGAAAGGACATAGGTTAAACAAGATGGTGGGTCCGGGTCCGGGTCATTGGCGGTGATCAGGAACAAAAGTCGGGCAGGGCAAAAGTCAAAATGGTAAAAAGTCCATAGATGCGAGCCAGGGAGCATGAAACGAGTGCTAAAAGAAAGAAGTCAAAGGAGAGTACGTAGTTCAAAGTTGGGGGTGTGCGGAAGGGTGGTGAGGCGAGCAGGCTCGGGACCACTGGGGCATCGGTGTAGGTAATCCGCCGGTCCTGGCCCCCACGCCCCCATACCTTGTGACGGCCTCACGGTTCTTCGGAAGTCGGGGTAAAACACATCCCAGTAGACAGCCCGCATGAAGAGGCAGCGGGGCAGCAGCGAGGTGAGGTAGACCGCCGAAGGAGAGAAAGCTGTGCCATGTGACGGCCTCACGGGTCTTCAGAAGTCGGGGACGAGGTGAAACACATCCCGGCAGACGGCCCGCAAGAAGAGGCAGCGGAGCAGCAGCGAGGAGCGGTAGACCGCCGAAGGAGAGAAAGCTGCACAATGGGAGGCCCCATCATCGGTCTTCTGCGGCAACTAACTCCGAGGAAGTGAGCAGAGTGAAGAATAAACAGCAGTAGCAGCGGGAACGAGGAATACTTTCCGAGATGTCCAGCTGGGTAGGTGACGTCCGCGGGAGACCCCGGGCCGAACGCCTCGATAGCCGAACCAAGCGGCTCCACTGGGCATCGGTCAAGTCGTCACGAAGTCCCGGCAAGAGTGGTGACGGGTCCCAGAGCAATCCGATGCCATCCGGAGCCATCCAAAGGAGCCAGAGCTGCGCCGAGGCTGGTCAGTCATCCTGAGGACGAAAAGCTCTGAGGGAGGCGGTAGAGTCGAAAAGAGGAGTATCAGCGTGGGGCGGTAAGCCATGCCCGATGTCCGGCTGGGTAGGAGACGGCCTCGGGAGAGATCCGGGCCAGACTCCCCAATAGCCGAACCAAGCGGCTCCACCGGGCATCAGCCAAAGTCTTCTCCGTGTCCGCTGTCCGGATACCGTAGAAAGTTCCGGGGAAAAAGGGGTTTAAGTGCCAAAACAGGAAACACTGACCGGGAGCTCCCGGCCGGAGCTCCTCACCGGGTGGCCATCTTGGTTGGTGTCACCCATCAATGCGATGAGCAAGGTTAATCGGAGGACTAAATGAAGGAAAACAAAATAATATAATAAAATTATTGGGCCCAGACTTCCGCTGCAAGTGTCTATTCCCAACACAGTTTCTTGCCCCCAAACTCTCTCCTTAATGTACCTTCGCTGGTTCCTACAAACATCCTTCACTCTGCCATTTTTGTTTTAAAGATGCCTTCCAATGGTAACGTGTCCTGTTTCATCAACCCAGTGTTGGTCCTTGGACACGTCTCCTACACGTGCCTTACTGCTGCTTCATGCAGCCTTTGTGTCAACAGAAAGAATCTCAGGATAAGGAAGGATACAGAGTATTAAGTTAGCAAGTCCTGCTGCCTTTGTGAGACAATACAGGGTCATGAACATGTCGGAGCAAGTCAGGGGAACTTCAGACAAAGTATTTTATTTTGTTACTGTTATGGAACACATCAGCTTTCTCCACACAAGTACCAGATGCACAGCACCTGTTTTACTATCTAGGTTGACCGTTTTGGGAGTGGCAACAGAGCACCATAACCACTGCAGAATGAATGTTATGGGTAGTTAGGAATGCTGGGCACAGCACCACAGTTTTATGTGCAGGTTCAATTCTTCCTCTTTTCCTCACTCCAGTACAGGTCGGAAGGAAGACACAGTTTTCTATCTGCCTCATAATAACTGGCTCTTTATTATGCCACTCAATTGTGTACACTCGCTGCATGGTTCTTCTGCCCATCCACTTCTTGACTGCACTTATTTCTGAAAACTGAGTGTCCCTCTTGTCCTCTCCTTCCACAGACTTACCATATTAAGGTGGGCTTTACATGAATTAACAACTTTTGGGTACAGATGAGATACATGCCTCGAAGACTCTGGGAGTTGTGGCAGGCTTATGGCTCATAAAAAGATACACCACAGGACTAGTGCTACTATTTCACTTGAGAAAGCAGTTTGTGTACCCTACTAGGAACCTACTCTGAGATAGTTTCAGCAAAGAATGCAAGCAGCTTCAATCCAGGTTATGGCCAAGGGTGTAGTACAGCAGTTCCCACATCCCACAATTTAAGAGAAAACTCCAGATCGGATCTACACTCAAAATGCCTCATTATTTTTGTATACATTGCTCAGGATGCATCATGGAGTGGATGTGGAACAGAGCTTCAAGTGGAGAAGGCTGGCATACTTGCAGCATAGTGGAATAGATTTGTGGGTGCCCGTGGTTCACCTGTACTGACACAGCCCAACTAATCAGCCCAAAGTTGTTGGGCAACATCTTGCATTGTACTGGTCAGAGTTAAGCCAAGTGAATGTTTTGGTGTTCCACTTATCCGGTCATCCTTGTGAGGTGATAAACTGAGTACCATTGAGCTGTGTAGCAATAAACATCTATTAATCAGTGCCAAAGACCCTTCGGGGTGAATGTGTGCTTTACAAATACACATTATGCTATCAAAGCTTGTAGGGAGCACCGACGCAGATGGCAGAGCTAGAAAGATATGTGGGTTGGGTTCAAGACCACAAGGTAGCCCAAAAGTAATTGTAGACCATTGCAGCAGGACCTACAGTTTTATAACAAGCGGCCCAATGGAGTGGTTGTTCAGAAATAGGTTCTAGCTCGGGGCCCAACTGCAACTCATCCATGCAGCACCTCTGTTGGAGTTCAACCCAAACAGTTTGCTTTCTCCACTGTAACAATAGGTGCAGAGAGGTTGTTTGGTATCAGTGGCACCAGGTAAAGTAGTAAGTTGCTCGCTATTCTAATGGCGCGCTTTGGTGGGCCAATGGGTGAGAAAAGGGAAGATTAGAGAAACTTACCCAGTGCATACACATAGATGTTGCAACAACGTATGTAAATATTAATAAGCTAACTTTTGAATTATCCTGAAAGAACCCATTTTTTAATATACCTCTTCCAGACTAGGTGCAGGCCATTCAGCGAGTATCGTGCTTAGAACCTCTTATAATTCTGGAAAGGGTCTACCGACACCACTTACATTCAATCGTTGGTAAACATCTCCATGCACTCCTGGAACAGACCAAAATGCCTGAGCTATAAGGCTATAACAACCAAGCCAAGAGGCTGAGAGAACGAGCACTGGTGTAAACCTATGCGTGCATGCCTGCTCAAGAAGTGTCTGATTACCGGAAGTTACCCACCGATATGTGGTGTAGCCAACTGAACCAGGTCCAACATGCCCAAGAGTCTCTGCACCAGCATTAAAGCAGGATTGGGAGGAATGTTTACAGGAATTCTCCAACCTCAGGCTCACTTTCAAGAGAAAGAGATAACAGGATTCCTATCTCAGGCTGAGGGTCCAGGCCAAATCCAAAACCCATCCCCTGCCCTGGGAAATATAGGAAACAATATCCTCGAAGGCTGCAGAAATCTAGGGTTAAAAGAAAAACATTTCCTACGTGTATGTGCACTCATACCACAGGACGTTGTGCACATGCTGTTTTGTCTTTTGGGTTAGTCTTGTGCTCTGGGGAAAATTAATCATTCCCTACCGTTTCAAGTGGTGGATTAGTTTAATTGGCGTTAGGTGTAATTATAAGAGTGAGCTCATCGAAGTGGAAAAACACAGCATTCCAAGTTTCATAAACCAAAACAGTTGAAAAAGTAAAATTTCAACTGCAGAAACTCTTAATCATCAAGACTGTATTGTTCTCTGCACGTTAAACCCTGCTGCCTTACTCCTGCACATAGATTAGGTCTCGTGAAAAGGTGACAGCAGTACCTGCACGTTTTTTCGAGTCAATGAGTTTAACACAGAGTACATTATCTGAGCCAACTACCGTTGCCACTTCACAGCACCGGCAGACACTTTAAATTTATTCTGCTGGAGGTACCAGTAAAAAATCTCAATCGACTGGATGAATTTAACCGAATGTCACACTTGGAAATAATATTTTACCTTCAATACACTAGATTTTGGTCCAGCCGTCTTAAACAAAATCTGTGTGCTCTTGGTGATTGGGATAAATGTCTGGGCATGAACTGTCGTTCAGTGGTTGTTAGTCTAACACCTTGAAGTTCGGTCTCCCGGTTGTTCAGTCGCAGAAGACTTACCAATTTAAATCTAGTTCCCAGACAACACACACAATGTTCTAATATTAACAAGTTTCTAAAAAACTTAGAGGGGGGGGAGGCGCGTCGGGGGAAGCGGGTGTACAAAAAAAGAAAAAAAAAGAAAATGCTATATTGTGGCCAGTGCACGCAATACAACATGGGAGGGGTGGGGCATACAATACAACTCGGGTGGGGCGGGAGGGACGGGGCAAGCAACAACGAGAATGGGGGATGGAATAAGCAACACAATGCGGGAGGGGGACGGGGCAAGCAACAGAACACAGGAGGAGATGGGGCAAGCAACAACGTGGAAGTAGGTGGGGCAAACAACACAACGCGGGAGGGGGTGGCTCGACAGGGATACAGGGCAAGCAACAAATTGGGGGGGAACAGAGCCAGCAACAAAGCGGGAGGTAGCGCAGGGTCAACACAGACAGTATGAGGAGGGCAGGAGGGGACAAAGAACACGACGGACAAAGGATGGAAGGCAGGAGGGGGCAAGCAATACAACTGATAGAGGGAGAAGGGTGGGAGGGGCGAGCTGACAAGCAGCATCCGCTTTTATGGAGTGCTTTCACAATATGTAAAGAAAAAAGTAGCTCGAAAAGCGTGAGCAGTGAAAAGATATTGAGCAAGGAAATAGTACTTGGCCCATGCTCCAGGGGAGGGCAAAACACAAGAAGAGGAATCCAAGCCCACAAGCGCTAACCACAGAGAAGAAAGCAAATGAGTGACAATGAAGTCAACCAATGGTAAGCAATAAGTGGGCTAGAAGTCCCCTCTAAGTAAACAAAATGTATTGCGAGTGACAGCGCATGCACTGTCTCAGGCAAGACCTAAAAGAACAGCAACCTCGCTGAGAACCCCCCCCCTTGTAGACCTGTCCATAGGTGCCATTTCCAACTACTTTTACCAGCTCAAAAATCCCAGCTGGGTCCCGCAAAGAAGAGAACTTAGGCCTTCGTTCTTCAAGGTGGCATCTCTCCCCTCTCTTTCTCTCTTCTCTTCACTTTGATGGTTTACACCGCTAGGCGTCAACTAGGCCATCTGAGAGAACTAATTTTTCCAGACACTGATGTCTAGTGGACTACCAATGAGGTAAACATCGAATAGCATGACAATGAAGACATCAACAATGAGGGCGTTGATGCTGGAGCAGAGGTGTACGTTGGTACTGCAGAAGTGGATGGAATCATGAACTTTGGCTTTGAGGAGCAGGTTTCCATAATGTCAAAACTGAGGGGTGCAGGAGCATCTCCATGTCTTCAGGTGGAATAGGAAAAAGGACCTCTGGAGCCAGAGGAGTAATCAAGAAAGGAAAAGAGGAGTTTCTTGTAATACATTTCCCAGGATCACTCTCCTAGTATATCTTGGGTTACAGATTTTTGAAAAGGGGGACAATCTTGGTAGCCATTTTTGGTTTTTTCTACACTTTATGACTTGGGTTCCAATTCAAAGTATATTAGCCTCAAAGCTCTTTCTTTCCTGCTGCTCAGACAGATGGAAATTTAACTGACAAACTCTTCAATGTTGTGATCATGTTCCTAATTGTACACCCAGTCTTTCTGAGTGTCTTTTGAAATCAAAAGCCACCACCTTCTTCTTAGGCTCCATTTTCCCAATAAACTTTTAGCGTGGTAGAGAATGCAGTGGTTGTTATAAATCACCAGACACAAACATGCAAACAGGAAAGCTTCAAAGGCCAAAACTACAAGATGAGAGGGGAGGTCATGGAGGATTGCCTATGCACTGGCTTGTGTGATATGAATCGGATGAATAGAAGTGCTATAAGAAGGTACCACAAAATGGCAGGTAGGTATGTTTAATAGTGAGCTAACCGGCTCTATGAAAAAGCCCTTCTGCCAAACTTTCAGCTTAAAGGTTACATGGTTATTCTACCGAAGCACTCCCAGCTTGATCTGGGGGATATTCAAATAGCATCTGGATCAATAAACGATGCAAATGAGAAAAGTCAAGCAAAATGTTTCCAGTTTGCCTGAGGAAAGGATCTTATTCACGTTTCTCTTCTCTTTCTTGCAATGAATATGCTTAAGATGTTTTGCCAGAAAACTTAATTTTTGTGAGTTGCTCCCAAAATTGATTTGTATTCTGGAAGATCTACTCAATCACATAACCACCCAACAACAAGACCACACACCAAACAGTCCCTGAAAACATTCAAATGTTGAAGGGACCCTATGAACTGTTCACCCACATATCCAAATATCCCAATTCATAACCTCTGCGGACCACAACCTGTCTTGTGGATTGTTACCTGCCTTGTTATGTTGGCCTAGGCCTGGCTGCCATGCTGCTTTTCTTTGCGCACGTTACACTGAGCCGGGCCTTCCTCGCCCTTTGCTCGTGCCAAGTTCTTTTGCACTGTCTGCATTTTCTGTTGTTCACCTTTTTGGGCTCAGTCTGCACAAACATGTACAAGGTCGCATAACAATGTATTTTGGTTCTTCCTGATATGGCCAGTCTCGCGCACCCAGACATAACATTAGGTGCAATTGCCATGAAGAATTTGGTATGCTTTTAATACTGTGGTTTACTAGCGCTTAACACACTTGGAGAAATCCCTTTCAGTGAGAAGAGCTATGATGTCCTGCTGATGTAATTCTGCATCTAGAGACTGAGGTATGGGGGTTCGCTAGTCAAAGCCCAGAGGTCTTCTATTATTATAATAAACTATCTTACTGCAAGGGGAGGGTGGTAATGTTATTTATACGTTTATCCACTGAGCTCTGAGATGCTTTCCCGTTTGTATTCTATGGAATTGTAACCATGCTGCTTATATTAGTCATATGCATTATGCTATTAGTACTGACACGTGTACTGTACATTAGAGCACGTAAGTTGGAATAAACATTTTAACCTATCCAGTGTCTCTTCCTACGCACCTTGTGGACAAGTACGAGTGAGTGACGAAAGAGTGTTCTTGCTTCTGCGAGTCCTGAGATAAAGATACCGTGTTCTGGGTTGTCCAAACATTAGTATTTGGGTGCTAATGGGATGCTAAGCTAGTTGTGTTGGGGTTTTTGGGTGCTACGGTATATGGTGGCAAACCACTGTATTCCGGGGTCCCATTTTCCTGTGCATAGCTCTGTGTATGTGCAGAAACCTTATGACATGGCGCCCAACGTGGGGCAGCTTATCTGCGAGACAGCTTGAGTAGTACTTGTGCTTGTCCACAAACCCTCGCGTACGCTTCCGGAGGCGTATGTGACGGTGATACCTCCTATATTGAATGTTTTATAGGTTCTTTCAAGCTTGATATTATTAAAAACGTTAGTTAATAGACCCATTTTGTGCTCCCTGTTAGGTTGTCGAATATATCTGTTTAGTCATGGCTGGTGTGGCGATTGCTGCACATAGTCGAGGGCACTCCGAGACCACTTACGGGTGTATGGAGTGCCTGATACAGGGATCGAGTTGGTCTTTGTCGTTCAAGCCGATCCGACTTACCACTTTGAGGTGTTTTACACTTGGATCACTTTTGAAGCGGTGGAGGCAGATGATAATCTGTTTCATGAATATAAACCCACCGTTATTCCTGCTGCCTATCGACCCTATACCACTCTTGAAGTACCTCTCACGGCTTGGCAGCACCGTGTTTTGTTTAATGGCGCCCTACCACAACCAACTACCGCAGTTCGTTTAGGCCCCTTGTCAATTCAGGGGGCCACTTGGCCTGTATTGGCCGGGTATACCCCGCATCCAAATTATCTGGCATTACCGCTTGCGGAACTGCGCACTATGCATACCGAATTGGTACGAGTGCATCGAGCCCTAGTGACATACGTTACAGGTAGCCTACATGGAGCTGCTCCTGTAGTCGCAGGCCAACCAGCTATAGCCGCTGGAGTGACCATAAGTCCTGTCATGGTAAATTCTGTGATGGGCAAACGTCCACAAAATAAGGACGACTATCCTTACTGGCTTGCAGAAAAGTTCGATCAGATAGAAGCAGTGTTTCCCCATACATCCCCAGTAGATAAACATCGAATCCTCACGATAAGTTTGCCAAAAGACATAATCCCCTATTTGACATCATGTGAAAATGATGTCAAATCAGCAGCCACAAATCAGCCACAAATCAGCAGCCACAACACCAATATCCCATCAAAAGGCAGGCAAAAGGCCCCGTCTCCGAAATTCTGACACAGTTGGAATATCAGGGAGTAATCGAACGATGCGTATCACCTATGAACAATACCCTTTTCGTGGTTTCTAAAATCGATGGATCGTACCGCTTAGTTTTGGATTACCGGCATTTAAATACTCATTGTCGGAACTTTGCGGTGCAAAATACACACAGTTCTGCGCTTGTAGACAGTCTTGTTCGTAAAAAATACAAAACGACACTTGACCTTTCAAACGGTTTCTACACGCACAACCTAGCCCCGGAGAGTGGTCAATGGACCGCATTCACTTCCGGTGGTAAATTATTCCAGTTCCGGCGTTTACCCATGGGCTACAAAAATAGTCCGGGTATATTCGCCGCCCGTGTTGTTTCTTTGTTAAATGACATTGATCAAGACGCATGTTCGTACGTAGATGACATCTATCTGACAGACGACGAGTTATATCAGCATCTGTCCCGTGTGGACCGCATTATTCTTGAATTTGCGGAGCAGGGTTACAAATTTAACTTTGCTAAGTCACACATTGCTGAATTTACCGTTCTGTTCTTGGGCTATGAGCTCAATAACGAAGGTAAGGGCTTAGCCCCCATTTCTTGGAAAAATGTGCACATTTGTGCCCCCAAATACTCTGAAGAAACTTCAGTCTTTGCTGGGTTTCCTGAATTTCGGGCGTACTTACATTCCCGAATATGCCCAGCGTATCAAGCCTTTGTATGCTTTGATACAACCTACTTATTCAAGGTCTTGCTGGCTGCCTGAGCATACCTCAATTCTGCAGTCTTTGCAGACAGACCTATTGGAGTCTAAATATCTTTTGACTCGTGATAACCACACAAACCTGGTGATTAGAATAATTCCGGGGCGGTGGGATTCACATATTTAACCTTTAATGAAGGTGACACAGTACCCATCGCATACAAGTCACATCTGTACACTTCCGCTGAATTGCGCTTTACATCTGTTGAAAAAGTTCTAACTGCAGTGCAAATGGCGATTCTAAAAGAACGCGCACTGGCACAGGGAAAGCGAATTCTGGTGGTAACACCCTGTCCTGCCCTAGAGGCAGTAACAAAAGCAAGTGTACCGAACTCAAAAGCAATGCATCCCCGTTGGATACAATGGGCTACATCCTTGACGTCTTCGGACGTCACTTTTGTTTTTGATTCTTCTCTTCAGACTCAGGAGTTTTTGCAGTATGAATTCGTTCATCCTCCTCCTTTGTTTTTACTACCGCTTGAGGATTACATATGTGTGATCTACACCGATGGTTCGGCGCAACAGGCCACTGGGTCCAAGCACGCTTATTCAGCTGCATGTGCTATTGTTGCGGGTTCCTTTGTAGATGGAAAGTTTAAATCCTCTGCAGTGCATACTCGCACACTTGGAGATAGTACCGCACAATTGGCCGAGCTGCATGCATTGCTACTTGCACTTGAGTTCGCTTCTCAGGATGAGACCACTCTTATTGTATGTGATTCTTTTTACTGTGTACAATCTTACAATGACAATCTGTTTTTCTGGTCGAAAACGACTACAAGGACGCAAAAGGGAGCACAATTAAGCATAAAATGCTTTGGGTTCGAGTGGCAGAATTGCAACAACGTCTGCCCCTCACACAGGTGGTTCACACCTTAGGCCATCAGCGGGTGGGCGCACACGCTATTGGTAACGATCTGGCAGATGAAGCTGCCCGTTCAGCAGTAGTCACGTGTTCAGTAGCAGCGGTTACCAGGTCCATGTCTAAAATAGACCCTGTAATATTAGCAGCTATTGCTGCAACCAAGGAAGGTAATAATTACCCTACAGGTTTCCCTTCCAAGTATTCTTACACATTAAGTCCCGATCAGGTTCCTTATGTAACTATACCTGACGTTGGAGATCGGCTGATCCCCAACGCGGACCGCAGGAGTGCCTTGATATCAGCTGCACACGAAGGCATGGCTTCGGCTCATGCAGGTGTGTCAGCTACAGTTTCCATCTTGCAGCAGCGTTATTGGTGGCGTGGGTTATATAAAGACACCCGTGCTTTTGTTCTTTCTTGCGACGTTTGTCAACAGATTAAGCCTTCCACGGTAACACGTCCACCACAAAGACCGCTCTGCATTGCTAACAGACCCTTTGGGTGTGTTTACTTGGATCACTGCGGTCCATTCTCATCAGACACTGCTTATAAATACATTTTAGTGGCAGTGGACTCGTGCACACGGTTTCTCTGGGTCTGGCCACAACGGAGTGCTGACGCCCGAAATGTAATCAGGGATTTGCGTGTCTTTGTGGGAATTTTCGCATGCGGCACCTTCCATTCGGACCAAGGTCCAGCGTTTGCCTCTAGGGCTTACAAGGATGCAATGGCTTCGCTTGGGGTGCGGGTGAAATTTTCGTCTCCGTATAGGCCTGAGGGCAACTCTATCGTTGAACGAATGAACAGTGACTTAAAGGAATTCTTAACAGCTAGGGTTTTAGGTACTGGCAGGAACTGGCTGGCCCATTTGTATACCGTTCAGCGTGCACTTAATAATCTCCCTAGAAGACCTCTGGGTGGGCGGACCCCATACGAAATGCTCTTTGGCATAAGAATGTTTGTGCCTGACCTTGAGGGTCCAGACATCGCGGCGCAATCCGCCAAGTTTGATGTAGATAACAACTCTGCTATGTTACAGGACTTACAAGAAGCCCGAGACAAACTTGCAACTACACATTTGCCTTCAGCCACAGATCCTGCGTTGCAGATTCCGGTAGCCGGCTGGCTTCCGAAAGTTGGAGAACTGGTTCGAGAGAAGGTTGAAAACAAAAGGATTTGGCCCCTCTTTTCGTGCACCGGTTCCAGTTCTTGGCCTGAAGGGAACACGTACAGTCATTTTACCACCGCTTCCTGGTCGCAAAGAGAACAGATACATCTCAGTTGAAAATGTCAAGCTACAGCGCCTGGCCGATCCTGAATAGTGTCACACCAGCGGTCTCTTGTCCTGCCATTTATCGGACATATGTTCATAGTCCATCTGCACGAACGATCGCTGATGCTGTAATTGAGATGGTTGATTTGCCTGAAACTACGATTGATCCCCAACTCTCCACCAATATCAACGAGGACGAGTATACTTATCCTGCATCAGAATCGGTGGCACATCAACCAACAACGCCACTAAGCCCGACTCGTTATTCCTTTGATTCGGATTCCACATCTTCAAAAGTTCCATCCAAGTTCAGTATTTTTATATCCTGGTTTAGAGACAATTTTTTGATTCCACCCTGGACATACATCTGGTTGGTACTTTTCTTGATATTTTTGTTCATGTCCATTGGCTTTGTCACAGTGTTTTTTCTACTAATCAATGGTCACTATTTACCTGAACGCTCTGCTGTAGACTATGTTTCTGGAACTTTGGCTCCTCATTCCTCGTCTCACATCATGAAGCGTGACCACACATTTGTGAACATTTCAGCTTTCCCAGTTGCTGATGGCATCGTATGGGATGCAGTGAACTATCAAATCCATGGTCCGACGGAAATTATTAATGTACCTAATGTCCTTCGTGTTTCAATGGGTGATGTAGTACAAAATAATATTCATTCTGATGATTGGGATGTGCATGCCGTTGAAGCATTGTTTGCCGATTTAAAATATTATGCATCTTTTAATGCTGAAGATCTATATATGAATTCTGCTAATTATGCCGATTTGTATTGTTACCAACATTGGGGTAATCATTTTCTCCATAAGCCCAGTGCCCTGCGTAGTTCTGTTAACTATACCCAATGGGAACATTGTCCAAACCCCTTGCCAGGTAGCTCTCAAACTCTTCGAAATAAGTTTAATTATTTTACTGATTTTAATCGGTCGAACCCTGCATCCTATTATTTTAGACTAAATAACACATCAACTCAGAAAATTATGTTAACACACACCAAATTGCTTTATTCAGGTTCCTTTCTGAGTGCCCTAGCTGTGGGAGGTTATGAGTATTGGGATAATACAGTGGATTTAAAATTTATTTGGGGCTCCAAGCCATGGCAGGTACAGGGAACCGAGGCGTTGCATCGTGCTTGCCTCATCCCTACCCAAATTATGTTCCTAAATGCTTCCATCTATCAGACTACATGTTGGGGCTTAGCAACCACTAAACAATTGAATACGCCATCAATACCATCCCTGTCGAGTTTTCCAAATGAAAGCTCACGATTCAATATGTCCCTCGTGTCCCTGCAGGCAATGTTACAAAATAATTCGTTTAATGTTTCTGAGCTGGTTCAGTCACCCTGGTTAATATGGCCTATATCATCTAATGCATGTCAAATGCGTTTTCATGATACTGGTGCTAGCTACACACAGAATAGGCCTGATCCGAGGTTTACTGATGCCCGTACTGTCACTACATACTCTGTTGGTAAATTATGCAAAGAATGGCTGCAACATTCGTCCCTAGATTCTGTTAAACAACATTTGTCCCTCCTTACAGGCAATATTGATCTGTCCGACTTTGTTTTGGGACCTCGTGGTCCCCGACCTAAGAGATTCATTTATGAAAGGTATAATGAACTCTGGAAGATATCACAAATGGAAGATGCTTCCCGTCTTCGGGAAATAGATCAAGAAAATATGGAAAAGGTGCTTGCTGTTGTTGACAATAGTATTAATACCCTGTCTTCTCGCATTTACACTTTAGAGAATATTGTGTCCTCTGTTGTTGATATTGTACAAGATGATGTTTCTGTGTTATATCATGGTCAGAATCAATTGCGCTCAGTTATGCAGTTTGCATGGACTTTACAAACACTTAAGTTAGGTAAAGTGCCTTGGCATTTTTGAACACCTCTGCCTTATTTCTACCTTTTAACTTAACTGACAAACAGCAATTTATGTCCATGAAGGATGCAACTTACACTCTATTACATATCGAAAAGGTGGATCCTTTGCCGTTCTCTGTTGCAGAACTCGATTCTGCTGTATGGCTAGTCCATGGGGTTATAGCTTTACCATTTTCCTTGTTTGAATTTGACTCGTGCATGAAACATTATCCTGTGGGCCGTTACGGCCATTGGGCAGTGCTTTCCTGCATGAACTCTGGTCCTTGCCTTTCATGTATAAATGCCTTCGGGACGGCAAGGAAGTCTTTCTCACGGGGGAGTACTGCGACTCGACTATAGGTCATTCAGCTTATTTGTAAACACATTAAATTGCATGGCTCATGCAGCGTTTCCTCTCCTAATCTTGCTTGTGTGCTGAAAGGTATTCCTGCTCCTGTTATTTCACCTACTTTCACTCTCCTTTCCAATGGTAGTTATTTACTTTTAAATAACGAAAACTGTTGTGGCCTGCAGGCTGGCATTCCTTACATTGTAACAGTTTCGCACAGGGTTGTCTGCTGCAAAAATGTGCTGTTTCCTCCCCTCACGGCAAGGTTGATATCTCTATTTGGCCTTCCATCCCTACCCTGGAAGCAGATTTCAATAGACTGAGCAGAATAAAGGCACTATTATTAAACGAGGAAGTTATGCTCACGTCCGCCCGGGAGACATTCATTCTCCAGGTGGCGAGTACCCACAGTGAAATACAGGCCCTTTTAAACACTAATCTCCCCCAACATTTTGGGGAGTTAATACATCGTATTTTTAACGCATCTAACACTGAAGGCCTAGTGCACTTTTTTAAGGTTGTGAGGTCGGGCTTGGTGTCCTCCTTCCAAACTATTTTTGGTGTCATCCCGGCTTTCATACATTCTATTTTTTCCAGTGTCTTTGGCGGTTTCCCATTGATCCTCGCTTTAGCGGCTGGTGTCTTGCTCTTAATTTGCTTTCTGCGCAATGGCTGCTCCCCGATGGGACCTGCTCGATCCAGAACGCCTCCAGCTGCTCCGTGAGCGCCTTTTGGCCGGTTTTGGTGTCTTGCCATTGGCGACACTGAGTGTGTCATATACTCTTTCATTTCGCTTTGCGTATTTCACTTGCGTGCAACATGTGATGACTTGTATCCGCTGTCCTTTCACCTGGACTTTGGATTATTGCCTCTCCAATTCGTCATTGTCTGTTCCGGATTTTGTTCAGTTGATGGGTCCCTTAGAGATCCATGAGCAGGACTGTTCCGTTGCTGGCTGTATGGCACGTGCGGCTGCACTGGGGATTTTGGCGCAATGGGATATCTGGGCGGCTGCCCAGGATCTCCTACAACGAAGCTGTTTCAATTATCACGCAAGCTGTCCCGCATTGCTTCTGGATGCTCCCTTTGCTGAGGAGCATTCCTGCTCTTTGAACTCATGGATTGGATGGCATCTATGTTTTTGACGATTCCAATGATGAACTCTTGGAGGGTATGGCTTTTTCTGCACTTTCACTTTCATGGATTGACCTGCCCTTCGCCGTTTGGGCGCTCCCTGTGCTCCGACGTCAATTTTCTCCTCTGATGGGCCTCTGTCCTGTGCCGCCCGACTGTCCAGGGGAGGGTGTCTTGTGGATTGTTACCTGCCTTGTTATGTTGGCCTAGGCCTGGCTGCCATGCTGCTTTTCTTTGCGCACGTTACACTGAGCCGGGCCTTCCTCGCCCTTTGCTCGTGCCAAGTTCTTTTGCACTGTCTGCATTTTCTGTTGTTCACCTTTTTGGGCTCAGTCTGCACAAACATGTACAAGGTCGCATAACAATGTATTTTGGTTCTTCCTGATATGGCCAGTCTCGCGCACCCAGACATAACATTAGGTGCAATTGCCATGAAGAATTTGGTATGCTTTTAATACTGTGGTTTACTAGCGCTTAACACACTTGGAGAAATCCCTTTCAGTGAGAAGAGCTATGATGTCCTGCTGATGTAATTCTGCATCTAGAGACTGAGGTATGGGGTTCGCTAGTCAAAGCCCAGAGGTCTTCTATTATTATAATAAACTATCTTACTGCAAGGGAGGGTGGTAATGTTATTTATACGTTTATCCACTGAGCTCTGAGATGCTTTCCCCGTTTGTATTCTATGGAATTGTAACCATGCTGCTTATATTAGTCATATGCATTATGCTATTAGTACTGACACGTGTACTGTACATTAGAGCACGTAAGTTGGAATAAACATTTTAACCTATCCAGTGTCTCTTCCTACGCACCTTGTGGACAAGTACGAGTGAGTGACGAAAGAGTGTTCTTGCTTCTGCGAGTCCTGAGATAAAGATACCGTGTTCTGGGTTGTCCAAACATTAGTACTTGGGTGCTAATGGGATGCTAAGCTAGTTGGGTTGGGGTTTTTGGGTGCTACGGTATATGGTGGCAAACCACTGTATTCCGGGGTCCCATTTTCCTGTGCATAGCTCTGTGTATGTGCAGAAACCTTATGACAAACCAACTCCCCTCAAACCTCATCCTTTGAATTCTCTGCCCACTTAGATGCAGCAAAACATGAAATAGTTCAGGCTAACAAAGACTGCACTAAGCAGGTTCTATGTCTTTCTCGCTGAGCAAGTCCCCTCTGCGCTCTGGTACTAATCATCTCTGCTCCAAGCTCAATACCAATGGATGTCCCCGTCTACCATCATCTCATCCCACAAACCCTCAGAGATTTTGTCTACTTTTGTCCGAGTTGTAAGGCGAGTTCATTGTTTTTGGGTCAAAACAGGCTCCAAATGCACAAGAGGAGGACATGGTGATCCGCAATGTGACTTTAGAAGTGCCTGCAAAGTTAACGCTCTTTCCCATTCCATCGAAAATCTGATCCATCAGAAAGTACAGTGACGTCCCAGTTCAAGATGACAGAGGAGTACCTCCAGCTTAAGTGGGAAAGATACTGTATTTAACCCAATGCAACTGAGAACACCTTACATGGTAACGGTGCATTTTGTTGGGTTTGTTCACTCACGTACCGATTCACACCATGCCTTCCCTTAGCGTGCACCATTGTTGTTTTGTTGCATCCTTTGGTTTCTCCTTGATGATCTCCTCAAAGTCTGCACTTTTCTGCTTCAGTTTACTAATGCTATGAACTTGCTCCTGAGGCCCCCCTGCTGCTCTCCTGTCTTTATGCTACAGGAGCACTTACTCATGCTGTGGGTGACACCTTACACTTAGTCTACAGTGGTGAGTGTTGTCAAATACTACTACTACTACTACCACTAGAACCTCTGGATCTTCATCAACAGCAAACTCAACATGACCACCCTGGTCAATGCCAGCACCGCCTCATGCTTCCATACCCTGAGGAGGATGAGGAAGATTTCAAATGGCTTCTAATCAGCACCAAGAAAACCGTCATCATAAGCAAGCTGGACTATGGGAATACTGTTCATGCCGGGATCAACCCAAAAAATAATTACCAGAAGGCTGCAGACCATTCAGAACTTTGTGGCCAGAATCACTCTCAACCTCCCACGATGCACTCACATCACACCAGACCTGAAGGAGCTCCACTGGATCCCCAAACTAGCACAATTTAAGACACTACATAACACGGGCCCAGCAAACCTCCACAATCGCATCTGCTTTCACAAACCTTCCAGACTCCACTGCTCATACGGACTCTTGCATGCACACATCCCACGCATATGGAAAACCAGATCCTGAGGTGAAGCCCTCTTCCACATCGGTCCCAATGTGTGGAACAACCTACCACCACACAGAACAGACTCTTCCTAACTTCTTGAATTCTGCACAAAGCTGAAGACCTGGCTTTTCAAGTAGTGCCACTAGGCCCCAGGATTGGCTAGACTCACACCTGTTCAGTGCCAAGATACCCTCTGGGTTGATACTGCACTCTACAAACCTGCATAACATCCATATTTGAAAGTGTCCCCAAAGCACACTGACTCAGGACACAAACATGGTGAGCCTGAGAACTGCAAATTTTGCCATAGAGGGTATCTGGGGGTGTCAATCCACCAATTCTGATTCCCACTAGGGTTTACCATCTATCAAACAAAACGTTTGTGGCCCACCACTTCTCAGTTTTCTCCTCTCCCATCTTAAATCTCCAA
Source organism: Calotriton arnoldi (assembly GCA_963921515.1). Taxonomy (NCBI): domain Eukaryota; kingdom Metazoa; phylum Chordata; class Amphibia; order Caudata; family Salamandridae; genus Calotriton; species Calotriton arnoldi. The sequence goes on from CAWUFW010006886.1 coordinate 787,853, forward strand.
AGAATATTCCATCTGGGCCCCCTACCCTTACACATTGAGTTCATCTCCCCATTCTGCTGACACGCCACTGGAGGCCTCCTTTCTCTCTTAACTTCCAAATCCCCTTCTCTGTTGCTTGCTTTCAACATTCAACCAGCCCCATTACCCAGCCCCTTTCATTTGGAGCACCATCCTCCCAACTGAAGTCTAGGACCTTGGACCCCGGCATGAACTCTTTCTTGTAAGCACCTTCACTAAGAAAAAGTGGGGGGTAAGTGGGTAAGTCCAACCAGCACAATCGGTAATGGGGTGCTCTTTGCCTTAATATCTAAGGGTGTTCTCTAAACGAGGAAGACAGGCTAATCTTTCGCAATTGTTGTAAGCTTACTTCCTCTCTCAGTTGAGCTACATAATGTGCTTCAATGTTACATACATGGAATATATTATAGATGTGATGATGGTGGTCAATATGAGGCTAGTTCACTCTAAGTAACTAAAACAAAAAAAACATTTTCTCCCACCAAAAATGCCTTACCTTTGTTGCAGCATATTCTACTGAACCATCATCATCAACTGAAATATTTTTTAATCGCTCATAAAAAGTTTCATCGTAGGGGCCATCAATCTGCAATGTACTTCTAGGTGGAGAAAAAAAATACAAAGGTGTTAGCTGCACAAGTTATAAACACATTCATGCTTAAAGTCAAAGTATTGCTCCCTTTTGGCAAATAACTCTTTAAGCTATTAATAAACTGTGCGCAGAGTTCATTCAATAGTGAAAAACGTTCAAAACAGGAGCATGTAATAAAACACAAGGACAAAGCGATATTATTCTCTTAAAAAGGAAATGGAAAAAAAAAAAAAAGGAGGTGATGAAAGTACCCTAACAATTCAAGAGATACGGTGCTGCAAACAAAGCCAACTCATCCATAGGACCCAGTTAGGAGCTAAGATTTATATAATTTTGTTAAGACAAACAGCATCTAAAGCCCTTCTAAATCCGCACCAAGAATGAAAACGAAGGCCAGGTTCATTTTGTGAGCATACTTAGTTTAGAGAAATACAATAAATATGGATTGCCATTCACGTGTTGTAGCCAGTATTATTTGACACTCACAATTTCTAAAGGGAAATGCACCATGCAACACCATCATGAAATGAAAGTAACGTGCTAACTTATTTTTAAAGCAAAAAGCATCAAACTGAAGGCTGTCTGGATAATCCACCTGATAAATCTTAACGGCCATCGAGGTGATAATAGCTATGATTAGATATTTGTGGAAATAATTGAATTATTTACTCTAAATTCAGTAATACCAACAATTATAAAAAAGTAAAAGGAGCAAAGCCTCGTCACAATAATATTCCAGTGACGATTTTAAAATCAAAGGTGAAATGGTGGGCCCACAAATTAGTTCCAATTTTAAGTTTGGCGTGAAGACAGCTTTAGTAGTCTTGCCTGCCTCGTAAAAAAAAAATAATTCTAATATAAATACATGTATGTATGGGACTTTAGTCAGTTCTCTTTATCCGTTGGGTTGCTCAAATGTCACTCAAATTATGCTCCCTCACAGACCAAAGTATAGGACACTGGGTCAGCCCACTTCAGTGACTGGATACCCTTCGCTTTGAGTGACTGCATTTTGTATGTGCTCCTATATGAATTTACCTAAAAAATAGTCATTTGAAGGCACTTGTATTTACCAATGACTGCTAGTACATGTGAAATCTAATACTCATTATCATAAATCAGCTTTGGCATATTTATTTATCCTATGGAAAATGAGCACAATTCATTAAACTAGCACAGGTTTGTATGCAAAATGTTATGTTTAAGCCACAGCCCCTCAGTTTTGTGAAGGTCATTTGACGTACATGCTTCTTGATCAAGAGGAACACAGAGTACCCACTTAAGGTACTGCAGTTTCATGAAAGAATTTGCCATCTGATTTGAGAAGTACCTCTACTAACCACTTGGGGTACTGACTGTTGTGGAGGCTTCAGTTAGATCTGACTAGAGAGGGACACCTAGTAAGCACTTTAAGGACTCAAGCTTTGTGAAAGAATTTTGTGGATTTTGCATCTGACTCGAGAGGGGCCTACCTGAGGTTCTGTAGGCTAGTGAATGTCTTGTCAGCCTCAAGGAAAATATACCTATGTATTAATATTACCCAGTTATAGTAAGGGGCACGTTTCCATAAGAAATGCAGTTTTTGTTTTGCTTGCAACTTTGGCGCCGTTTGATGAATCCTCATGAAACTTTCCAAAAAAGCTTCTTCCTGGAAACGTTTGGGTTGATCCGTCAAGCAGGGGTAGAGAAAACAGGGGGGGGGTCCCAAAACAGGTTTTCCCCAATTGCCGGCACAGCTCATTTTGAAGAGGAGGGGGGCATGCAGCCCCCACCCCGCATCTGTTCAAGCTCCGTGGACCCTATTCCCCGGGATCAAATTTATTTTAAAGGAGAGGGGGCTGCACACCTTCCTCCCCGAGCCATTATAGGCCCCAGGCATGCCATCCCCCGGACACTGTGGATACCTGCCCTTACTCACTCAGGCATGGAACAGAAATGTGCTCCCGCAAGGAAGGAGCAGTAAAACAATTTTGCTCCTGCCCTGGCAGGAGCAAAGGTAAGGTGCCAGCTCCCGCCAGCACCCAGTGCTGGTTGGGGAGTCAGCTGGGGCTACGTGGGCCTTGGGGCTCCCCCCACAGCCCCCAACAGTCCCAGCAGTGTGGGTGGGCACCACCGTACCCATCACAATAGTTTTTTAGGTCTCGCCCTGAAAGCCAGCGCTTCAGCGCTGCCTCTGGGCGAGACATTTTGTAGTGGGCTTGCAGAAATGCGACCACAACTTTTGGCTGGCCTAGAGCATGCGAGTACGCGCACAGTAACGCGCAATCCTCGCATGCTCCAGGCGCCATATGTCTTTCCTCTCACTTGCTCCTCCCCCTCCCCCACCACAGAGCGCTTCTTGGGGCCGCGTCACTTTCACGGCCGCGCGTCACTTGCTCTCCCGCTCATCCCCCCTCCCCCACCACAGAGCGCGTCTCGCACGGCCGCGCGGCCAATGCTTGTTATTGTTCGTGTACACGCGACACCTAGCACTTCCATCATGGCACGCCGTGCTGTCGAGGTTCTTGCTGTGCCCATTTCACAAGCACCGTGCTTTTACTACTTGTTTTTCATTGAAATATCGCACACACGCCTTGTTAACAAGACTAGCACAGTTACTTCCTTTTTTTTTTTTTTTTTAAAGTTGTGTAATTTGGAACGCACAATTTTTCTTAACAGCGCATTCAAATGGAACAGTCAAGCACCTTATTCAGACATGTCGCCTCCATGGTTTTCTTGCTTTCCATCACGGCGGGGGAGGCATTCTTTCAGCAAAGCACATGGCCATGCATCAGCTAGCCCCGCTCCCAGGCATCGACCCGGAAGATGGATACCCGCCATGGTCCCGGTGTCTCTGGTGCAGGCACACTCTCAACAAGGCGCTGCTTCCTTCCCGTTCCCTTAATCTTGCTGTGCTTTCCCTAACAACACCTCCCTCAGCTTGTTTTTTTTGATTATTAACAAAATGCACTGAATTATTTCTTATTGTATTACATTATATTAACTATGTATTATTATTTGTGTGTTTACTGTGATCACGTTTGTTTTTTTAATCGTTAGTTAATTGTTAAACTAAGATTTGTTCTATGTATATTATTTTTCGTACTCCGCTTAGATCGTGTGCACTTTTGCTTAATGGGCAAAAACGCTTATACAACTGCATCTTGGTTAAATGTGCGCCCTCCCTCCAGTTTGCTGTGTGTTTTCGACTCGCCTTTCTTGCAACCAAAGGATGAAACAATAGTATTTCTATTCTGTATCTTATTTAAGATGCGTCTCTTTCACGTCTGGGTGTTTGTCTCTTTTCAGTATTTATGCTACGCCTATGCTCCCATCCACCATCGAGGTCAAGGGCAAAACAAACCCAAAAATGTTTGCGATTAATCACTTATTGCGACCATTTTCACTGTAGGTCGCTCCATTAAATGGCGCAACAAGAACCTGATCCAGGAAAAGGAAATGAGTAGGGTGATACTCCCTGTGGCACATGATTGTTTTATTTTAGGTTTCTTTGGGCACACTCTTATTTATTGTTTGCCTGAGCTCGTGTATCAGCCCGGCGCTCTCATGTTTCCAACAGTATTTGCATTTTGTTAAAGTTGGTTTTTTTTTGTTCGTGTACACGCGACACCTAGCACTCCCAAGCCTTCTCCTTCTCCCAAACCATCTCCTCCTGTCTCACTAACCCAAGTCACCTTCTCCTATCGCACCCACCCACAAACTATCGCCTCCTGTCGCACCCCCAAAGACATCTCCTCCTGTCTCACTCCCCCAGCCATCTCCTTCCGTCTCATCTCCCAGTCATCTCCTACTGTCTCACCACCTCCCCATGCCATCTCCTCCTGTCTCACTCTTCGGTGCCGTTTGCCAGTGGCATGTAAAGTAACAGTTGATGTTGTTGCACCAAGGATATTGTGCTGCATAACTAAATACTTATAAGGTCCCAAAAGCGAGACCTATTGGCTATGCCAATGCTTGTTTTAAAAGGCCTGGCTCCAACCTGGAGAGCAATTTGGGGCCACGGGGGCTGGTGCTCGGGCCACGGGGGCCTGGTGCTCCTCCCCGAGGCCCAACAAAAGCGTTCAGCTGTGGGCACCCTACCTCTCCTGTCCCCCACAAAGGTCAATCTACCCCTACAACCCCATCTGTGATGTAGGTATCAGTTGCTGTCCCTATCTCTTGAGAGACACCCTCCTCATGCAGGTGTAGTTTATGTAGTGTTAGGGTTCAAAGGTGTACAATATGGCTTAGAACATTTGTATGCAATCATTTCCTGGAAAGCACCATCCCGCTAGCACATGATAATCAACATTACTCAGTCATATCAATACAGTTTACATTTAAACCATAATATCTTCACATGACATATATGTGCGCAGGGCTTTCCTTTCTCTCATACTTATAGTTCACATAACCAAAACTTTGAACCCTTCTCAGAGCCTTGCGCTCTTCCATTTGCTCATTACTGCATAGGTAATGTGTGGCAAAACTGGACTTATCAAATGCTATAAATGCGCACCAGAATGGGATACTATGTTTCCTGGCGCTAGACACCAATGTTGGAAAACGAGGCAGTATTTGTGAGGCCTGCACAAATAACATGACTACATTTGTCCTTCACTGGGAACCAAACACCCAATTGTAGCGCCTGACTCTCAGAGGGTAGCGTTGCAGAGCAGTCTGAGGATTACTCAAGGGAGGTGGTGTGGGCTAGTAATCGCCATTACAGGTGCGCAGCAATAACACTCAATAATTGATTGTCCAGTCTGTACTTTGCTTTATAAAGTAAGAGTACATTTATTAAACACACACACTACTCAATACAATGCACCAATTTACAAATATACATAAGCTGTTGGAATTACTTTGTGACATTGCATAACATCTCCACCCCTCCCGCAGAGGGTGGGGTCTAGTACCACCACTCCTATGCCTGCACATCATCTGGCCCCCTAATGCAGTGTGTTGAACATAACCTGGAGCGAGGGCCCTGCGCACTGGCACCATCCCAGTGGCGACCCACCCCATTATCTCAACGAGCATTAAAAATAGGTACACCTGCCCTGGTGACACATAACCCTGACTGAGCATCTCATATTGTCCATACAGTATGCACACCTACATCTTCAGGGCTAACAGTCTGGGTTGTTCTTCACATAAAGCGCAGCACAGAATACATGTTTAAGCATCACTTTAGAATGACAGTACTCATCACCTTAGTTGATCATTATAATGCATTGCAATTAAAGCCCCTAAAAGGCATCACAGATGAAATCACAGGATTGAGTATCTACAGCCAGACACCCTAGCAGGAATGTCTGGCAACATAACCCCCTTTGCTTATGACATCACCTTACTCAGGTACTTCACATTACTCATGTGACTTACAGTCCCTTTAAAAGACATAACGTTGGCAACTGCACCTCCATAGAAATAACATTAGTAATGCACTTCTGGTGCAATTGCACCTCTTCGCCTCCAGGGCATGCCCTTCTCTAGACATCCCCAACTCAGCTCTTCACACTTCGAGGCAGTCCCTAGGGCACCCCCAGCTGTAGAACAAAAGTTCCAGCCATGGGGATGCTAATGGCGCCTTGCTGAGCCCTTGAGGGGTTATTCTCTTTTAAGTCCCCAGAAACTTAGGACGGGACTGGTCTTTTTCGTGGTGCTGGGGGAGACTGCGTTGCTCCTGCAGCTCCCCCTGCACCCTTGCACTCGTGTGGTGGTGACCCCGTCCTCCTGGGGCCACCACAGGCAGAAGAACCGCTGGCTGCCCTTGCAGGCCGGTCCTGGCCTGCAAGGCATTATGGGCTTTGTTGCATATCAGAGCAGCGGCTCCCCCGCTGCTCCGGGGAGAGCCGAGCTACCCTTCGTGCTGGCGATTCGCGCCTCGTTCCTTCCTCTGTGGGGGGCCCGGTCCCACCCGGACCCCCAGGTGACTGCTTCCTTGCGGCTCGGGGAGCCCACCCCCGGCCGCTCATGCTGACTTCGTTGGAGGTCTGGTCCCACCCGGACCCCGTGCCGCCGGTAAGTGTTTCTCGCGGCTCGGGGAGCCCACCCCCAGCCGCTCCTCTCCTCCTTGCGGGCACCCCGCGCTGGTAGCTTGATTGAGGGCAGCCCGGGGAGCCCACCCCCGGCTGCCCCTGCCCGCTCCCTCCCGGCCCGCACCCTCGTGTGCGGCCGCGGGAGCCGGCGTGTGCATTCTGGTCTGCCCGCTCCGGCGGGCAGACGCGGAGGCTGCTCCCTCGCCGGCTGGTCTTCGGGGGAGTGCGACAGCACTCCCCCCACCTCCTCCTCACTTCGGGCACTTCGGGGCCCGGAGATGGGGTCCCGGGCCCCTCGGCTCACCTTCGCGGGGAGCGCGACGGAGCTCCCCGTCCTTCGCTTCTTCGGCCGGGGGCCAGGGTGGGCTCCTGGCACCCCCTGGGGAAGTCTTCACGGGAGCGCCGTCGCGCTCCCGGCTTGCTCGGGGCCCGGGGATGGGGCCCCGGGCCCCTAGAGACCTTTTCGCGGGGGGCGCGATGGCGCTCCCCGCCCCCTGCTCTTCACCCAGAACCATCAATTTCAGTTGGGATCCCGGGCCCCTCTCCCCATTCTCAGGGGGGCGCGACGGCCCTCTCCTGCCTCCGGTTTCGGCGGGGGCCAGGGTGGGCTCCTGGCACCCCGCGGGGCATTGTTTTTCACGGGAGCGCGGCGGGCGCTCCCGACTTTCTTCTTGGGGGCAGCCCCGGGACCTGATCCACCCGGGGGCATTCTCTGGACTGGGGCGGAGCCCCACGCGCTCAGGCCGGTTGGCCACAGGTCAAAGGTCGCCTACCTTCTGGGGGGCATATCTCAGCCCCCAGGGGTCCGATCTTCCTGGTTTTGGTCTCTTCTTGCTCCTGGTGGCACTCCCGAGCCACTGGGAGCACTCTCCTTCGCCCTCTTTGTCTCCAAGAGGGTGGATTCAGCAGGGAGCTGTCTTCACTGGCTCCCTGCGCCAGCCTTTCGCCTGGCTCTCCTCCTGGGCCTCTCTTCTCCCTGCGCAGAGGCCCCTGCTTCTGCGTACTGGTCCTGGTCTCTTCTCCTGGCGCGGTTCAGGATCCTCGGGCAGTCAGGGGGTTCATCCTTCCAATGCCCATTGCGCCAGGCTCCAGCACCTTCTGCCTCAGCAGACCACACCCCAGAGAGAGCTCCTCTTCCTGTGCAAGTTCTTTTAAGAAGTTGGGGAAGGGGCTGGCAGGAAGTCTCTGTTTGCCCTATCACACAGCGACATCACTTCTCTGCCCCTGCTCCCTCCTTCCTGCCCAGGCCTCTGGGGTTTGGTCAAAATGGCGTCGTCCAGGGTCTCCTGCCACATGGTCTCTGAGAGCCCCTTCCCCCCAGGGCTGCCTTCGCACTGCTGCAGCTTGGTGCCTGGCACCCAGTGTCAGCTGCTGATGGATTAGCCTGTAGCTTCACCCCTCTTCTCTCCGTGGAGGTAAGGTCATCAATCCAGGCTGCTGAGGTCAGCCCCCAGCCAGGCCCTGGTTATGAGCTGACTCAGAGAAATATAACATTTCTGGATGACCCAAAAGCAGTACAAATATGACTTTGGACTCTGCAGAATACTTCTTCTCACACCCGTTACAGTGGCCTTTAGTGCGTGTCTGGAATTTGTAGGCCTTAGGAAAGTGACACTAGCCCATGGGCTCCACTTCCCCATAGGGGAATAATGAAGTGAAAAACACAGTAAAACACACTGACTTTCCCTGGCATGTTTCTTCCCAGTGTATAAAGCCTATTCCAGGTCACCACCCAACTCTGCATAAGTCCTGCCACACCAATCTATCTGCACCTGCTCCTTGGCTGCGCACGCCAGGAATCTCCCCTGCGCAGCCCCTACACGTGTGCACACGCATGTACACATGTGTCTGCACGTAACCTGCCCCGGGCCCCTTACTCCAGCTGCTGCGCGGCGGCCTAGTCAAGCTAGGGGGACACCAGTAAAATCCACATGCAGTCTCTTTCACCATGAGTTCACTGGGGGTGAGTCCCAACTTATGAGGCTCTCTCCCAGTAAAAGTTCAACAAATAGGTGCTCAAAAAGCAAAAAATCCGGGCGGCCCAGAGTGTCAGAACCACCTTCTAACAAATACAAAGTCAAATTAAACAAATTCTGCACGCCCCTAGTAATTTGCCAGCTGTTCCTTCAGTTGACGATGCCACTTTAGAATGTTGTTAACTTTCTGCTTAAGATGGCCACCCCATGATCATCCTGTTTTCAGTGCTTAATTTGAGACAGTGGTTGCAGGTGGATCAGACGGCACTCATTTTTGGGGACCCGTGTTAGGAGTGTCAGCCTTAGGGTGGTCTTCCCCAAACTTTTGCCTTCCGTCTCCATTTTTTCTGATCTCGGTTTTGCTGGCATTAGGACTCTGCTAACCAGTGCTAAAGCGCATGTGCTCACTCCTTAAAACATGGCAATACTGGCTTATCCCCAATTGGCATATTTAATTTACTTGCAAGTCTCTAGTAAAGTGTTACTACATGTACCCAGGGCCTGTAAATTAAATGACATTAGTGGGGCTACAGCACTGATTTTGCCACCAACTTAAGTAGCCCTTTAAACATGTCTCAGGCCTGCCATTGCAGAGCCTGTGTGTGCAGTTTTAAACTGCCCTTTTGAACTGACAAAATGAACCTTTTGTCAGGCCCAAACCTTCCTTTTTAATACACCGAAGTCACCCAGGGGTAGGCCCCGGACAGCAAAAAGGGCAGGGTGCAATGTATTTAAAACATAGGACCTGTACTTCTACGTTTTACATGTTCTGGTAGTAAAAAACTCAAATTCCTTTTTCACTATTGTAAGGCCTATCACTCCCATAGGATACCATTGGACTTGCCTTATTACATTTGATAAGTTTCATTTCCAAATGGGAAGACATAATCAGTTTATGTTTGGTGTCTCTGGGATCACAATTTAAAATAATTTATGGTGAAGTTGGAGTTTAAATTACAATTCCGAAAATGCCACTTTTAGAAAGTTGGCATTTTTCCCACCTTATTCAATTAATACCTGTAGCCTGTCTCTGGTCACATGACTAGGTGTAGCTAACAGTTGAGCTCTGTGCATTCCTCCTAGACAGCCACACACAATAGGGACCTTAGGTGTGCCTGGATGGGCCATCACTGGCAGGATGGGAGGGAGGACCTGACTAGGCTGTGTCCTGCCTCAACACAAAGGGATGCATACCCCCTGTAGTTAATCGGGAGCCAGGACAGAGAAGGCAGGATGGCTGGGGACTTCCAAGGGAAATCTCTAGAAGTTTCTCTCCCACTTCAAAGGCACAACTGGGTAGAATACTGGGGCCCAGATACCACCCCTTCAGTACACTTCTAAACCTGTTGATACTCTGCCAGGAAAAAGCACTGCTGTGTTGCTGAAGGATTGCCACTCTGCTGGACTGCACTCTTCTGGACACCTGACTTGCTGTGCAGACCTGCTGCCCTCTTGCCTGGGTGAGAAGGACTGGACCTGCAGCTCTTGAATCCAAACCCATAATGACTCCAAGGGCTACCTGGCTGGCCTTCTGATCTGAAGCCTCAGGAATATAACAGGTTTTCAACAACCTTGCATGTGCACCTGGACTCTGCCATCTGTGAGTCTACCCTGCCAACTGGTTACACTTCAGCCTTGGATCCTTGGAAGTTGGCTTAAGGTGCTGTGTAAGCTTCTGTGGATCCAGCGGAACCAACACAGCTCCTCTGCTGGGCAGTGCAACCCCGAGCAGAATGGACGCATCTCCGCTGCTGCATGGATTGGACCCACTGCAAAGAATTGCATCGCCACCGCAGCCAGCATCGCCTTCGGACCAGTCACAGCGCAACGCATCTCTCATTGACAGCAGCCTCGACCCCGACCGTCGCATCACAACTCACAGCTCCTTGTAACAGACGCATCGCCCTGACTGCGCGACGCATCCCCGACTCCTGATTTCGCATCGGAAGCTGTCGGGAACCCAGGATTTAAAGTACTCTGATCAGCGGGACTAACTGGGTCCCTGTAGCCGGTAATGGCCTCTGTCGCGGTCGGCCTAAACTTGCAACTTCTGGCATGACTAGTTAGCCACAGTTGGCACTTTATGCCTTTTGGTGCTATTTTCTTTTAAAACTTTCAAAATTCAATATCTCTAGTTCTACTAATTGGATTTTTGTTGTTTTGGTCTTGTTTTATTTATTAAAAACTGCTCTATTTTTCTAACTCTGTTGTAGGCTCCTTTTGTGGTGTGTTTTCACCATGTTACTGTTGCACAAATATTTTACACATTGCCACTGAGTTAAGCCGGACTGTTCTGTGCAAAGCTACCTGCAAGTTGAGTACAGGTTAATTTAGGGTTTCTTGTGACTTCACCCTGAGAAGAATTGTGGCTGTTGATTGAGGAGGGTTTCAACCCCCTCAACCAGTACCCAATTTCCTATAACCAGCAAATATTTTTCCTTAACAGATTTTTATCCAGAGAAAGAGAGAAAAACGTAAAGGAGGAGGAAGAGAAAGATGGAATAGCAGTGACAAAGAGAAAAAGCATGAATAAAAATAACCGGCAAGGGTCAGATAACAAAGCTAAAGGGTGTCTGGTAGCTGATGAAAGAGGCAGGAGGGGGAATCATAACTTCATAACCCTGGCATTCAGCACCCCGACTTTATAGCGTAGGGTGGGGGCTTCTGAGCAAAACTTTGGACTCCGGCAGTTAATTGGGGAATGAAATGTATTTAAGATCACCAGCATTTAGTATGCATTACAAGCAGATGTGCATTACAAAACATGGAGTACATAGTCCCCTGAACCGACATGCCCATACAGTGTCAGTGGGTAACTGGTAGGTATCACAAGAAGTTAATATAAGTAGCTTCCCTTATCTTTTTAAAGGAAAGAGGATATCTTTTAAAAGCAAATACTGTCTTGGGCGAGTGCCAGGCAAGACATGCACATGATGCCCCATTTTCTAGATTTTAAGATCGTTTTTCGATTAGAGTTCACTTTAAACCAAGTTGGGACCAATGCAGGTATGGTATTTCAGTTTTAGAGTTTCAACGCCAAAATATATTATTTGTATTGACCTTAGATTTGTAAGGAGAATTTTTCCTTCTCCAATGAGTGAAATTATTGAACTGTGTCTTCTTCTGGTACACTGCAAAGTGTTTACATAGTTTTTATTATTAAAGAAAAGCTGGATTATATGAACTAACACATTCTTCTATCTAAAATGTGTGTGCGTAAATCCTGGAAATAAAGAAAGACGTTGCAAAAACGAAAAATGTATTTTACATAACTATCTTGTAAGTAATTTCCACACAAGCAAACCGTAAGTGAGGATCAAGGGTTATGGCTCTTTTGGGGGGTCAGGGAATAAAGTGCGGCAATAGTCAATAGGGTGACCAGACGTCGCGGTTTTCCCCGGACAGTCCTGGTTTTCGGTGGACTGTCCCGGTGTCCCGTCACATTTCTTCATTTTGGATAAATGTCCCTGTTTTTGGGACAAAGGTCAGGTAATTGCAATTTTAAGGAGAATTGGAAGGCATGATCTCCTTACACGGGCGCTTCAGAAGAATGAAAAAATTAGGCAATTTATCCAGTTTTTCCCAGCTGAGGGTAGACAGGGTGGGGAGAAGGGCAGGGGGCAATGGGGTGGAGGTCCTACCATAGATAATGTTAAGTAAATGTAGCATTGTAGATGTATGCCGTATATATGTGCGTGCTCCCTTTTTCCGGGTGAAGTTGGGACGTTGTCAGGATATATATATATATATATATATATATATATATATATATATATATATATATAACACACAAGATGATGGACGGAATGTTGCACATTGGCAAACATTCACCCCCAGTCACAGATCTGGGTTTAATCCATCGTTATTTTGCTTCACCACGCCACCCCAGTTCAGACATAGCCATATGCAAATCAGTCTTGACCCTGTGCCTCATGGGAACAGTCCAGACCGAACTGCCAAGCCATGTCTTCCCTGGACCGGAATCAGCATCCTAGGACCGGTTTCGGGCTTTCAGCCCTCATCAGCCAGGATAGCTTGACTCCAGTGGCGTAGTGAGCACGGGACCCACGTCTGGGCATACCCTTCCCACTTAGGGAGAAATGCAAAACACACAAGATGATGGACGGAATGTTGCACATTGGCAAACATTCACCCCCAGTCACAGATCTGGGTTTAATCCATCGTTATTTTGCTTCACCACGCCACCCCAGTTCAGACATAGCCATATGCAAATCAGTCTTGACCCTGTGCCTCATGGGAACAGTCCAGACCGAACTGCCAAGCCATGTCTTCCCTGGACCGGAATCAAGCATCCTAGGACCGGTTTCGGGCTTTCAGCCCTCATCAGCCAGGATAGCTTGACTCCAGTGGCGTAGTGAGCACGGGACCCACGTCTGGGCATACCCTTCCCACTTAGGGAGAAATGCAAAACACACAAGATGATGGACGGAATGTTGCACATTGGCAAACATTCACCCCCAGTCACAGATCTGGGTTTAATCCATCGTTATTTTGCTTCACCACGCCACCCCAGTTCAGACATAGCCATATGCAAATCAGTCTTGACCCTGTGCCTCATGGGAACAGTCCAGCCCGAACTGCCAAGCCAGGTCCTCCCTGGACTGGAAACAAGCATCCTAGGACCGGTTTCGGGGTTTCACCCCTCTTCAGCCAGGATAGCTTGATTCCAGTGGCATGGAGAGCACGGGACCCACGTCTGGGCATACCCGTCCCACTCGGGGTGACAAATGCAAAAACAAAGTTGATGGACAGAATGCAGAACAATGTCATACATTCACCCCAGTACAGAGATCTGGGCCTAAATCCATCGTTTTTTTGCTCACCATGCCATTTCAGTTTGAACCCAGCCATGCTCACTACGCCACTGGAGTCGAGCTATCCTGGCTGATGAGGGCTGAAAGCCCGAAACCGTTCCTAGGATGCTTGATTCCGGTCCAGGAAGACATGGCCTGGCAGTTCGGTCTGGACTGTTCCCATGAGGCACAGGGTCAAGACTGATTTGCATATGGCTATGTCTGAACTGGGGTGGCGTGGTGAAGCAAAATAACGATGGATTAAACCCAGATCTGTGACTGGGGGTGAATGTTTGCCAATGTGCAACATTCCGTCCATCAACTTGTTTTTGCATTTGTCACCCCGAGTGGGAAGGGTATGCCCAGACGTGGGTCCCGTGCTCACTACGCCACCGGAGTCAAGCTATCCTGGCTGATGAGGGCTGAAAGCCCGAAACTGGTCCTAGGATGCTTGATTCTGGTCCAGGGAAGACATGGCTTGGCAGTTCGGGCTGGACTGTTCACATGAGGCACAGGGTCAAGACTGATTTGCATATGGCTGGGTTCAAACTGGAATGGCATGGTGAGCAAAAAACGATGGATTTAGGCCCAGATCTCTGTACTGGGGTTGAATGTATGACATTGTTCTGCATTCTGTCCATCAACTTGTTTATATATATATATATATATATATATATATATATATATATATATATATATATATATATATATATATATATATATATATTATATATATATATATATATATATATATATATATATATATATATATATATATATATATATATATATATATATACAGATCTAACAGAGTACTGATTAAATTCATCATTGATGTTGCATTATGGGAGATTGAGGCCGCTCTCATTGGACACCTATGCCGACGCAGGAAACACTTGCCGTCTCCTGATAGGCTGCAGCCCCAACAATGAAATGAACATTAGGTTGTTTAAAGGACGAAATGCTGTGCGAAATGTATAATGATTTATGGCACTGACGAAGGCACCACGCCGAAACGCGTTTGCAAGTTTAAATCATTTTTATAACCCCGTGAGTGCTCCGAAATTCTGTAGTTGTTGTGTGACAAGACGAACTTACCTCGCGTCTACGGAGGCACCCGCTGTGTGTTCGGCTGCCCAGGTGAAGCGTTTAATGGGAGATGTATATATATATCGTGCTGCAACAGATGGTTTCTGCTGGTCGCACGCAGAGTGAAAACACTGGGGCATGTCACCTGACTGCTTTTACAAATAAAACCACTTGAACATCAGTGCAAATATCAAGCAGAATTGTCCAACAAGGCTTGAAAGTAAGGACATCCAGTTGATACATCTACATGAATTATATTGCACTGTGGGATTTGATGTCTTTAAAACAAGTCACGTGATTAAAATCTTTTATAAAAGCACGCCTAAGTGCACGTTGGTGTCTTCTTCCACCTGTGAGCAAGGCTATTCAGCCGAAACGTTAGGGAAATGGAAGCAGGCGCTGCTGGACTGTGCGGGTACTGGAGTTGCAGTATTGGGCTTCAAATCGTTTGTTTGCATGGCAAGTGCTTTCATGGGCTGCTCCGTGCCCATTTTATTGAGGCCGCCCTGAAGGGTCCTGGGCTCCAGAAACGAGGGACTGTGTTTTTGGTATTAATTGAGGAGCCTGACTCACTCACGCACCCGACCTACAAAGGATATGCTAATCAGCGAAAATGGAATGCGTGTGGAAGGGATTCGAGCAGGATGACTCCTGCTACGATCGTGCTGCAACAGATGGTTTCTGCTGGTCGCACGCAGAGTGAAAACACTGCCGCATGTCACCTGACTGCTTTTACAAATAAAACCACTTGAACATCAGTGCAAATATCAAGCAGAATTGTCCAACAAGGCTTGAAAGTAAGGACATCCAGTTGATACATCTACATGAATTATATTGCACTGTGGGATTTGATGTCTTTAAAACAAGTCACGTGATTAAAATCTTTTATAAAAGCACGCCTAAGCGCACGTTGGTGTCTTCTTCCACCTGTGAGCAAGGCTATTCAGCCGAACCGTTAGGGAAATGGAAGCAGGCGCTGCTGGACTGTGCGGGAACTGGAGTTGCAGTATTGGGCTTCAAATCGTTTGTTTGCATGGCAAGTGCTTTCATGGGCTGCTCCGTGCCCATTTTATTGAGGCCGCCCTGAAGAACGAGAGACTGTGAGAGATAATATATATATATATATATATTTTCACTCCACCAGGGAAAGAACCGGAGGGACACAACGGGGAACCAAGGAGAAGGCCTTTATTGCAGCACAGGAGGCATGACGCGTTTCGGGATAAGTCCCTTAATCATATGCCAAACACCAATTGCTGTCACCTGATGCTTTTCAATGATATATATATATATATACTATATATATATATATATATATATATATATATATATATATATATATATATATATATATATATATACACGCACACACACACTACGAAGAGATGAGTATTTACAAAAATGTAGAGGAAACCAGCTGCGAAAAAGGCCAAGTGCTATCTTTAAAAATGTTCCTTTATTTTAACAATTAGGGTAATTTTCAACCTCTGGGATGCAGTCGTAGTTGGGGGCCCATATTCTAAAGATAAGAGATGCGTTTTGTGTGAGAAAGAGGAAAACTGCAAAGTGCACATACATCATTGTATACAATACGATGTTGCCATCGTGTGGCCACGCTATGAAATACACATTATTGAAATGCATTAGACCAGCCAAATCATTATTGCTTTAGCGAGGGTCCCAAATATGGTGAAACATTTCTGCTGTTGTTAAATTTTTATTTGATTTGAGAGGCACATATAAACCCGTCGGCTTTTTAGCTGCCGTACAGTACAGATGAGCGTTACGGCGTTCAAACTGGTAAACGAATTAGTACAATAACTGACTCCCGTGTGTGCAGAAAGTCGGTTAGCGAGAGCTCATCGTGGACAATGGTTCTTTTTTACTGCACCTTACAGTGGCTGGGTGCGCGCCCCTATATATTTACTTACTAAAATATTGGAAATGTTTACTACGAGACTCATCACTCAGGTTTCACATAGATGCCAAGGTTTCAGATTGCTTATGTGTGACATTTTCATAATTTCAGAGTAATTATGAGTGACATTCTATTACTATGAGTGACACTTTCTCGTGAGCAAAATCAAGGAAGGAAGATGATGGAAACATATAAATATCAGAAATTACACCCATTTGAGCAACGAGAAACTCTAAGAAGATCTTAAAACTGCTGTAATCAGCAGAAATGGAAGGGCACTAACCTAGCGCCACGCTGGAATTTTAACCGCTTCACCGCGATCGGAATTCCGCCCAGGTGCTGGACATTCCGATCGCGGGTGTGGTCGTGACTAGCTCAGCTCGTCATGCGCACACGCCAACCGCGCAGCATGACGAGCTGAGCTCGTCATGAGCATCGAAGGGGTTAAAAAATACTTTACTTATGCTCATGATAAAGCGCTCTAAGTTAGTAAATTAAATTAGGATTCCTGGAGAAGAGTGACTGCTTTAATGTCACACGTGGGTGGAAGGGCTGGTGATGCATCACCCTACGAGTTTTGTGATGTAGCACCGGGTTGCTAGGCCGTGTCAGATGACGCCTGCTCACATCACACCGTTACAGAGTGTGTGGCCTGCCAGGGACATCTAAAGGATTTTGGGGGCACTGGCCCAAACTTATTTTGGGGGCCCCGGTTTGGATTAGGTTTGAATTTATGAACCAATTTCAACTCTTTAGTGCCCTCTCTGGCCAGGTCACAGTCTCACTTGTCCAAATTTTAAATGTATTTACATCTATATTCAGGGATAGTGATGCGTGTTTTCAATATTGTAACACAGCAGCAACTCACTAATATTACTGCAAATAATTTCTGTGAAACAAAATCTGTGACCTCCTCCCATTTTTAACTTGTTTTATGGATGCTGCATGAAACAAACACATTTCTCTGCAAACTGTCTGCAGCAGCCTCTCACACATCACCCACATTAAAAATAAATTACATAAAAACGGTATTTAAAACAATCTAAGAATTATTAAAGGTAATCAGAGTAAGACTCTCTGCAGAACGAAGCTGGTTCTAACACGACTCATACAGGATGCAGCCTGCAGAACTTGAAGCACCACCGTGACCACTCCGGCGGCAGTCCGGGTCATCAAATTACGGCTGTGCAGTGTGAACGGCGGCAGGATGCCGCTGCTAAACTTAAACTGACTGCAAGCCTACTACAGGCATGTGTAGTCAGTTTGTCAGAAATAGCCATTGGGCATGCAGACACACACTGACTCACTCGAGTCCTCACGTGACGTCAGCGAATCTGAAAATGCGTAGTCGCCGGAGAGGTTACATTGTAGCGAAGCCCCTAAAGCCAGCCCAGAGCGTGCTGATCGAGCCCCCAAGCCTGCTGCAAGCAGCCCGAACCACGCGCTGCAAGCTTTCAGTCAGTGGTGCAAATTTGTGGTGATAATTAGCAACCGGCACCCCAGCTTAACAACTGAGGTGCTATAAATGCGTGACTTTGCATTTCAGTGCGGTGATGCGGACCACCACACTGAAATACGTTCATCTAACGCCTGATGAGTAGTACTTGGCAGGGCTGGCTTCAAGACACCAAGCTCACAATATGGAGCCCCATACAGGGTGAAATGCGTTTTCTCCCACTACTTTCGCCGCCCCTGCTGCTTCCTCAGACAATGCATGCTTGCTATGGCTTACTGGTTCCACGAGAGGTCACCCTTACCTACTTCTTCTGACTGTGGCTAGTTGAACAGTCATTGGTGGTGCCTTGGTCATGTGACTGATTTTGACAATAAACTGGGGAGAACTGCAGGTGGGGTGGGAGTGAGGCAGGAATACCCAAATGTGGTATGTATGCACTTAGATAATTTAAAGATTGGACCCCGTCACCAATTTCAGTGCAAAAGAGGACTACTAATATTACAACTGTGAGTTTCTCATTTCAAAGTTTCTCCCAGCTACACTTTAAATCCCTAATCTATTTCTTTTCTACACAAAGGTTACCTATACTATCCAGTGCCACATAGAAAACATGCACCTGGGTTAAAGCCAGCCCACCAGCTACAGCTAAATGAGAACATTTATAACACACCAGTCTTGTTAATGCCAAGTCTGCAGTAAAGTACAGACACTTATATAATGCACTCAAGTCAAGTCATACTTTATTTCCAAGAAGTAAATTCTTGTAGACATATTACACACATTTCCCAATTCATAAAAGTAGACAATTTTAAATAGCCTAAAACAACAATACAAGGTTGTATCATTCAACCACCAAATATACAATTACAAGCATAAGAACATTCAAATTTCTGCATACCAAGACTCAATACAGTCCACAGCCTAAAGTCTCACATACGTTTAAAACATTTTAGAAAGAATAATAAGAATTTAGCCAATGACAAACAATTCATTTTAACCCAATAGGCATTTATAAAGTGCAATGTGCATAGCAGCTTATTACAAGCTCAGGGATCGCTCCTAATCATGCTTCTATTAGAGACATATGTCCAGTCTTCTAAACATATTCTTATTAGGAGATCCTTTCATTACACTGAACATCTCCTTACCAAGTAGAAACACACCCATGCCAGCCTAAATCTTAAGCTCTAAGAAGGAGGTAATATCGCCTAAGTCTTTATGATTTTTGCACAAATATTGGCCAAT
Source organism: Calotriton arnoldi (assembly GCA_963921515.1). Classification (NCBI taxonomy): domain Eukaryota; kingdom Metazoa; phylum Chordata; class Amphibia; order Caudata; family Salamandridae; genus Calotriton; species Calotriton arnoldi. Next base: position 806,984 of record CAWUFW010006886.1, read on the forward strand.
GGCAATAGCTACATCTCGGAATCTGAGGCCATACATCAGATTTAAACTAATTTCCCTTGTGTGAATCCCGTATTTTTTTTAAATACAGGTCGGAGAACCTTTTTCCTTTCCTCAATGAAAAATCCACAATCCATCAATATGTGGCTCACTGAATATTTCCTACCAGACTTACAGGTGCAATAACAATTATTCTTAGCGACTTCTATTTTTAATCCCTTGATACGCCACCCAGGGTCAGTTCTGTTCCTTAAACGCAAGACTTCATTATGTAGGCGCTTGTCCGGAATATTATATAGGTAAAGGAACAGATCTGTGCTCTCCTGTGGGTTTAAGAAAGGAATAAGAACTCTTAATTTTAAGATAGTGCAAATCCTCTCTCCAACTAGTTTCTAATGCACTTTGTCTAAGTGTACTCTTTATCTGGCCGATTCAAACTACTTCCCCTCCTTCAGTACGCATTTCTGGGACCTCCAATCATTTTAGCATCGCTGCCACAGGGTTCCTTTTACCAGAGTAAAATGACATTATCTCTGCAAAGATTTGCACCCTCAATTTGTCGGCAGGGACCCCCATTTCAAGAGAAAAATAGAAGCGCAGGGCTCTGGCATCCGCCAACGCACTCCAAGCAATAGTTCTCAGCTGCCTCCTTACAGCTTGAATCATAGCGTTTTTAGGGAACTCAAGGAGCAATTTTAGAGAATTAGCTTCTAGACCGTCCCATGAGACCAGCCTATCCCAAGCCATAAAGGGCCTGCAGAATTAGCTTACCCTGTTTAACTCTACTTAATTGCTCAAAGGTATAGCTACTAAACTTATGCGCAAACCTTTTCACCCCATTCACTAATGTCGACAGATCAAGTCTCCGGGAAGCCATTTGTTTGTCCTACCGCAAATTATCTGAAAAGGTTAGACCCAAATACTTATACTCTCTAACTTACTCTAATCGTACGTTACCTAGGAACCACGCAAAATTCCTTTTCCTCCTAGCAAAAAAAAATGTTTTGAGTTGTCAACATTTATCGTTAATTTGTTTCCAGGACAATAAGCATTTAGGGCATTTAGTTTCAGTTGCAGTCCTATAGGTGAGATCCATCACCACCTGATTGTCTGCGCACATGAGGCAACTAATGTGCCTACCTCCAACCTTTGGAGAATAACTATGCATATTGCGTAACATCTGAGGGAGGTCTGCAATGAACAAACTAAACAGCAGGGGTGCTACAAGGCATACCTACCGCAAGTCATTCTCAACCGGAACTTTCCTAGTCGGGCTTCACAGTCAATGGATGTCAATCTGGACCCAGTTACCACTATGAAGCTTCATCACCACTCCCGACACGGCTCAAGATATCTTCAACTGCTGAAATGTACGCCAAAGCATGTCTCTGTCCACCCTGTCGAAAGCTGCTCGGAAGTCAATGAAGCAGCAGCAAAGGCCACCCACCGAGTCCATTAACTTCCTTGCGACTCTCCACAGCATGAAACAGCGGTCCATCGTAGAATGCTTTGCCCTAAACCCTCCTTCCTCCACTGGGATCAATCCGGTATCAAAAGCTCAGGCCGCTAAATCTTTTAACAATGCTTGGGCATAGAGTTTGGACAGAATATCTAAAAGAGACAACAGGCATTAATCAGCAAGCTGATCCATTTTGCCCTTTTTATGAATGGGCTTCACTACAGCTTCTTTCCATGACTCTGGGAAGGAACCGGTCAGTGTTACCCATTGAAAAAACATGCTCAATATTAATCCCCATTCCCTTGGATCTTTTTTAAAAATCACAGATGGAAGACCATCTGGACCACCTGCCCTAGAGGCATTCATATTGCAAATTATTTCCGATAGGATTACTGACGTCTGCGCACTGGCAATCACCAATTTAGAGCTGGCCTGCACCACTGACAGATTCTCATGGCTTCCACCCCTATATAAAAAGGAGATAAAAGCAAACCAATCTTCTTCACTTATTTGGGCCTCAAGAGAAGATGGCGAAGAGAAGGTTACGGAGTTCACCAGCCGACAAAACCGTTTACTATCCCTGTCAACCATGGTAGCTAACATTGCCTCCCAGTTTAACCGACAAAACTCTCTCCTTTTATGGAGCACATAAATTCCGATAAGCAGTTTTTGAGGCCATCATTACTGCTCTTAGACCGGTATCACTTGGATTTAGCTTCGACTAGTGGCGCCTCCTCTTTGGCACCCTTCTACCCTCCTGACATTCATAGTCGGACCAGGAATTCCCCTTGCCTCTTAGACTATTAGTTAGGTGTGGACTCACTTTCCTAGGTGAAACTGAGCTAGTAATTGCTTTGTTAACCTACGATACGAATCCAGTGAATCCTGGCCCGCTTTTAAATAAAAAGGTTCAAATTCAACTAAAGAAAGAGCTGCAATACATTTTCCGTAATCTGAACTCTAATTCTCTTGTGGTAAACAACCTCCAACGGAGTTGGACGTGTTGAAAAAGCCTTTTTAAAATCCAAGCTAAGGGCCCATATCTAGGACTCGAAGATTTCCCACGCGGTGGAACTGGTGAACTGGAACCATCACATACATACTCAATAGACAATTTACTATTACCATATTTAAATGTTTTCCCAGCTGGAATCTCATCATGGCATCTACCATTTACATTGATCAAATTCAATTCAGCTAAACAATGCAGAACCTTTGCATCTCCTTCCCTAGGGCTTTCAGAGAAAATGCATTACGGGATATTTAGTGCTAAACGCATTTCTTTCGTTACCTCATCAAACTCTTTGAAAACTGATTTTTCATACCCCCTCCTCCCCATCTACAAAGCATCTGGGAAGTCACAAAACAATTTTTACATCATTAACCAGATTCAGCAGCTCACACTCAAGCAGAGGGCGAGTTAGCGGTACATACACATTTAAACATATCATTTGCTTAAACCCCTCCGTATTGGTGTGCAATTCGATTAGGCAAGTAAGGACCCATAAGCAAGGGGTTTGGAGCTTTGTTACCTTCCTCCCACAGGAGACCGAGGCCAATATGAGCAATTCACCCACTGCTCTTCCTCTTAACGAGGCCTTTGCATTTTGAACTATGGCAACAAACCCCTCCACAAAATTGAATAATTTGTCAAAATCTCAATGGTTTTCAATTTCTATAAATGTTTTGGATCCATACATTTTCCATACCAGGACACAAACCGTCTGAGGATGCCCTTTCTCCTACCAATCAATCTCATCTGCCCCTCTACCACTGCACGGCGAAAGGTAATGATCCCGAGTGTTTTTGAAGGAGTAACTCTCTCTTCTCGGGGGGGACATGCCCCCGAGTACTGTGGTCACTTACACTCTTTAACCCGCCAAACTACCAACGGAGGGACATATTTTGATTCATTAAACCTAAGGTTCTATCACTGGAGAAAGTTATAGTAACTATTCTTTCTTGGAACCATCATGTTCCCACCAACTCTTCCCAGCACCTGATCTCTGTTTTACACCTAGAGGCCCGGCAAAACAGACCTAGTTCTTTTTTAACCCACCATGTTCACATAGAAACAGGGCTAACTGTGTTTTCTCCTTTTCTTCACAGAGACTAATGCCGTTGGACGCTAGGGCTGGACCAGCAGCTTCCACTAAGTTCTTTGTTTCCTTCGAGGAAAACAAAACTCAGGTTACCTCTTCCCCGGCAACCTCCCTAAAGTAAACCAATGCCAAGTCCTTTGTAGAGATATCCCTTAATCTTTTAATGTAGGCAAATACCTTTAGCAGTTTAGACCTGTTGAGGGGTTGACTGACTGCCTCCTGTTCATTCTAGATTGTACCTTTAGAAATAACACCGGATGTCTCATCTACTTATGTTCATCTCCAATCTGAACTAATGCAACACTATTAGGACCTGCTAAAGATTTTCTTTTAGCAGACTCAGTACACCGACCTATTGAGGTGGGAGAAGATCTCCCCCTAGGACCTTTGGCATTCCTAATATTTTTGCTGTTTTCACCCCCAACAACCTCACTTATCACTGTTGGCTATTTCTTGCTTTTCCTTCTCCCATTCCCCAAACACTTTACTTGGGTCTCCCGGCTTTTCTTGTCAGATTGCCAATCAGTAGCAGTTTTTTCCAATTTTTGCTTTTTCCCCCCGTATTGGGGTGAGCCCTTAAGGTTGGGGACTTAACGAGTTGACTGGGAGGTTTTTTTTTTACATGATTTCAAACGGTCCTTACAATTTCTACCACCCCTAATTTCTTGATCTATCTTTCTCCCCCTGACCACAGTGAAGCAACACTACACCTAGATAGAACCCTTTTGTTTCCCAAATACACTTCCTCTTCTCCAAACTAGATAGGGACATCTTGAAACAAAGATCCTACCATTTACGACGTCAGTGTGGAGGTGTACCTAATCTTGGGGAATGGACAACAGGCCTGATTTGGGAATAACACCCTTTGGCCCTTCCCCCAGGGAAACGTCTTTAGCTACATCCTTTAATGATTTACTAACGGTTTTTAGCAGTTGGATAAGCTTAACATGTTGAGTGTTATTCAAGATCAGAGCTTTTAACATTCCCTGGAAAGTTACTTGCATTAGAGAAAGAAGATTCAACATTGACAGATCTTGTGCAAAGTCAGAAACATTTCCCAGGGAGTTAATCTCATTTGTTGATTCATTCAGTCCCCATCATAGGTCCAACAGTGGATTCTTCAAACTCTTCGCACTCAGCAAAAGATATCCATTCATGCTGCAAACTGCTTACTGACTCAATCCATGCTGTACCTATCCAGGCTCCTTTCATAAGTATTGGGGACGATGAAGATCTTTTTAGGCTGGAGGCTTGAAAATGCTTGGTGCAGTGTGTACATATGACATCCTGCCCCTAATTGGGTCATTATGACCAGTTCAGTAGGTTTGGTTTTCTGGTCCAAGATCCTCTTTGCTGTGTGTCCCCTGAGAGTGGGAAGTGCTCCATACTTCTTTTAATGTTGTCACCCAACACAGAAGTAGACTCTGGTGGATGAATGTGGTACACCCGCAGAGTGGCATGTATTACCCCCATGACAAGGCCAGACTAACAATTGTTGGCAACTAAGTAATATTTGTAGGACACTGCCTTATTACCTCCACCCAAGCATTCTAGCTTTCCTTGTGTAGACTTATTCACTGTGTCATGACTGGCCATCGATTCCTCTATACCCCTCGTTTTACATGGTGTGCATAAGAGTGGATGGGTACATGAGAGGTCAGGTAGCATGATTGGGTCCTCCTGCAGGTATGTAGCTATGAAGGGTCTAGGATGCTCCATTTTCCCCCTCCAGGTAGAAACCATTGTAAAACCAAGTGCACACGTCTGGTTTTCAATTTACTTCCACTTGAATGGAGTAAGAAATCCTTTGTACTTGTCAGACCTTGACGTGGCCAGCCCCAGCAAGTCAGCTTGTGGCCTGAGATAGGCGAAACATGAGCAAAGACTGAATCCTCATGTGGGGCCAAAGAATGCACACCTACAACAAAGACACTATTTATCTACAATTGCTTCACTATTGAATTATTAAAAGAAAAAGAAAAAAATTAACAAATTAGCTTAAAGTACAGCAACAAATGAAAGTCTAAGTTTATTAAATACAACTTAAATTAAAAAAAACATTTTTAGTTTTATATAGCGCGAAATCGGATCTACTTTATATCTCACCCTATCAATATATTCTCTACCCACCCTATACTGCTCTCAATATATCCTCTACCTCCACTCTCCGACTCATCCCAAACCTCATTTCACTACTCTCTCCAATGCACTACCCTATTTCTCACCCTATACCTCTCTCAATATATCCTCTAACTCCACTCTCAGACTCATCCCAAATCCCATACTGCTACTATGATCTCCAAAATAACCCTTTCTAGATCTTCCCTCCTCTACCCCTTCTTGCATCATTTCAAACCTCTTTTACTATTCTGATCTCCCAAACAAGCCTTTCTATACCCTTCCCTCATGCATCCCTCCTAGACTCATGCGATAACTCATCTCTCCCTAATCCACTTCTAGAGAGACTGTCCTCCTCCATCTCTCCTTTACTCATCCCAAACCTCCTCCTACTGCTATAATCTCCAAATAAACACTTTCTAGACCCTTCCACTATCCTTTTGAATCCAATTAACAGACTCACATGTCAACTGCTCAAATTAATTTCATATTTCCCTATACGAATTCACCACTAATACTTTTTAGGCTCCGGAATAGTATGCTACTCGCTAAAAAGCGCTTTGACGCTTCATGAGGCGTAGTAAGCGCTATATAAATGCAATTACAATAATAGCTTGATTAAATGATATTGCATCAACCTTACCCCATTTTAGTCTTATGCCTCCATATTTAAAGTAGTCTAACGCAACCTTGTTTCTTACACAATTAGATTGCTGGTGAAAATATACGGTAATAAGGAGGGATTCTGATCACTAGAATAATTACTGACCCCCTTAAAATCTAAAAGTAGAGGGGCAAGCTCGGCCAATATTATAATGTAGTGAATTTTACTCGCTCTGTGATTTCCCATGGAGGTGGGAATGGAAAGTCTTCCCTGCAAAACAGATCACTGGAAAAAATTAAGTTATATTTCAAAATAACTGCGTCAAGGGCCTCACCATATACTGTGTACTTAAAATGTGTTACATTATCACTGTTTGGACTTGAGAGCCCACACAGACTATTGCTAATATGTTGACACAGGGGAATATTTAAATGCGCAAACCTTATTATATAAACTATGAGTTTTGTTGACTGATAAAAGCTTTCTAAAAAACCATCAAGGTCATCAATCACATTACTTATACGCTGATTAAAAATGTTATAGTATCAATTAATCAACATAATGTACGGTGCAACAGGAAAAGATAAAAGAATGGTCAAAAAATAAGGAGAAGACCAAAGCTCTGCGATTTGGAATTCAGAAGAGTTAACAGAAACAAAGGTGGTAATACCTCCCTTGGCTCTGCCAGCCTTTAAAGGAAGGGCTGACTGAGCAAAAGACCGGTATCCTGCAATCTGTAAACTTTCTGTTATCCAGGTTTCCTGGCAGCAAATAATATCAAAGGCATTGACAAACCTAAACTAATCAGGATTTGGAATTCTAGAGCAGGCATCTGTAATTTCCCAGGAAACAACACTAAGTCCATCCTGCACTGGGGAGAAGTCTAGGGCTATAGGCAATTGCTGCGTTGTCCTGTGATCAAAGAGAACCAAGCGGCAGAGGAACGTGATCTAAATTGGGAATACCAGGAGTCGAAGGATTAGGATCAGCTACCCCAACAGTTTGGCAAGGAGTCGTGGGCAGTGTGTCCCGCGTTGACAGCTAATCAATCCTATCTAGCCCTTCCAAAATTTCATTGCAAATGTTCACTGGGACGGTACAGCAAACCCAAATGTTTGTAAGCACTCGAGTCCCTCTCATCTTGAGCACTATTGTTTAGTGCAAAGAGTGTGGGCTTATAGAAAAAAACTAAGGGAGAGAGCCTGTATGCCGTTGTGTTTTTTACTCAAATAATTTAGCCAGCATAACAGGTGGGCAACAAGTTATGGATCTTTAAAGTTAATAACTACACAATCACCTTCGGATGATTTGTTGGCTCAGCCAATCCACCATATTCTACGGGTGAAGAGTTTATCATTGCACAGGTTGCCGTAATAGCCGGACTCATATCGTAGCCAGTGAGCGGTCTTCCGCGTTAGGGCCTCACTGTCCTCCATCCCAAAAGAAATTGGTGAGAAACTTTCAAGCACAATCACATAAGAAGAGCAGTCAGGAGGAAGCTGCAGGATTTCAGTAAGCGTGCAGAGAGTCCGACTGTGCTTGTTATTATGAAATAGGTTTTGGCTGCAACCCTTGTGTGTACTTTGCAATTCATATGGCCTCTTTCCCCCCCACAAATCTCCTCTGGATATCTGAGCTTCAGGGTATTAAATCATTGGAGGCACTTGCAGTGACACTAAGAAGTTCACAAGGACCCTCAGTGTGGTTCTTATCTATCCGCCCCTCGCAAGGATTGATTACTGTCTTTGATATTTCTGTCTTCTACAAGTGGGGCCCTCATATAGACAATATGTTGCAATCCCTGCTAACAGTATGCACAGACTAAGCTAAACCATAGATATCCTGATACAAATATCCTTGTTCGTGAACTAATATCTAATGAAAATGTGCAACAATGTACCAGGATGAAAGATGTGCAGATCAACCTTCTATCGCTGATCCAAGTATGATCCAGGAGATGGATTCCTCCAGTTTCTTTAGTTGGGGTCTAAATGTCAAGTTGAACACTGTGCAGTGTAAGAACGTACCTTTCTTCTGGAAATTCCTCCAGATACTGCTCAACTCTGTTATATAAAGGGAGTAGTCCTTCGATGTCCAGCAAGTCAAGCATCTGAACTTGAAGGGTTTTGTGCAGGATACATCCCTTTGGCAATCCAGAACACTCTACAGAATGTTTTCCTAAATGAAAGATTAAAATGTGTTAGTCATGTTGAAAGATGTAACTATTTTTTTTAAATTTGTAATTAGTACAAGGCACTAATATTAGCTCTAAAACCCACTGACCATTCACATGCATGTGATATACGTCAGGAGAGAAGGCCAGGCCCTTTCTTTTATGACATGAAAATTAACGAATGGCTACGCACAGATATGTCCATACCGAAGGTCCATCTCTCAGCACACCCAAGTGTTTAATATCTTAGTTTGACTTTCTCTTCAGAGCAATGCATTTTATAGCATATAAGTACTGCTGATGGTTCTAAAGAAAAGGGACCATAGCACTGAGGGCAAAAGTTTACGTTTACTGCACAGCCACTCCTCCCTCAGCCCTGTCCACAGCCTTCTTAGAAATAAATCTGGATGGGAGAAACAAATACCTATGAAAAAATGAACAAGCATCGGCCATGCAAATGGACCCGACTTAAATGTGCTGCATCTGCACTCACAGCGGCACACCCCTCACTCTGCACTCACAAGGGACGAGTCTTTTACCTCTGGTGTACTGGGAATAAGAGCGAGAACCAAGAAAGAGCATCCACTTGTTCTGGAGTGATGGAACATGGGATTACCCATGAGTGCATGAGAAGGGAAATAAAAAAATGCTAAAGGGCACGTAGAGCTGAGGCTACTCCGGACAAGTGCCAGCAATTGTCTTGTGCACCATGCAAAGTGTCTTAAAAAAGATCAGTTTAATCATTCATAACCTGCAAAGAAGTCCTATTGGCATTTAACAGAAGCTTGCTGAGGTAAATTAAGTAACAGATATGTCTGCATTCTAATAATCCAAACAAAATTGCACAGAAGCCTTTACTCTTTAACCAAGCAGCAAGGAGGAATTCCAGATATAAAATTCAGTCTAACATACAGCCGAAAAAGTCTTGCATTTTTGGATGTTGAAGTTAAAACATCTACGGCAGGTTTAATTACGACTTTGCACACCAAACCAACAGACAAGAACAACGCTTTACACTACAACAGCTACCACCCCAAAAATCTCAAAGACAATTTGCCATACGGCCAATTTTTACGTATTAGACGTAATTGTACCAGAAGGGAAGACTATGAATTGCATGCGGCCATCTTGGTTGAGAACTTGAAGGAAAGAGGCTATCCAAAGAAATTACTGAAGCACTCTATGAAGAGAGCATGGTGCACTCCAAGGGAACATCTACTAACCAGAAAATGCAAACCAACAACGGAACGTTTAGTATGAGTCACTACACTCGGGCCAAATACCCATTCATTCAAGAAGATTGTCAAGAACAATTGGCATTTGATTGAAGGTTCAATACAGAATATAGGGCCACCACTTTTTGCCCTAAAAAAGAACCGTAGTATTGGACGGGCTTCAGAAAGCAACATTAAAAGATCGGACACCCTCCGCAGCATGCTCAACCTCAAACCAGTGCAAGGACACCACAAGTGCGGGAACTGCACTGTTTGCAGCTCTACCATTGAAGGAACTATTTTTACGGATGGCCATATACGTTGGCAACACAATGAATTTACTAACTGTAAAACCAGAAATGTGGTCTACGCAATAGTATGCCCATGCCAAAAAATCTATATTGGCAAAACGAATCAAGAAGTCAAACAAAGGATCGTGCAACATTGCTCTAGGCTCAAGAAGAAAATATTTACAGTACCTATGGTCAACCACTTTGTGGAACTAAATCATGATGAAAAAGACTTAAGTGGACGGTCCTCTGTGTTATCACACCGAACCCTAGAGGGGGAGATTCAGAAATTCTGCTGACAAGAAAGGAAGCCCATCTTATAATGAAATTTGACACTGTCATAAATGGGTTAAATGAACTGACTGAGATAGAAAAATTATAAGCCAAGAAATGTGCCTTCACCAACATACAAGAAGAGATCAGCTTGCATTTGACTCAAATTCCCACAATGCATTTTAGCCATTCAGTGTGTTCCAACAACCTGAGCACTCCAGTACGGAATTTGATTACATCCGTCAGAGGCGCATTCTTAACAAGGCAGTTTGAAAAACGCAACTGGCAAGAAAGTATGACATGAGAGAGAGAACGGTCGTCGGATAGAACTTCAGGCAAGTGACTTTGACCTTTCAAATAAATCTATAGACCGAGGGGCTATGCGCCTTCACCCGCTATCTCGCAGTGTGCTCATGAAGCCATTCACAAACAGTCAACGCGCGCAAGGCTTTTCAAATGCTTCCAAATGCGCAGCTGCTTTCAACCGCGGCTACGCCTTTGAACATTTTACAACCTGCTAATCTCTCGTAAAAAGAAGCGAGTGTTTAAACAACACGCTTTCATTTACTCAACAGGTCTATCAAACATTACGAGGCTTCCAATTTACTGAATACCCGAAGTACAGAGTTCCCTTAAAAACCAAGCCAAGTGTCTCTGCCATTTTACTCGATTGATTAGTTCTTTCATGCAGCACCGTTCACATACAATCATTTTAAATGCTCCACTTCTTCGTTTTGACAGTATATAAATAGCAACACAGCCCGGTACTCAACTCCATAGAAACTTTCACTAAGGACAACTTTAACCAATTGAAGGTACAGTGCGAAAATAACAGGGATCGATCAGTGGACTAGGTTCACAATTACCTGCATATAACACATACATTTGTTTATTTTTAAACAGACACGACCAGGTCCAGGTCCTGATGAAAACCCCATAACGATTTCGGGGTTTGAAACTCGTTGACCCTAGCCTCTGGGACAAGACACCGGCAGTGTGTTCCAGGAGAGATCTCTCAGTAAAAGGACTCTCCGTTTGACAACACTTTATATTCTAGTGCCCAGAGCCTTACACACTGGCAGGAGACAATAGACACTAACCTGCAAAAATACATATTCTCCGCCCAGTGTTTTCCATTCCAGTTAGGGACTGGTCTTATTTGTCATATAAGCACAATGCCATTTAGTTTGTGAAAACTTTTAATTGATGTTTTGCATTCTTTGTTTTCTGTCGATATATTTGTCATTTTTTGTATATGTCACATTTTTGTATATGTTCACTGTTTGTAAATAAGTTGAATCTGTTGCCCTTTATGATGACATGATTTAAATACATCAGATATATTCTTTGAATAAGATGAAATAATAGTGAAATAAATCGCACAAGCTTTTGAATTGGCGACATCGGCCCGTTTATTCTAAACAATATTGGATTAGTAATGCAAATAGATTAAAAAGTGTGTATACAATTTAATAGTGGTCCAATCTAGTTTCCGTAGGATCCCAATCCTCCCTTAGGTTACAAATCTGCACTCACAGCGGCACACCCCTCACTCTGCACTCACAAGGGACGAGTCTTTTACCTCTGGTGTACTGGGAATAAGAGCGAGAACCAAGAAAGAGCATCCACTTGTTCTGGAGTGATGGAACATGGGATTACCCATGAGTGCATGAGAAGGGAAATAAAAAATGGTAAAGGGCACGTAGGGCTGAGGCTACTCCGGACAAGTGCCAGCAATTGTCTTGTGCACCATGCAAAGTGTCTTAAAAAAGATCAGTTTAATCATTCATAACCTGCAAAGAAGTCCTATTGGCATTTAACAGAAGCTTGCTGAGGTAAATTAAGTAACAGATATGTCTGCATTCTAATAATCCAAACAAAATTGCACAGAAGCCTTTACTCTTTAACCAAGCAGCAAGGAGGAATTTTCTGCAACTCTTCAAAAGGAGTAATATGTACGATATATTGTGCTGAGATGTGAGTAGAGGTAAGATCAAAATTGATAGATACACCAACACTTTTGGTCATAGCATTAAAAGGCTGTGTTTGGGTTAAGAGTCACTGAATACCAAACAGACGTCCAGGTATAAGGAGGATTCCCTAAAATCAACATCTCTATTTTATCAGCATTCAACGGTTATTCATCATCGAACATTGGACTAACGCAGAACATTCCAGAACCTTAAGGGAAAAATCAGTCTTACTGCCCCTAGTGTAAGAAATTGAGTAACAGATTAATTAAAAAAGTAAAGATAAATGCATGCAACAAAAAGGGTTAAACAAAAGAACTCCATGAAGTGCATAATCATTGTGGGTCAGTGTCCAGTGTTCTACTTTTAAAAATAAAAAGTATTTTAATTCAAGCACAGCTTAAAACTAAAGGGACAAATGTACACAATAAAGTTGAAACCATCCTAGCACCACCTGAATTAGAAATCGGTTTAAGAAGGTCTCCTACTATTAAACTATGCCTAGCCATTCCTATGATATTTATCAAGGAGTTCACTATTGCAGTTGTCACCGAGTTCTCAATGTAAATTCTTTCCTCTTTAATTTGTTAGAATTCACAGTGCAAACTCCCATTTTGTCCATTTGTCAGTGTTCAGAATGTAAAATATGACTCTCAGGGTATTGAGTCAGAGCAGTCGAAGACTGACTCGTGGAGGAGTTGTGGGATAGAAACTCAGAACTGTGCAACACACAAAAAGAATACACAATAAATCAATGTCCACCCAGTTACTTTAAAAAAAAAAAAAAAAAAAAGTACTTCAATGCACAAACAACTAAGAGCCTCATTAAGATGTCGGGCGGAGTTTCCTCCGCCCGACATAGTCTCGGTCAAGGCATCGACCGACACCCGGTCGGCAGTCCCAACCGACTAATTAGGATGCAACCGAACACTGTTCGGTCGCACTCCTATACTTTGCAATGGGAGCATGCATTCCGGCAGGAATGCATGCTCCCATTGTAAAAATGCGAGGTGCAGTTCATCCCTGCCACAAGGTGCAGGGATCAACAAGGTAGCACCATAGGTGCCCCCTCGGCCTCCAACCGGAGGCCGCACACCAAAGGGTGCCCTGCTGGGGGGCCCCAAAGTTGAGTTCCGACAGCCTTTCTGTGTCGGAAAGGCTGGCACAGAAAGGCTGTGTAAACTCAACATGGTAATCCCTCAGGCAGAAAGAGCCGCCCTTGGGATTACTGGCCGCATTCGGATTGGCAGATGGGCTCTCCGAGCCTGTAGGAAGCCAGTCGGAATGACAGTTCGCATTCCTTTCCGACCGACTCCATAGTAATGGGTCGGTTGGAAAGGAATCCGACCGGCATACTACGATGCGGTCGGAATGGTCGGAGCAGTTTCCGACCGCATCGTAATTAGGCCCTTAATGTTATAATCAAAATAACAAATATAGTGGAATTACTAATTTGAACCCCATCCTTTACGGGTCTTGCCGACTCACCATGGTGCAAATTGCATATCCTGAAGAAATATCACGGGGGGCAACTAACCCTATAAAATCTATCTTGCTCCTGTCATCTGTGAGCTACCATTTGGCAATTTGAGCACCAGTAGGCCTTAATCCTAAAATCCAGCAAAGCCCCAATATGGGTCAACCTCAACACAAAGCTTTTCAAGGTAATGCCTACAGGCTTTGTCAAGTCTGTTGTAATCTGCTTGTTAAGTAATGCATCCTCCCTGCCCTTGTTCTCTGTCTTGCTGCTCAGCCAATGTGATGTCATTAGAATGTTATGAATGTTTGTACTTGAAGGGAGTGCAGTTGGAGATGATGGGCTGAGCAGCAAGGAGGCTGCTCCTGGTGGGCGTATATTGGAGCTTATATTGGAACTTACTAAGCTGGAACTTGATGAATAAACCACTAACTACAAGAGCTGTCTACGAGACCTCTTTGAATGCTACATTGGCGACGATCAAGAAGCAAGAACCTGCGTGTGCCACCTAAAGAAAGCTGAAATTACCAAAGATAATACATTCAAAGAAAGAGTAACGGAAGTCAAAGGAGATTCAGAGGTAAAAGACTTTTTACATAAATTAAAAGCATGCGTTTAAAGTTATTTGGCACTTCGCCCCACCAGTGACCCCAATAACGGTCGCCCCAAATCCAAGAGTGCCAGATCCAGCTGTAAGGAGAGCCCGGTGCTATCGTGAGCAGTGGTGAGGTGCTATCGTGAGCAGTGGTGGTCAGGGGCATACATCAAGTGTTAACGAGTTAAATAAAGAGTTTTTCGGGGGCAGAGATCGAGTCCCAGAGCGCAGTGCAGATCCTTCTCATGTTACATCGAGGTGATCGAGGGCCCTTTGAAATGTGTTGCTCGGGGGCATACATCGAGCCCCGGTGTTGACACCTAATTTATGTTTATAGGGGGCAAATGCAAGAATTGAAGGCAGTCACTTTGAAATATGCTGGTCGTGGACAAATATCAAGCCCCGGTGTGCTAGCGCTTGAAGTATGGCTGTCGTGAGCAAGCTTTGAGTCCCGGTGAGAAGTCATTAAGTGCTGTGAAGATTCACACCTTAACTCGGGGGCTAGGATCGAGCCCCGCTGTTGTCTAGTGGTGCTTGGCAGGAATGAAATGTAAACTGAGGGAAAAGATTGTAACACAGTTTAAAAAGTACTGATCTCTGGGATGCAATCCTGATGTGAAGTGTGGGGCGAAAATTGCATTTGGTTTTCACATTTAAAATATGAGTGAGGTCAAAGATCAACAGATTGCTAATCAGAGTATTGACGACTCTAGCTAAATTCTGTTTTTTCGAAGTGTGGCATTTATGTGGTGTTTTCTCCTCAATAATGGACCAACTGTTACAGTTTATTTTTAAAATGTCTAGCATGAGATGAGGAGTACACACGCCGCTTTACCTTCCCACAGAAGCCTTCTGTGACGACTCCTCACTCCATCCACGTTTGTACTCCTTTGTGGCAATATGTAGTGCATGTTAGTGCCGAGAACCACCCGGTTCTACGTCAATATGCGTGGCTCCATTTTGTATCTACACGCCAAGTATTGCCAATAAAGTTAATTGCGTGAACCAGGTACTGACGATAAAGATAATTTTAATGTGAGGATTGCTGTGAGCGTTGCTGCCTGAAGATCGTCAAGGAGTCACAGGTACTGTCATTTAAGTTAATTGAAAACTCCATATTTCCGGGAATGTCGCGGTGGAAAATTTAGAACTAGTATAACAGCGCCATCTTCTGGCTATTTGCGCCACGACAAGGAAATAAACAGTTCACTCGTTTAAGACACCGTGAAATTTAGAGCACCGATTGAGGAACTGTATTTCGAGTCAAGACTTTGTAATGAATAGTTAGCTGCGTGAAGATCGACAATGAGTCAGAGAGCCAAGAAACCAGAACAGGAACAGTATGAATTAAAAAATCCAGAGTAAGCCCAGAATCGGGACAGCGATTCCAGAAGCGGGTCTGAGAGCCATTGTTGGGGACAATAGTCCCAGAACTTGAACCATGATGAAGAGCCCAAATAACGGGGACGAACAGCCCGTGTGGGGATTAAGGTCCCAGAACTTGAACCGCAACAAACGTCCCAGAAGCGGAGGATTGTTGCGTATGAGTTGGTGTTGAGATGCTAGTCCACTCATCGGTTCGATGCGTGTTGAGATGACTGTGAAGCCCTATGTCATTCATTAATTTTGATGTGTGATGTTGAGCCACTCATTACTTTAATGTTGTGCATGAGATGGCGGTAGAGGATGTTGAGCCACTCATTACTTTAATGTTGTGCATGAGATGGCGGTAGAGGATGTTGAGCCACTCATTACTTCAATGTTGCGCATGAGATGGCTGTGAAGCGTTAAGCATGAGTATGCAGTAGAGGGTAAGGGAAAGGTAGGTGTTTCCCCTATTACGATGTTCAGTGTGCTTTGGGAGGTGTATTCCCCCCATAGGGAAGTGTTTTTCCCCTATTACGGTGTTTTGTGTTTCATAGGGAGGTTACTGTGTGAGTGTTTTATTTCCCTAGTCCTGCATGAGTATGTGGTAGAGGATGTGCTTTCGGATCTCTGGTTCTGCATGAGTATGCGGTACAGGGTGTGCTTTAGGTCCCTGGTGAGTGGACGTAATATTACAGTGTGTGCAGTAGAGGGCATGTGATATTCCCTAGTCCTGCTATTTGTTTGCATTTACGATTTCTATCTTACTGTTTGATTACGTACATTATTATTGTTACATTATTATATTATTATTATTACATAAGGAAGGCAATTTTATTATCTACATTACTATTATTACATTATTACATTATTATTATTATTACGAAGGGAGGATTTTTCCCATTTACTACTGTGTTAATGTATACTTATTTTGGAATGTCTATATCTTCTCTCCTTATATGTATATGTTATATACTGCTTGATTTTTCTTTAATCAATATAAAGGGGAGATGTGTTGTAATCTGCTTGTTAAGTAATGCATCCTCCCTGCCCTTGTTCTCTGTCTTGCTGCTCAGCCAATGTGATGTCAGTAGAATGTTATGAATGTTTGTACTTGAAGGGAGTGCAGTTGGAGATGATGGGCTGAGCAGCAAGGAGGCTGCTCCTGGTGGGGCGTATATTGGAGCTTATATTGGAACTTACTAAGCTGGAACTTGATGAATAAACCACTAACTACAAGAGCTGTCTACGAGACCTCTTTGAATGCTACAAAGTCATTCACACTAGAATATAGAAGGCCTACTGCATATGTCGCCACATTTAGAAATCAATAAAGTAAGCCTATTGGCATTAACATGAATGTACATCTGACCATGTGGTCTCTGCATAGAGGCCCATCAAACATTTTAACCAGGCCCAAATTATACATGGAAAAGAACATAAAGCATTTCTCGTGGAAACACAATGTGCTTAGTGTTAACAGACCTGTGTACTAAACCCCTTCCAATTGCAACGTAAAATCCCTCCCTAAATAATCAGTCAGTGGGTTCAAAGTGTAAAGCCTAATCCTATGGTATTTGGCAAAAGGTCTGTAATGTAAAACCCATGATTATTGTATTTATAAGAGTTGTCATTGTAATAGCCCTCCTTATTTTATTTGAGGAATCCTTTTAAGGAGTTACCAGGGCAGTCAGAAGTTACTAGCCTCCTTCTGTAAAAAGGGGTTCTTTCAACCTGTGGTGTCTTAGGGTTGTTGTACTCCAGTCCTTCAAACTGGGGACTAAGTGCTCCTTTTAACACTGTTCTCCAAGGATAATTAAGTAGAGCAGTCCAAGGCTGCCTCAGTGAGGTGCTATGGGCTAGAAACTCCGAACACAGCAACACACATTAGCACTCAATAAATCAATTTGAAGTCGATGCTTTTTCTTTTTATAACAGAAACATTTAATGCACACAAATCTGAATACTACAATCAAAATGAAACATGTTTGCATTATTGCAGCAAGGGTTACAAAATGGTCCCCTTCCCCCATGGGAACCTTGCAGTTTAAGCTCGTTGTAACTCATAGACCCTAAATAAATATCACAGGGGAGCAACTAAATCTGAAAATGTAGTCTGTTTTCCTTTACCTGTGAGATGGCAATTTGTGCACAAGTAGGCTTCAATCATAAAAATCAGCTTTGGTCATATATGGGCATATTGGAGAACATGAAGCTTTTCACAATCAAAAAGGTTATCTCTAGAGTCTTAGTCAAGCGATTCCCCAACGAAAATGAGAAGCCTACAGCATTTGTCACCACTTTTAAAAATCAATAAAGTAAGCTTTAACATGAAAATAAGCATGACCATGCAATTGTTGCTTAGGGCAGAGCCAAACCATCATTGAAATGTATATTAACTCTTCTTCTGAACACGGCTAGCATTTACGGTGATTAGACCTAAAACTCGATAGATGTACTGACCCCTTCCTATTGCATCAGTCAGAGAGTTCACAACGTAAAACTCCTTGCTATTTCATTTGTCAGAGTTCACAATACAAAACCTCTTGCTATTTCATTTGTCAGTTTACAATGCAAATCCCCTTACTTTTTCATTTGTCAGATTTCACAGCTGCTTGCTAAAAGTTCACAATGTAAAGGCCATTCCTCTTGTATTTTTCAGAGACTTCACTTTTAGGGAGGGGGGAATTTAACATATGCTTTTCACAGTAAATAGTTCAGGCCTGATGGTTTTTCCAAAAATGTTCATAATAAATAGATCAGACCTATGGCATCTGACATAACTCTTCCCACTAATACAATCAGGACTACAGCCTTGATCGTTGGCTTGCCACCATAACCAACCCGGCCTACTGTATCACGTACAACCTGTGCAATACAAGCACCCTTTCAAAGGAAGCACACAGCGTCCGCCCCAAAAAGTCTAGCATGGTGGAAGAACAACATGTGGGCGGAACCAAAGGCCCTCTCCTCAGTAGTGCTTTTTAAAGCTCTTTTTCTGTGCATCACATAATACGATTAGTGAAGCACGGGACATTTTCAATGTCCAGAATGGAGGCAAATGAGAAATGGCTAAATCTCATTTCAATTATCTAGGCATCTTGTTTGAAGAAAATTTGTCATAGGGCGGTATGACCAACCAGAGAATACAAAAAATGGGGGTAGTGTGTGAATCTATTTTTAGATTCACAAAAGAATTGGGGCACAAACCAATTAAAGAGATGGTCCAGTTATATAAATCCAAATGTCTGGGCATAGGACCAACCAGAGAATACAGAAAATGGGAGTAGTGTGTGAATCTATTCTTAGAATCACAAAAGAATTAAGGCACGAGCCAATTAAAGAGATGGTCCAGTTATATAAATCCAAATGTCTGGGCATAGGAACATATGGAGCTGGCATGTGGGGCAAGGAAGCGCCAGCTAGAATGCAGGTCTTTGAAAACAAGTTCCTTTGCCGGATATTGGCCATCCCTAAATCAACCCCAGGCTTTATCTTCCACAGCGAATTAGGCATGGGCTATTTGGAAGATCAAATTAAAATTGCCCCCCCCCCCCTTTTTTTTTGCTGGTTTAAAGCTTTGTGAACCCCACAAGCAGGTTTTCCGAGAAACATTCTGAGCGATTGTCTGAATTTGGACAATAGATAACCTATCCCTTGGTTGGCATATGTCAGGAAAATCTTTAATGACATGGGCCTGATTAACCTTTTTGATATTCCAGATCGTATTGGGCCCCAAATTAAGGCCATAGTTGAGGAAAGATTTCTCATGTTGAATGAAGAGATTAGAATCGCAAGATTAAGCCTTTTAACCTCAGATCTTAACTATTTGCCAATTTCCACAACACCTGGGATAGAGCAGTATCTAATGTGGGTAGAAAATCAGAACATAGGTTTTGCCTCATGAGGCTCAGGTTACATTCAATTGAATATTTGGTTGCTTTCCCCAATTGTGGCTCCTAGTTTGAATCTCTTCCAGGCTTCCCATGTAATATTTTCTCGTGCCAAACGACAGTGCATTTTATGCTTTTAAGCACTTTATATAGCAGCTTGAAAGCACGCTTCTTACAACCAATTTTAAAGCACAAGCATTTAACATAGCACCAAGAAGGAGTGCTGATCTTTTTAAAATGCTTACATACTCCAATTTGTTGCTCTGTCCTTAATTATATTTTGTCTGCAATAAAATTGAGGAGGAGGTACGCTTCATAAGAATATTTATTTTAGCCCTAATGAGATTAACTGTATTTAAACTAATGTTAGCCTCTAAGGGGTCTATAAAGCAATTTGTATGTCATTTGCTAAATGCAAACAAGTTTTTTCTTTTTAATTTGAACATACATTTTTTTCCTGGTTATTAAATTCAAATCTTTAACATCAAAATTATATTGTTATAACATACCCTATTTACGTTTGCATATTCTCCATGTGATGCCATAACCGCTTCTGTTATAATTTATATATTTTTCGTGCTAATTGATTTGTGATGTTTTTTCCATAATTTCTGACTGAAATACTATACGATGTCAAATGCATTTTTAAATGTGTGTTTTTATGCTCATTGTTATGACCGAATAAAGACTATTGAATGAACGAGAAATGGATGGAGCATAATGGAGACCACTAGAACTATACACCACCACTAGCTCCCTTGGATTTGAATCAGAGTTCAAACCCCCTTGTGTGGTGCATATGTGTCTGAAAGAAGAGACATTTTGCAGTAAAACAATATTTTGCCCAACCAGTTCAGTTATCCAGAGTGGCCTGGTGAAATTAATGGGCTATGGTATATTAACAAAGCCTGGCCTCCCTGAATAAGAAGCACAGACAGTACAATAGAAAGGTCACTAGAATGAAAGCTTTGTGATTGTAGTAAAAAAGCCAGTAACAAGCATTTGTAAGATTAGATGTGTACTATCCAGCAATTTAAGTCACCATTTCCGCCATCTTAAACTAAATGAAAAATAGCAGTTCTAAGGTGAAATGGATGCACCTCGTACTGATAATGCATTCCTCCAAACATGAGCCTCCCTTAACTCCTGCGGGGAAATTAAATGGGAATGTGGAAGTACACATTTTTGGAGTATATTGCAGCAGTTCTCCTGTTAGAAGCCCATGTTTGCTCAAAAGCAGGCAGTAAGAGTCTCAAACTGGGAAACTCTCCAAATCATGCTACACCCACAGCACTAGCTACCCTGTACTCCGTCAACTAGCTAACTATAAAAGAAATCTGTAAACTTATCAAGGCTAACAACAGGCCCTTAACCTCCAAACATACATAAAGAAATTCTCCATGAAACATCTACAGCCATTAAGGTCAGAGCAAACATCGCCTCCTCAATAACAACTTGAAAGTTATAGAGGGATCTCAAAACTGCCTACATTACACCAACACTAAAGAAACAGGGACTTTAGCAACCTAACCTGGAAAATTACAGACGAATATCCAACTGACCATTCCTAGGTAAACTAATTGAAAAGGCAGCCTTCTCGCAGTTCTACAGCATCCATGAACAAAAGAAGCTCCTCTCAGACAGAGACAGATTCAGACTGGGAATGACAACTTAATCAGTATTAATCTCTATCTTGGATGATCACAAGAACACAAGGTTCTTAATGGAGTCACAACACTACTCCTGCTTGACTGAACAACAGTATTCAACATTGAACATTAGCAACCAGTAGTCCAAAGGGTAAATGACACAGGAATTCAAGGCACAGTATTTAATTGAAAAAAATATACCTCACTGACAGAGCCCACAATGTCAAACTTCCTCCATTCTGCTAGATGCCACTCACCTATTGCATAGGGTCCCTCTCCCCTTTTAAATATGCCTGTCTTTTCACCCTGACATTGTCAACTCCTTCATGTTTACATGCTACAACTGTGTTACAATTATGCTGATGATACCCAGATCATAAAACCTTCTGATTTTAAGTCCTCCGTACCAACATACCAAGGCAAGCTATAACCAATCTAGAACATGGCAGCCAGGATAGCTCTAAACGACCCCAGCCCTGAAAGGTTACCAGTTCAAGAAGAATCTCTTGCAGAGCCTCTTGTATCACCCACTGGGCAATTCAAGGTACAGGACTTATCTTTGTGCAGTCAAATCTCGGACTCTGCAATCAAAAGAGAAACGCCAGATCCAAAATGTCTCCAAACCTTTTAAAAATAATAAAACTCCCATCATTGGCAGTTCCTTCTCAGTTCAGCTGTGCAAACTCTGCAATACACTCTCAAAGAAAATAGGGATTAAATGGCTATGAGTTCTTTTTTTTTTTAAATGAAGTTTTGGTACATGCACAGCTCCACTGAACCAAGGCTTCCCCGATCCTGGTCACCAATAGGCTTAAGATACACAGTTCTCACTTTTCATCATGAGTTCTAAAGGGACACTCAAACGAAGAGACTGGGACATCAAGAGGAAGAAGTCTAAGAATGAATGGTGGAGGGGATACACAATGAATTACTTGCTATTACTTTCATTTATGTATTTATGGCATTTCTTTAGCACATTTTCTAAACTGAAAGTTTAATAAGCCTACAAAAGTTAAAAAAAAAATTGTTTAAAAAAAAAGGTTGTAGTGACAGAGAATGTTAAATGTACAGGCAGCAGAGAGAGCATAATGAAATTAATTGGAATAATTTTGGAAAAATCCCTTCTGCCAGACTCGACTCGTGTTATCACAAAGCATGATTGCATCCAAAGATAAAGGGAAATCCAAGAGATAAATATATGATGAAAGGCACACATTCTAAAAGGTACACAAATTGGTGGAGATTCATAAAAATGGAACTCCTCACTGTTTCACTTACGTAACCACAGAATTGACAACTTTATGAAGCATAGACAACTCTACTGAGGGAATAAAGTCATAAACCAAGGATAGCTGCAGACCAAGCAGATATGAGCATCAGGTCGCACACTACCAAAAGCGGCACAATAGGAATGGAAGAAGTCCAAGACACTAAACTGCCAACAAAATGACAAGAGTTCAAAGCAAAATGTGCATATAGGGCCATACATCTACAAAAGACCCCTTGCCAACATGAACCAATGAACACCGTAATGAACTAAAGGGGTCAGATAACTTATAGGATATGAAACACAAACACAACCAGATACTCCATGTGCACAGCCCATCACAGGGCACGTTTTAGTTCAATAAAGGTTTTCAGTTTAGGAGTACTCTTTAATTTACTGCTTCTCATATACCCTGGTTGAGGAAGAAACCTGAGAAATCTCTCAGAGCCCTTTTGTCGCACTCTAAAGAGGGTTCTCAAGTGGCTATATTATAAAAACGTGTTACAATGCAAAGGACTGAACGGTTCAGAAATCCCTTACCTTCTAAAGGAAGTTAGAAGTCCCAACAAGCCTGCTTCTAAAGCATGGGGGAAAGCAGCCATACATCCTGAAAAACTAAACATCCAGAGCCATACACTGGCAACTAGATCAATGTGGTTTACTTTGGAGATGGCAAAGACTGCCCTTCACTCATCCACTCACAGAAGTGAGCGACCTTGAATGGCCTAGCCACAATGAGCGTTAGACATGATTGTTTCAGTAGCCAAAACACCCCAGGTTATTTGCTTGCCTTGGTATAAGAGAGGAATTCTTAAATATTTGTTAATCTTCTCCAGAGATGTGGAGGCCTTCATCAATTGAAAAGCTCCCGGAGGAGTCCCATCTCCAGAGTCAGTCAAACAAATTGACATAGGTGGCAGTTTTGCGAATGCAATCTGTACCCCCTTAGCCTCTGCAAACCTGGGCAGACCATTCATCAGGAGGGCTGAAAACTAGGAGGATTCTAGATCTCAAATCCCTCCTTAACATGAACACCTACAGCAGCCAAAGGAGGATCTATGCCATCTAAAGGGAGCTTTTCTAAAGTCCTTCCAGGGAGCCCAAGTCCCCAGCCCAAACACAACCTCACATGGAGAGGGTACACGAATGTCAGCCATGTCTATTAAAGTCTTCGATATCAATGGAGCTTATGACAAGGGGGTCGAAGAGGAACACCGAGATTCTGCCAAGAGGTTCTCTGATAAACTTGATAGAGGTTTCAACCACTCTAAAAGCTACTGATTATAGCCAGTTTATAAACTAGAGATCTGAATTGGGGAAGGGGCTTTTTGTCTTGGGAAACTCATGAACTCTACAATCTCCATTGAAGCATACACCTTAGCGGACTATATTTGAGAGGTGAAGCAAAACAATGGAACTGACTTTTAGGAAGAAGGGCCCGTGTCAGTCAGCTCTTGGTTAGAAAGTCAAATGTGCAGCTACTCGTGAGAGTAATACTTTCAGCAACCTTCAAGAAGACATAGTGCCACTGAGGTGTACTATGTGAAGGTAGGTGGTAGAGGTGTGAGGGACAGGTGGAGACATCATTCCTATCTACATGGCCACATGAGCAGCTACATCTCTGTCAAGAGCTGGTACCACTTCAAAGCGTAACTGCCTGCTGCAAGATAGTGCCTGCATGAGAAACTCATTTAGAGGAATTTGAGCTTGAGGACACCACAGTCAAGTGCGAAGCCAAAAAGCGCAACTGGAATACCTTACTGCAGACAACAATCTAGTCGTTAACCTCCACTGCTAATAGACAGGACACAGAAAGCTAGGTGTTGTGAAAAGAGATCTCAGCAACAAAGCCTTGCCGCACTAGACCCTAAACATATTAGGTTCTGTGCTTCATCACCAATGTAGAAACCAAGCCCGGAAAGCTGAAACCCCCAAGGTCACAGTTTTGTAGAATTCAAGGAAGGTACCCAAAGCCACGCCACATTAGCACAGCAAGTCACCTGCTTATGGGATTAAAGAGATCAACTGATACCAAGACTTACTCACAAGTCAAGGTAAAGTCATGATGAAAAGGATGAAACAAAAAGGAAACACAACTGAAGCAGGAGGGTCCTCAGGAGACTTTGCTGGCGGCACCCCACCCAGAAGACATAACTAAGAATCTCCAGAACCCCAGAGGAAAATCGGTAACTGAGGGTTCCGGCCAGAAGGTGTTTTAAGGGCATTAAAGGAATATCTACTGCACTGGGAATGGGAAGTGGTGTGGTATTATTATGGGCAATCAAAATGGTCTAGCACTAGGTTTGCTTCAGATAGTATGGCAAGAGAGCCTCAAGTAGACAAATCAAGCGGAATGCATAGAAGACAGAAAGCTGCCCAAAGAGCCCCCAGAGGACTGAGGAAAAATCTCAGAACGGTAACCTGTCTTGCAAGCCATATTTCAGGGCCATGAGCAAGCATCAGGCCCAGTCAAGAGTTAGAAAACACAGTGCAAAATGCCTCAAAAAGCTCCATAAACAATGCTGGGATGCTGTCTGATGAAGGCCTGGGAGGGGTCTGGGCCCAGGGGCCTCCACATGAGCATGATTAAACCAAGTGGGCCTCTCGTCAGAAAAGTGTAGAAGGGCTAACCCATATAAGGGGGCCTTTGGAAACAGTGATGGGCAGGAGAAGGGTCCTATGCGAATCCTGTCAAGATGGGAGCCAAGGGAGCAAACCTCCCCAAGGGATCTGCAAGCCTAGGTTGCTAAAAATAAAAAGAGCCTGTAGGATGCCTTCAGGTTAAATCACAATAGACACAGCTTCTCTGGAGGCACAAGAAAGTAGACCTTGATTACTGTACTTTGGGGGTGCAGACAGAAACGGTCACTTATCTGTAACATCGGTTTGTGCTGGTAGTGCTGTAGATTCATATGCTTTGCACATTCCTACCATCTAGTATTGGGCTTGGAGTGTTACAAGTTGTTTTTCTTCAAAGAAAGAGTTTTGGTTTGAGATGACTCATGATACCTCCCTCCTGAATCCCACAATGCACAAGGACATAGACTGCATATTACATTTCGGTTTTCTCCTTGTGTAAGAAAACATTAGTAAAAGTATCACAGGTGTTATGAATGTTCGCACCTGAGTAGGCAAATAGGGCCCGTGTGGAGAAAACAAAAAAATTACCTTCGGGAATAAATCAAAACCGTAGAAGTGGTTATTGGAAAACAAGATGGTGAAGGTGGTAACCTCATATAAATACCTGGGAATGATGTTTACTAAAACATTGAATTTGGCCATACATAAAGAAATTGTGGAGGCCCGTAAAGCCCCTACTATAGGAGGATTAGTAAGGTTTAAAAACACATTTGGGGGACCATTCCTGACCCCGCGTCTATCCGCTTATAACACGATGGTGCTTGTACGGGGATGAGCTTCTGACCCCAAGTGCAGAGGCAAGCTGGGAGAAGTGTGAGGGTCAATGCCTGAAAAAATTGTGAGGGCTACCAAATAGTGCAATGTGCCCGGCATATTATTGGAAGGGGACTTGCAGGCTTGGGATTTTCTAGCCTACAAAGCATCCTTGACCTTTTAGGACAAAATCTGGGCCTCGGAGGTCCAAAACGTTTCAGTCCTCTGTGCTAGTGAAATTCCACGAGCGAATTAAGATGGGCGGTGCAGGTCAGGAATAGACTAGGTAAAATCGCTGTGACACTAAAGGTCGGGAAATTTAAAGTCACTGAGGCCTCCCACCTTTCGAAAGGGAAGTTGAAAGAGGCCTGTAAGAGAGAATCAAGGATGGCTGATCTACATTATGTATCAAGTATACCCTCATCAAACTATATGCAGGAGTCCTGGGATAACCAAAGATCATTCCCATAAATAACTGAACTGACTAATGCAAAGTTACGCACAGTTATTAAAATTTCAGATTGGTCTGAATTTATTACGTGAAGTATGAGAAATTTAATGCACTTTCTGATAACTGTGCCTGTGGACTACAGTTTCAAAATGTTAATGTTCACTTTTTGTTAAACTGCGTGTACTTTTATAGATTCCGATGTCAGATCTTAAAACCACACTTTAAAAAAATATATAATATACATCATCGTAATGAAGCACTTGCACTACTTGTGAACATGGAGTTTTTAGAAGTTGCCTGTGGGCTAGCAAAGTTTTAAAAAATATGTCCGGGTTAGAAATGCTGAAAGCTGATCCTTGACAACGTAGGCTACCTCCTATGTTGGTCCTTGTGGAAGGAACCACAAAAGGGGCCAATTTGATAAGAGCTATTGATTCGATGCCTATTAGAGTGCGATCGCGGGGTTTTGTGGGTAGGCTCCGTTACAGACTGTGCATAGGTCCTGGGGGAAGAGGGTGTTGGAATGAATTTTAATATTGTGGTTGTATGTATTTATTGTTTTATAGACACTTGTCTAAACAATAATAAAGATGACTTGCTTGCTGCTGTACTAAGCAAACACAAGGAGATGATGGATGGAGCGCTGAAACTTTTCAGACACTCACCCCCAGTCACAGATCTGGGTTGAATCCATCATCGTTCTTTAGCTCACTTCGCCACCCCAGTTCAGACACAGCTATATGCAAATCAGTCTTGACCTTGTGCCTCATGGGAACAGTCCAGCCCTAAAGCACTACAACTTGTAAACTGATTATTACAGGTAAGTACCTAACTTTTTCCATTTGCAGCATGTGTCGCTATAAATCCTATGTTTAGCAGACTGAAAAGTGCCCTTCCCCTTAAGTGGTTGATCGCGACCAGGAATGAAAGATGTTTGAAACAATGTTTTAAGGACAGCTTGTCCAACTTGCGATTTCTGGCTGGCTTGTATTTCCACACAATGTTAGTGGACAGTGATCTACATAGCCGCTTTCCAGATGTCTGTTAAAGGGATATTGGCTAGCAAGGTCATGATGGCCCCTTCTCTACGAGGGAAATGCTATCGAGGCACATCAACACAGAGGGTAATCCACGTTAAGGTCTTGAATAACAAATCTGGATGCACTTTACAATCTGTCGAGTTCAAACTTTGAAACTGGGTTGTCAAGGTGGGGCAGTGCAAAAACAAATTGTTGCTACATTTTTCCAACTGATTACATATGATCTACATACAATGGTTCTTTGTACGTTTAAAGTATGTAATGACATTAACACTGCAGTCTGTGGACGAGGGAAGGAGGAGAGTAAATCAAGAAACGAACAGACATGAAACAGAAAGACAAGTTTTGGCAAGAAACGAGGTTGGGTCCTAAAAACAATCCGATCCCTGTGCAACTGGTTAAAAGATTTTTCCACTGATAAAGCCTGCACTTACTAACTCTGCAAAGGGAAGTGAATACAAGGAAAGCCATTTTCCATGACAAAAGTTGCAGGAAGCGCAAATTGAGGGGCTCAAAAGGAGGTCCCATAAGTAAAATGACATGGTGCCGTTATGGTAGAGGTAATAACCTAGGAGGAATGACCCTTTTATGTCTTCCATGAAGGTTTTAATGCCAGACATTTTGAAAATGGACTATGTTAGAAATGGGGGTCTCTAGTTGGTAGAGGTAGGTACCTTCGTCCAAATAGGGACCCTTGCTTCTAGTCAGGGTAAGGGGGATACACTCCTAAAATAACCCCTGCTTTTACCCCCTTGGTAGCTTGGCACGAGCAGACAGGCTTATCTCAGAGGCAGTGTGTAAAGCATTTGTGAACACATACAGTAACACAGTAACACTACAAAGGGATACCACACCAGTTTAGAATAATAAGTAATCTTTATCTAAACCAAAACAAGACCAAACGACAAAAATCCACAATATAGTATTAAAAAGAAGGCTTTCAAATGGTAGAAATGGTTCAGTTCAATGCAAGTTGTAAATGCGACACTTTTCTCAAAAGTACCTTAGACGCGTCACGCAAAACAAACAAAATGGCCGCAGGGAAGGTGATGCGTCGGTTCCTTACACTCAGGGAAGGTGATGCATCGATTCCTTGCTCCGGGGGAGGTGATGCGTCGGTTCCTTACTGCAGCGCAGGGGAGTGGATGCGTCGGTTCCTTACCGGAGAGGAGGTGATGCGTCTTTTTCTTACTGCGTGGGGAGTTGATGCGTCGGTTTCTTACTGCGGCCCCCAACGATGCGACAGTCTTGGCGCCTCGATGCGATGCGTCGATCCGGTACGATGCGTGGTTTCGTGCAGCCGCACAGAAGGCTTGCGTTGGGATCGGTGCGGTGATCTCGGACTTCGGAGATCGTTGCACCCGATGCGTAGTGCGGCGATTTCTCTAGCCGCGGCAGGCGCTGCAAAGGTTTCTTCGGCGATGCGTCGGAAAACAGGTGCGGATGCAACACGCTTCTTCGATGTTGCATCGATTTTCCAGCTCCCAGCGACAGTCTCTAGAGGTCCTAAACAGCAGCAGGCACCTCTATGCAGGTTGGAATTCCCAGCAAGGAAATTCAGGGGAGCTGGTAGGGAAGTCTTTGTGTCCCTGAGACTTCAGAACAAGAGGCAAGTTCAGTTTCAAGCCCTTGGAGATCTTTTCTTCAAGCAGGTGACAAAGCAAACAGCAAAGTCCTTTTCCTCCTTTCCCTGGCAGCAAGCAGCCACTGCAGGCCAACCCCAGACAGCAAACAGCACAGGGGCAGTATTCTTCCTCAGCTTATCCGGCTCTTCTCCTTGGCAAAGGTTCCTCTTGATTTCCCAGAAGTGATCTAAAAGTCTGGGCCCCTCTTTTTATATACCAAAATCCTTTGTTCTCTGAAGGCAGAGAGTGTCTGTACCCAGCCAAAACCAGTTCTGTGGGGCACTTTGTAAATGCACAACAACCTCCGTTGTCAGTGTGAGCCCTGGCTCCAGAGACGCCACAAGGGGCGGAGCCGTCATTGTGGAAGGCAGGCATAGCCCTATTCAGGTGCTACTCCTCCCACCACTCCAAATGCAGACCAGGCCTATTCAGCCCAGCCCTGACTCATCAGACTTCTGGAGCCGCTGCCCCTCTCCAGCCCCTGTCATCCAAAAGCCAGACATGCAATACACAAGCCTAGCAGAGGCACACTGGATGGTTAGGCAAGAAAATACCTACTTTCTAAAAGTGGTATTTTCCAACACAGAATGTAAAAATCACCCTCACTAAAAGATGCACTTCAACATTCTGAGTTCAGGCATACTAAACTTTACTTTTCTATCTTGTTCCTAGGGTCAGTTATGTTTATAAGATGTTATAAACAAACTCCCCATTATGTCCTATGGGAACAGATAGCCTTGCAATAGTGAAAAACGAAATTGGCAGTATTTCACTATCAGGACATGCCACACACATCAGGACATGTCCTACCTTTCACATACAATGCACCCTGCCCACAGGGGTACCTTGGGCCTACCTTAGGGGTGACTGATATGTAGAAAAGGGAAGGTTTAGGGACTGGCAAGTGTGTGCACTTGCCAAGTCGACATGGCAGTCCCAGACTGCACACAGGCTCTGCAATGGCAGGCCAGAGTCACATTTTACAAGCTGCTTCTGTGGGTGGCACAATCGGTGCTGCACGCCCACCAGCAGCATTTGATTTAAAGACCCTGGGCACACATAGTGCACTGTACTAGGGTCTGACAAGTAAATCAAATAAGCCAATCATGGAATCACTAATCCATAACAATAATTCACAAAGGGAGCACTTTGGCACTGAACAGCAGTGGCAAAGTGCCCAAAGCATCTAGACCAGCAAAAATGGAGTCCAACACACAGCAAAACACAGGAGGTAAAGGCAAAAAATGGAAGGGAGACCCACGCCACTGATGCCAGGTCTAACAGACTAGTATTGTGTATTTTGGAGGTAGGCAATGACAGCTGCCACAGAAAGTGAAACAACTCGCATTTGTGACTTAATGCCGGAATATACATATTGAAAATGCAAATGCCTCTGTTTACTTAACAGATAGTTACATTTTAATAATCAATAGCAATTTTGTTTTTGTAGCTGCTTGAAGACCACTAAAGCCCTAGCATTACCGCACACACATTTGAAACAAGTCTCCATCTTGTTAACCTGTGTGGTGCACCGCACATTTCACAGAACCATTCTAGCAAAGTGTTGCCTCGTTCTGAAGACATTGAGAAGAGGAATTTAGAAAACAGTAGAGTCAGCTTTTTCTGGTGATACTTGCATCAGTTTGCCAAGGTCTTCACGCATTCTTCTCATGAGAAGAGCCTGCTGATTAGTGCCTATGTAGGTTGAAGTTTGCAACGTGCTCTCGCTTCTATCCACTTGCACTGAGAACAGGAGTATAAATGTAGCACCAAAATGTATAGCTTTTAGCATTACATGCTCCAACTGATTGATGGTGAAGCTCTGGGCTCTTAAAAAAGCAATTGACTTGCTTATTTTCAATGCCTGTTGTCGGTTTTTGCATTAAACACGTTCTACTTCTAACCTCTATATAAGTGTTTGTGCTTTCTTTTACAGAACCTGGTGCATTGTGTGTCAGGAATCGTTTTAGCTAGGCAAACACAGGATCTCTGGACCGGACTTCACATTATCATCCTACATGCCACAGGTATGGGAGACATTATTTTGCAAGGGGGATGGAGCACAGCTCAGAGCTCAATCTGAAGGTAGAGCCGGACAGCTTTAGCATATTGAACAAAATTTAGGTTAAGTCTAACTGCACCTAACATATTGTGTTTGCATTGCATGTGTAGTCTTGCATTGTCTGTAGTGCTTTGCACAAAGGTGTCATCTACGCAGGAGATGACGGGATAATAGAATTGTTCGGTAAGTGGAAATGGAGTAGGCCAGAGTCAAAGGTTGTGTGAGTGCAAATCCATGGCTTAGAGCAAGCAGGCTCTATAAATAGTGTGGGAATGAGGGAAGATAGACAGGAGTGCCGGGACGCAAAGCACATACCATTAAAGGATGAATGTGTGAGAGAAAGATTCCTTCTGATTGAGCCACCCTGGCTCCTTCGCTAGTCCTTCCAGGTGCACAACTGAAGGTCAGCCAAACACAAGGGGATCCTAGGGTGTGAGTGGAGGATATCTTTCCTCCCCACACGAGATTAGTTAGAAGATAATCGAGGGAACTCCTACCCTGTTTTCAGTTTCCTAGGCACTCTACACTGGACGTGCTGGAGGCACAAGGCTGACTGACCCCTTCTGCTGTCTTCCAAGTGATCATGAGCAAAGAAACCGTAATGGGAACCAAAAAGTCTTAAACCTAGTGAGCCCACACCATAAGGTACTCCTGCTAAAACTATGTAACACTAATATGGTAAAGCCAATCGCAAGTTTTTGATACAGTCTGTGGGACTAAATAACAAGGATGAGAACAATTCCTTTCCTAAACACGGTCTCTCGATATAGAAAGAATAGAGTATTTGTAAATAAGTTAAAAGATCATAAACATAAGAGACGAAGAAGAGTGGCCACTCTTTTTGCTATAGCAAGAGGAGCCCCATAAATGTAAGTATGAATCCCAAGTCCGTGGTATGAAAAATAACCAGGAGAAACTGAATGGTCTAATAAGTTCTCAAGAACAGATTTAGGGCTTGTGTTCCTACTGCTCGGCTTTCTCCCTATCCATTTTCCAAGATCACTGAACCACCAGAGAAATAGAAAGAGAGCTAGGACCAAAGGAAGGAGGAATTGTGGGACATATTCTCTAGTTCCACTGAAGAAACAAATACCCCTACATACTCTTTCCGACCTGACCTTCTTGAATATTCATTTAAGCAGAACAAGGTATTAGTTGAGGAAAGATTTCTCATGTTGAATGAAGAGATTAGAATCGCAAGATTAAGCCTTTTAACCTCCGATCTTAACTATTTGCCAATTTCCACAACACCTGGGATAGAGCAGTATCTAATGTGGGTAGAAAATCAGAACATAGGTTTTACCTCATGAGGCTCAGGTTACATTCAATTGAATATTTGGTTGCTTTCCCCAATTGTGGCTCCTAGTTTGAATCTCTTCCAGGCTTCCCATGTAATATTTTCTCGTGCCAAACGACAGTGCATTTTATGCTTTTAAGCACTTTATATAGCAGCTTGAGAGCACGCTTCTTACAACCAATTTTAAAGCACAAGCATTTAACATAGCACCAAGAAGGAGTGCTGATCTTTTTAAAATGCTTACATACTCCTACAATTTGTTGCTCTGTCCTTAATTATATTTTGTCTGCAATAAAATTGAGGAGGTACGCTTCATAAGAATATTTATTTTAGCCCTAATGAGATTAACTGTATTTAAACTAATGTTAGCATCTAAGGGTGTCTATAAAGCAATTTTTATGTCATTTGCTAAATGCAAACAAGTTTTTCTTTTTTAATTTGAACATACATTTTTTTCCTGGTTATTAAATTCAAATCTTTAACATCAAAATTATATTGTTATAACATACCCTATTTACGTTTGCATATTCTCCATGTGATGCCATAACCGCTTCTGTTATAATTTACATATTTTTCGTGCTAATTGATTTGTGATGTTTTTCCCATAATTTCTGACTGAAATACTATACGATGTCAAATGCATTTTTAAATGTGTGTTTTTATGCTCATTGTTATGACCGAATAAAGACTATTGAATGAACGAGAAATGGATGGAGCATAATGGAGACCACTAGAACTATACACCACCACTAGCTCCCTTGGATTTGAATCAGAGTTCAAACCCCCTTGTGTGGTGCATATGTGTCTGAAAGAAGAGACATTTTGCAGTAAAACAATATTTTGCCCAACCAGTTCAGTTATCCAGAGTGGCCTGGTGAAATTAATGGGCTATGGTATATTAACAAAGCCTGGCCTCCCTGAATAAGAAGCACAGACAGTACAATAGAAAGGTCACTAGCTGAAGAAAGCTTTGTGATTGTAGTAAAAAAAGCCAGTAACAAGCATTTGTAAGATTAGATGTGTACTATCCAGCAATTTAAGTCACCATTACCGCCATCATAAACTAAATGAATTTAGCAGTTCTAAGGTGAAATGGATGCACCTCGTACTGATAATGCATTCCTCCAAACATGAGCCTCCCTTAACTCCTGCGGGGAAATTAAATGGGAATGTGGAAGTACACATTTTTGGAGTATATTGCAGCAGTTCTCCTGTTAGAAGCCCATGTTTGCTCAAAAGCAGGCAGTAAGAGTCTCAAACTGGGAAACTCTCCAAATCATGCTACACCCACAGCACTAGCTACCCTGTACTCCGTCAACTAGCTAACTATAAAAGAAATCTGTAAACTTATCAAGGCTAAAAACAGGCCCTTAACCTCCAAACACACAAAGAAATTCTCCATAAAACATCTACAGCCATTAAGGTCAGAGCAAACATCGCCTCCTCAATAACAACTTGAAAGTTATAGAGGGATCTCAAAACTGCCTACATTACACCAACACTAAAGAAACAGGGACTTTAGCAACCTAACCTGGAAAATTACAGACGAATATCCAACTGACCATTCCTAGGTAAACTAATTGAAAAGGCAGCCTTCTCGCAGTTCTACAGCATCCATGAACAAAAGAAGCTCCTCTCAGACAGAGACAGATTCAGACTGGGAATGACAACTTAATCAGTATTAATCTCTATCTTGGATGATCACAAGAACACAAGGTTCTTAATGGAGTCACAACACTACTCCTGCTTGACTGAACAACAGTATTCAACATTGAACATTAGCAACCAGTAGTCCAAAGGGTAAATGACACAGGAATTTAAGGCACAGTATTTAATTGAAAAAATATACCTCACTGACAGAGCCCACAATGTCAAACTTCCTCCATTCTGCTAGATGCCACTCACCTATTGCATAGGGTCCCTCTCCCCTTTTAAATATGCCTGTCTTTTCACCCTGACATTGTCAACTCCTTCATGTTTACATGCTACAACTGTGTTACAACTGTGCTACAACTATGTTACAATTATGCTGATGATACCCAGATCATAAAACCTTCTGATTTTAAGTCCTACGTACCAACATACCAAGGCAAGCTATAACCAATCTAGAACATGGCAGCCAGGATAGCTCTAAACGACCCCAGCCCTGAAAGGTTACCAGTGCAAGAAGAATCTCTTGCAGAGCCTCTTGTATCACCCACCGGGCAATTCAAGGTACAGGACTTATCTTTGTGCAGTCAAATCTCGAACTCTGCAATCAAAAGAGAAACGCCAGATCCAAAATGTCTCCAAACCTTTTAAAAATAATAAAACTCCCATCATTGGCAGTTCCTTCTCAGTTCAGCTGTGCAAACTCTGCAATACACTCTCAAAGAAAATAGGGATTAAATGGCTATGAGTTTTTTTTTTTTAAATGAAGTTTTGGTACATGCACAGCTCCACTGAACCAAGGCTTCCCCGATCCTGGTCACCAATAGGCTTAAGATACACAGTTCTCACTTTTCATCATGAGTTCTAAAGGGACACTCAAACGAAGAGACTGGGACATCAAGAGGAAGAAGTCTAAGAATGAATGGTGGAGGGGATACACAATGAATTACTTGCTATTACTTTCATTTATGTATTTATGGCATTTCTTTAGCACATCTTCTAAACTGAAAGTTTAATGAGCCTACAAGAGTTAAAGAAACAATTGTTTAAAAAAAAAAAAGAAAAAAAAAAAAAGGTTGTAGTGACAGAGAATGTTAAATGTACAGGCAGCAGAGAGAGCATAATGAAATTAATTGGAATAATTTTGGAAAAATCCCTTCTGCCAGACTCGACTCGTGTTATCACAAAGCATGATTGCATCCAAAGATAAAGGGAAATCCAAGAGATAAATATATGATGAAAGGCACACATTCTAAAAGGTACACAAATTGGTGGAGATTCATAAAAATGGAACTCCTCACTGTTTCACTTACGTAACCACAGAATTGACAACTTTATGAAGCATAGACAACTCTACTGAGGGAATAAAGTCAAATAAACCAAGGATAGCTGCAGACCAAGCAGATATGAGCATCAGGTCGCACACTACCAAAAGCGGCACAATAGGAATGGAAGAAGTCCAAGACACTTTGAGGGACTAAACTGCCAACAAAATGACAAGAGTTCAAAGCAAAATGTGCATATAGGGCCATACATCTACAAAAGACCCCTTGCCAACATGAACCAATGAACACCGTAATGAACTAAAGGGGTCAGATAACTTATAGGATATGAAACACAAACACAACCAGATACTCCATGTGCACAGCCCATCACAGGGCACGTTTTAGTTCAATAAAGGTTTTCAGTTGAGGAGTACTCTTTAATTTACTGCTTCTCATATACCCTGGTTGAGGAAGAAACCTGAGAAATCTCTCCGAGCCCTTTTGTCGCACTCTAAAGAGGGTTCTCAAGTGACTATATTATAAAAACGTGTTACAATGCAAAGGACTGAACGGTTCAGAAATCCCTTACCTTCTAAAGGAAGTTAGAAGTCCCAACAAGCCTGCTTCTAAAGCATGGGGAAAGCAGCCATACATCCTGAAAAACTAAACATCCAGAGCCATACACTGGCAACTAGATCAATGTGGTTTACTTTGGAGATGGCAAAGACTGCCCTTCACTCATCCACTCACAGAAGTGAGCGACCTTGAATGGCCTAGCCACAATGAGCGTTAGACATGATTGTTTCAGTAGCCAAAACACCCCAGGTTATTTGCTTGCCTTGGTATAAGAGAGGAATTCTTAAATATTTGTTAATCTTCTCCAGAGATGTGGAGGCCTTCATCAATTGAAAAGCTCCCGGAGGAGTCCCATCTCCAGAGTCAGTCAAACAAATTGACATAGGTGGCAGTTTTGCGAATGCAATCTGTACCCCCTTAGCCTCTGCAAACCTGGGCAGACCATTCATCAGGAGGGCTGAAAACTAGGAGGATTCTAGATCTCAAATCCCTCCTTAACATGAACACCCACAGCAGCCAAAGGAGGATCTATGCCATCTAAAGGGAGCTTTTCTAAAGTCCTTCCAGGGAGCCCAAGTCCCCAGCCCAAACACAACCTCACATGGAGAGGGTACACGAATGTCAGCCATGTCTATTAAAGTCTTCGATATCAATGGAGCTTATAACAAGGGGGTCGAAGAGGAACACCGAGATTCTGCCAAGAGGTTCTCTGATAAACTTGATAGAGGTTTCAACCACTCTAAAAGCTACTGATTATAGCCAGTTTATAAACTAGAGATCTGAATTGGGGAAGGGGCTTTTTGTCTTGGGAAACTCATGAACTCTACAATCTCCATTGAAGCATACACCTTAGCGGACTGACTATATTTGAGAGGTGAAGTAAAACAATGGAACTGACTTTTAGGAAGAAGGGCCCGTGTCAGTCAGCTCTTGGTTAGAAAGTCAAATGTGCAGCTACTCGTGAGAGTAATACTTTCAGCAACCTTCAAGAAGACATAGTGCCACTGAGGTGTACTATGTGAAGGTAGGTGGTAGAGGTGTGAGGGACAGGTGGAGACATCACTCCTATCTACATGGCCACATGAGCAGCTACATCTCTGTCAAGAGCTGGTACCACTTCAAAGGGTAACTGCCTGCTGCAAGATAGTGCCTGCATGAGAAACTCATTTAGAGGAATTTGAGCTTGAGGACACCACAGTCCAGTGCGAAGCCAAAACGCGCACCTGGAATACCTTACTGCAGACAACAATCTAGTCGTTAACCTCCACTGCTAATAGACAGGACACAGAAAGCTAGGTGTTGTGAAAAGAGATCTCAGCAACAAAGCCTTGCCGCACTAGACCCTAAACATATTAGGTTCTGTGCTTCATCACCAATGCAGAAACCAAGCCCGGAAAGCTGAAACCCCCAAGGTCACAATTTTGTAGAATTCAAGGAAGGTACCCAAAGCCACGCCACATTAGCACAGCAAGTCACCTGCTTATGGGATTAAAGAGATCAACTGATACCAAGACTTACTCACAAGTCAAGGGAAAGTCATGATGAAAAGGATGAAACAAAAGGAAACACAACTGAAGCAGGAGGGTCCTCAGGAGACTTTGCTGGCGGCACCCCACCCAGAAGACATAACTAAGAATCTCCAGAACCCCAGAGGAAAATCGGTAACTGAGGGTTCCGGCCAGAAGGTGTTTTAAGGGCATTAAAGGAATATCTACTGCACTGGGAATGGGAAGTGGTGTGGTATTATTATGGGCAATCAAAATGGTCTAGCACTAGGTTTGCTTCAGATAGTATGGCAAGAGAGCCTCAAGTAGACAAATCAAGCGGAATGCATAGAAGACAGAAAGCTGCCCAAAGAGCCCCCAGAGGACTGAGGAAAAATCTCAGAACGGTAACCTGTCTTGCAAGCCATATTTCAGGGCCATGAGCAAGCATCAGGCCCAGTCAAGTGTTAGAACACACAGTGCAAAATGCCTCAAAAAGCTCCATAAACAATGCTGGGATGCTGTCTGATGAAGGCCTGGGAGGGGTCTGGGCCCAGGGGCCTCCACATGAGCATGATTAAACCAAGTGGGCCTCTCGTCAGAAAAGTGTAGAAGGGCTAACCCATATAAGGGGGCCTTTGGAAACAGTGATGGGCAGGAGAAGGGTCCTATGCGAAACCTGTCAAGATGGGAGCTAAGGGAGCAAACCTCCCCAAGGGATCTGCAAGCCTAGGTTGCTAAAAGAAAGAGCCTGTAGGATGCCTTCAGGTTAAATCACAATAGACACAGCTTCTCTGGAGGCACAAGAAAGTAGACCTTGATTACTGTACTTTGGGGGTGCAGACAGAAAAGGTCACTTATCTGTAACATCTGTTTTTGCTGGTAGTGCTGTAGATTCATATGCTTTGCACATTCCTACCATCTAGTATTGGGCTTGGAGTGTTACAAGTTGTTTTTCTTCAAAGAAAGAGTTTTGGTTTGAGATGACTCATGATGCCTCCCTCCTGAATCCCACAATGCACAAGGACATAGACTGCATATTACATTTCGGTTTTCTCCTTGTGTAAGAAAACATTAGTAAAAGTATCACAGGTGTTATGAATGTTCGCACCTGAGTAGGCAAGTAGGGCCCGTGTGGAGAAAACAAAAAAATTACCTTCGGGAATAAATCAAAACCGTAGAAGTGGTTATTGGAAAACAAGATGGTGAAGGTGGTAACCTCATATAAATACCTGGGAATGATGTTTACTAAAACATTGAATTTGGCCATACATAAAGAAATTGTGGAGGCCCGTAAAGCCCCTACTATAGGAGGTTTAGTAAGGTTTAAAAACACATTTGGGGGACCATTCCTGACCCCGCGTCTATCCGCTTATAACACGATGGTGCTTGTACGGGGATGAGCTTCTGACCCCAAGTGCAGAGGCAAGCTGGGAGAAGTGTGAGGGTCAATACCTGAAAAAATTGTGAGGGCTACCAAATAGTGCAATGTGCCCGGCATATTATTGGAAGGGGACTTGCAGGCTTGGGATTTTCTAGCCTACAAAGCATCCTTGACCTTTTAGGACAAAATCTGGGCCTCGGAGGTCCAAAACGTTTCAGTCCTCTGTGCTAGTGAAATTCCACGAGCGAATTAAGATGGGCGATGCAGGTCAGGAATAGACTAGGTAAAATCGCTGTGACACTAAAGGTCGGGAAATTTAAAGTCACTCAGGCCTCCCACCTTTCGAAAGGGAAGTTGAAAGAGGCCTGTAAGAGAGAATCAAGGATGGCTGATCTACATTATGTATCAAGTATACCCTCATCAAACTATATGCAGGAGTCCTGGGATAACCAAAGATCATTCCCATAAATAACTGAACTGACTAATGCAAAGTTACGCACACAGTTATTAAAATTTCAGATTGGTCTGAATTTTCATTACGTGAAGTATGAGAAATGTAATGCACTTTCTGATAACTGTGCCTGTGGACTACAGTTTCAAAATGTTAATGTTCACCTTTTGTTAAACTGCGTGTACTTTTATAGATTCCGATGTCAGATCTTAAAACCACACTTTAAAAAAATATATAATATACATCATCGTAATGAAGCACTTGCACTACTTGTGAACATGGAGTTTTTAGAAGTTGCCTGTGGGCTAGCAAAGTTTTAAAAAATATGTCTGGGTTAGAAATGCTGAAAGCTGATCCTTGACAACGTAGGCTACCTCCTATGTTGGTCGTTGTGGAAGGAACCACAAAAGGGGCCAATTTGATAAGAGCTATTGATTCGATGCCTATTAGAGTGCGATCGCGGGGTTTTGTGGGTAGGCTCCGTTACAGACTGTGCATAGGTCCTGGGGGAAGAGGGTGTTGGAATGAATTTTAATATTGTGGTTGTATGTATTTATTGTTTTATAGACACTTGTCTAAACAATAATAAAGATGACTTGCTTGCTGCTGTACTAAGCAAACACAAGGAGATGATGGATGGAGCGCTGAAACTTTTCAGACACTCACCCCCAGTCACAGATCTGGGTTGAATCCATCATCGTTCTTTAGCTCACTTCGCCACCCCAGTTCAGACACAGCTATATGCAAATCAGTCTTGACCTTGTGCCTCATGGGAACAGTCCAGCCCTAAAGCACTACAACTTGTAAACTGATTATTACAGGTAAGTACCTAACTTTTTCCATTTGCAGCATGTGTCGCTATAAATCCTATGTTTAGCAGACTGAAAAGTGCCCTTCCCCATAAGTGGTTGATCGCGACCAGGAATGAAAGATGTTTGAAACAATGTTTTAAGGACAGCTTGTCCAACTTGCGATTTCTGGCAGGCTTGTATTTCCACACAATGTTAGTGGACAGTGATCTACATAGCCGCTTTCCAGATGTCTGTTAAAGGGATATTGGCTAGCAAGGTCATGATGGCCCCTTCTCTACGAGGGAAATGCTATCGAGGCACATCAACACAGAGGGTAATCCACGTTAAGGTCTTGAATAACAAATCTGGATGCACTTTACAATCTGTCGAGTTCAAACTTTGAAACTGGGTTGTCAAGGTGGGGCAGTGCAAAAACAAATTGTTGCTACATTTTTCCAACTGATTACATATGATCTACATACAATGGTTCTTTGTACGTTCAAAGTATGTAATGACATTAACACTGCAGTCTGTGGACGAGGGAAGGAGGAGAGTAAATCAAGAAACGAACAGACGGGGGACGGCGCGCGCGGCGATTCAAAATGGCCGCCTAACGTCGGAGCTCAGTGAGACACCGGAGACGAGCTGCAATTAAAAGCGGATGCAGCGTTTCTTCAGACCTTGGAATGCCAGGTTAATAAATCGGAAGGTGGGCTCTTCTGAAGGCTTCTTTTAACTTTCATGAAATTTTGGTCTAAATGGGACCATTTTGCAAAAGACTGATTCCTTCAGGACATTGTACCACTCTCCTCTGGTTGGTGTTTCATGGGTAGGAGCAAGCGTCTACCGCAGCATACTCAAAACTGGAAAGAGAACACCCCTAACACTTCTGGCATCGGTTGCGCTATTTTTAATAGATTCTCCTACCTCTCTGATTGTTCCGATACTACAGAACCATCCACAGCAATGGCCTCCAAGGTACCGTTACCTTCGACTACTAGCAAGAGGCCCAAACAAGATCCTCCTTCTCCTCCTAAGTCTACATCCCCAGTTTCTTTGGACATGGTTCTGGAGGAGATTTGTGCTATCCGTCCGTTTGTGGAAGAAACTAATGCCCGCCTTCAATCAATGGATTCCAAATGGGCTTCTATGGACTCCCGCGTGGCTGTGGTGGAACAACAGCTTGCCCTGATACAGGATACACCCTCCAAAATCTCCTCCCTGGAAAGAGAAGTCTTGCAACTTCGAAGAACCACTGAAGATTTGGAAAACAGAAATCGTCGCAATAATTTACGCGTCTATGGTCTTCCTGAGGGCCTTGAAGGGGATGACCCTGTTGCTTTCTTCACCTCCTTTCTTCCACAGCTCCTGGACCTTCCGTCAACGACCAAACTGAATTTACAATGCGCACATAGACTGGGTCCTCGCCTTTCTTCTTCAGCTGCGCCATCCAAACCTCGAGGAATGATTATTCTATTTCTACAGTTTACCGACCTGCTGCTGGTTCTGAATGACGCTAAAACTAAAAAGAATCTCTCATGGCATGGTTCCAAAGTTTTCATCTCCCAAGACTTATCTTCAGCTACAGCTAAGAGACGCAAAGAGTTTTTGGATTTGCGCCCACCTCTTCGCTCGTTGGGTGCCAGATATGGCCTATTTCATCCATGCATTTTCAAGGTTACTCTTCTCAATAAAACTTCTACCTTAGAGGATCCGGTTGACCTCAGAAGATATATTCAGG
The DNA here is from genome assembly GCA_963921515.1 of Calotriton arnoldi. Classification (NCBI taxonomy): domain Eukaryota; kingdom Metazoa; phylum Chordata; class Amphibia; order Caudata; family Salamandridae; genus Calotriton; species Calotriton arnoldi. The sequence goes on from CAWUFW010006886.1 coordinate 848,640, forward strand.
CTCACTCTCATGTCTCCATGGAAACAACTTCTTCTTCTTCTGGATCGTGAATGTTGTGATCTCATTTATATCTTCGTATTAATGTTACATTTTTTCCTTTTACAGGTTTACTGATGTTCAACTCTATTCCTCCACATATTTCCGCTCCTGATCATATGTAGTATTTGGTGTCTCGCGTTGCTCCCCCTGTTGGGTGTGTTGTGCCTGTTGTCCGTCGCCGTCTATACTCCTTCTTTGTTCCTCATAAGGTATGGATTACAGTCGTCTTTTCGACATGTACTGTCTCTTCTTGTTCCTATTCCTTTTTTCCTTTCTCTCCTTCATATTCTTTTCTCTTTTTTCCCTGGACTTCTTCCCCGCTACTCTTGTTACATGGATCTCTTTTACTATTTATCCATTGTTCCTCTTCCTTCTTTCATTTTGTCTCTTCTTTATTAGGATTGTTGCATATACTGTTTATTATGTATTTTTGCTAGTTCTACATTCAAGGTTCTCATGGAATGTAAAGGGTTTTATTAGTCCAATTAAGAGACAGAGAATACTCTCACACCTTGCCTCATACAATCCAGATCTGGTGCTTTTGCAGGAAACTCACCTTTCAGAACTTGAGGCGTTAAAACTGAAAAAAGGCTGGGTGGGCTCGGTCTTTGTATCACCTTCATCTAACAAGAAAAATGGTGTGATTATTTTGTGTCATAAGAGGCTAAACTGTAAAGTCGTTACACAAGAAAATGATACTGAAGGTAGATGGATACTGGCTAACTTATTAATCAACAATGTTTCTCTAACTATATTTAATGTATATGGCCCTACGCATCCTGATGGTGCTTTTTGGCCTTTAGTAACTCAGAAATGTATTCAATTTAAAAATGATTTCTTTATTTTAGGAGGAGATTGCAACCAGGTCGTTGATCCCTTTATTGACCGCCAATCGCAAACACGTTTTGTTCCTCACAAGACACACAAACAGTTTTTAGATACCATTTCCCAGACCCAACTGGTAGATGCATGGAGGCTTACCCACCCTGACTCTCTTGATTTTTCTTTTTTCTCTCCTCCTCATAATTCTCTTTCTCGGCTTGACTATCTTTTTCTATCTAAATCTCTATCTCAAAATTTACTGTCCTCCTCTATTGAACATATTGTTATTTCGGATCACGCTCCAATAGTGATGGACCTTGAATTACTTCCCTCTCGACCTAACGCCTCCCGTTGGCGTTTTAATAACTCTCTTCTTCTTGATCCTAATGTTTCCTCTTCTTTTACGAATTTTGCTGAAGAATTCTTTGACCTAAATAGTACCCCGAATATTCCACCACATATACTGTGGGACTCATTTAAGGCCACAGCACGAGGTTTTGTCATGGACTTCGTTTCCAAGAGGAAGAAACGTTTTCTCCAACAACGTAAAACTGCCCTTGCGAACATTAAATCATTAGAGCATCAATTCTATACTTCATCGATAGATTCAGTTCTGCCCGCTCTTATTAGTGCCAAGTTGGCTTTTAATAAATCCACGACGGATAATGCATCATCCATATTGTTACGCAGTAGCGCTAGGTACTATGGAGGCCGCAATAGAGTAGGGAAACTTCTAGCGAATTATCTCAAGTCCCGTAAAGAACGTACTCAGATTGATGTGGTCTGCTCCTCGGATGGTTCCCCTATTTATAAGAATGAGGACATTTTGAATGAATTTATGCTTTTTTACAAAGATCTATACACCCCTGATTCTCCTCCTTCTTCTTCCCTGATTCAATCTCATCTTGAGCCGCTCCCGATTCCGTCTAACGACCATCTTAATTTTTCTAAACTGGAATCAGATTTATCCCTTCAGGAATTATGCCACGCTTTATCCACTTTAAAGAAAGGTAAATCCCCTGGCCCTGATGGTTTTTCCGTTGAATTTTACCTGCACTTTTCTAATTTATTACTTCCTAGACTTTTATATCTATTTCAATCTTTTCTTCTTTCTGATGGGACATTGGGTACGTTTCAGGAGGCAATAATTTGTCTCATACATAAGGAGGGACGTGACCCTAAATTTTGTGAAAAATTATCGCCCAATTTCCTTGCTTAATGTAGATTATAAATTATTTGCCAAATTACTAGCTTTGCGATTAGACCCTCTTATGCCACACTTGGTGGGTAAGGAGCAATGTGGTTTTGTTAAAGGCAGATTGACTTCGGACAATTCTCGTCTTTTTCTAAATGTTCTTAATAGAATTCCATCTCTTTCCTCTTCTTTGGCTGCCATCTCTGTTGATGCTGAAAAAGCATTTGATAGAGTTGACTGGTCTTTTCTACTTTCCGCCCTAAAATGACACGGATTCGGTCCTAAGATAATTTCGTTTATTTCCCTATTATACTTGGCTCCTCGTGCTTCCGTATTAGTTAATGGTTGTACTTCTTCATATTTCCCTCTTAGACGTGGTGTTCGTCAGGGTTGTCCTCTCTCCCCGCTTCTTTTCATTCTGGCTCTCGAACCCTTTTTATCCTCAATCCGTAATAATGACCTGATTTCTGGTTTCTCCTATGGCGACCATAATTTAAAACTTTCTGCATATGCAGATGATATCCTTCTTTTATTTCCAATCCTCAGACTTCTATTCCTCCTCTATTAGCTGAATTTGACTCCTTTTCCCGTGTCTCTGGTTATAAAATAAATTCAGATAAAACGGAAATTTTACCCCTTACAAAATTTTGTCTTCCACATTCCTTCTCTTCTACGGGGTTTGCTTGGTCTCCGGTAAAAATTAAATATTTAGGTATATCATTCACTAATTCCATTTCCTCTTCTGTTAAGTTAAATATGACTGCGATCATTTCTCGGATTGACAATTTACTTTCTTCTTGGAATCCTCTCTTTCTTTCCTGGTGGGGTCGGTTAGACTCCATTAAAATGATGATAACCCCAATTATGATTTATACCCTTTCCATGCTTCCAGTACACATTCCTGCTTGTTATTTTTAAAAAATTGACTCTCTTCTCTCTTGATTTCTTTGGAAGGGCAAGAGATCCAGGATGGCTTTATCTGCCCTGCGTAAGACAAAACAAAATGGAGGGGTTAATTTCCCGGATTTTCGTACATATCACAAATCTTTTTGCTTACGTCAAGCTGCAAAATGGCTCCTAGAAGATCAGTCGCCCTATACCCCACTATGGTATATGATCGAACGTACCCTGGCTTCTCCTTTCTCATTTCAGGAAATTTTGGCCTTTTCCGTTAAGTCTCCCTTCTCCTCACTCCCTTTATTTAAACACACTTGTTCTCTTCTAAAACCTCTACTGCATAAAAAACCTTTTTCCAGAGAATCTTTTTTGGAATCTCCAATCTGGCATAACTCTCTTATTATCAATGGCAGATCCATTTTTTGGAAATCTTGGAGACTTAGGGGGATAATTTGGGTTAAAGATTTATTTGATGGATCCGATCCTTGTTCATTCCCCCAATTTCAACTCATTTTTCAATGCCCCTGCTCCTTTTTTCAGAGATTCTCCACCCTCATGGCGATTATTCTGGAGTCTTTTTACTCTCTCCCGTCGGTCTCTCCATCTTCGGTTCAGAATCCTCTACATAAAATTCTTCTTATTCTTCCCAAAGCTTCTCATTTATAAGTCCTTCTCATCTCCTAATCCTGATCGTTCCAAGTCTAGGGTGGAACTCGCGTGGGAACTTGATCTCGCATGTGAGTGGTCCATTATTTTCTGGGATAAATTCTGGTCCTGATCCCTTAAAATTTCTCGATCTGCCTCCCTTACCCAATCTATGTTTTTTCTCTATCATAGACTCTATTTTACCCCTGTCTCTATTGCTAAATTTTCTCATTCTACTGATACGAACTGCTGGACCCATGGGTCTCCTAATGCTGATCTCATACATCTGCTTTTTCTATGTCCTTCTGTTTCTATTTTTTGGGGGAATATTTGGTCTTACATTTCTCGCATGTTCAATATTCTTATCCCTTATTCTCTTCCTCTTCTTTTTGCAGGTAGCCTGTTTCAGTCCTTAGATCTACCCCCACATATGCACGGTCTCTTTGACCTTATGATAGCTCTAGCTTTCCAACACATCTCCCTTAATTGGAAAACATTTACAAAACTCTCGATTCAACATTGGTGGAACTGTATGTCATTTTCATCGCCTGGATATTGCTTTTGCTTCCTCCTGTAAACCGATGATTGATAGAGAAGGTTTTTGGATCCCACTTACTACCTTCTTAGATAAATTGGCATTGGCGGATGACTCCTGTTTAAATGCAGAGAATTTTAAACCTCCGTAAATGTATTATTTTTCTCTGCCTCTTACTTCAAACGTAATCATTTTTTGTCACCCTCTATTCCAGATGTTGATTACAGGTTACTGTTTAAGATTTCTAGTTAAATATGCAACTTATATATTCTATTTTAGATTATAAGAGATCCCCTCCCCCTCCCTTCTTTCCCCTTGTTCCCTTCCCTGCCTTCCTCCCTCCTCCCCCTCCTCCTTCCCCTTTATTCCATTATAATCTTAAACAGCTTTCTTCTTTAAATTGCTGTTAGCCATTTCTTCTAATATGTATACCTTCAATAAGTCATTTTCTGTTTTGCTGACCTTTGTATTGCTATTAATATTTAAATGAAGCTTTTCAAACATAAAAAAAGAAACGAACAGACATGAAACAGAAAGACAAGTTTTGGCAAGAAACGAGGTTGGGTCCTAAGGACAATCCGATCCCTGTGCAACTGGTTAAAAGATTTTTCCACTGATAAAGCCTACACTTACTAACTCTGCAAAGGGAAGTGAATACAAGGAAAGCCATTTTCCATGACAAAAGTTGCAGGAAGCGCAAATTGAGGGGCTCAAAAGGAGGTCCCATAAGTAAAATGACATGGTGCCGTTATGGTAGAGGTAATAACCTAGGAGGAATGACCCTTTTATGTCTTCCATGAAGGTTTTAATGCCAGACATTTTGAAAATGGACTATGTTAGAAATGGGGGTCTCTAGTTGGCAGAGGTAGGTACCTTCGTCCAAATAGGGACCCTTGCTTCTAGTCAGGGTAAGGGGGATACACTCCTAAAATAACCCCTGCTCACCCCCTTGGTAGCTTGGCACGAGCAGACAGGCTTATCTCAGAGGCAGTGTGTAAAGCATTTGTGAACACATACAGTAACACAGTAACACTACAAAGGGATACCACACCAGTTTAGAATAATAAGTAATCTTTATCTAAACCAAAACAAGATCAAACGACAAAAATCCACAATATAGTATTAAAAAGAAGGCTTTCATATGGTAGAAATGGTTCAGTTCAATGCAAGTTGTAAATGCGACACTTTTCTCAAAAGTACCTTAGACGCGTCACGCAAAACAAACAAAATGGCCGCAGGGAAGGTGATGCGTCGGTTCCTTACACTCAGGGAAGGTGATGCGTCGATTCCTTGCTCCGGGGGAGGTGATGCGTCGGTTCCTTACTGCAGCGCAGGGGAGTGGATGCGTCGTTTTCTTACTGCGTGGGGAGTTGATGCGTCTGTTTCTTACTGCGGCCCCCAACGATGCGACAGTCTTGGCGCCTCGATGCGATGCGTCGATCCGGTACGATGCGTGGTTTCGTGCAGCCGCACAGAAGGCTTGCGTTGCGATCGGTGCGGTGATCTCGGACTTCGGAGATCGTTGCACCCGATGCGTAGTGCGGCGATTTCTCTAGCCGCGGCAGGCGCTGCAAAGGTTTCTTCGGCGATGCGTCGGAAAACAGGTGCGGATGCAACACGCTTCTTCGATGTTGCATCGATTTTCCAGCTCCCAGCGACAGTCTCTAGAGGTCCTAAACAGCAGCAGGCACCTCTATGCAGGTTGGAATTCCCAGCAAGGAAATTCAGGGGAGCTGGTAGGGAAGTCTTTGTGTCCCTGAGACTTCAGAACAAGAGGCAAGCTCAGTTTCAAGCCCTTGGAGATCTTTTCTTCAAGCAGGTGACAAAGCAAACAGCAAAGTCCTTTTCCTCCTTTCCTTGGCAGCAAGCAGCCACTGCAGGCCAACCCCAGACAGCAAACAGTACAGGGGCAGTATTCTTCCTCAGCTTATCCGGCTCTTCTCCTTGGCAAAGGTTCCTCTTGATTTCCCAGAAGTGATCTAAAAGTCTGGGCCCCTCTTTTTATATACCAAAATCCTTTGTTCTCTGAAGGCAGAGAGTGTCTGTACCCAGCCAAAACCAGTTCTGTGGGGCACTTTGTAAATGCACAACAACCTCCGTTGTCAGTGTGAGCCCTGGCTCCAGAGACGCCACAAGGGGCGGAGCCGTCATTGTGAAAGGCAGGCATAGCCCTATTCAGGTGCTACTCCTCCCACCACTCCAAATGCAGACCAGGCCTATTCAGCCCAGCCCTGACTCATCAGACTTCTGGAGCCGCTGCCCCTCTCCAGCCCCTGTCATCCAAAAGCCAGACATGCAATACACAAGCCTAGCAGAGGCACACTGGATGGTTAGGCAAGAAAATACCTACTTTCTAAAAGTGGTATTTTCAAACACAGAATGTAAAAATCACCCTCACTAAAAGATGCACTTCAACATTCTGAGTTCAGGCATACTAAACTTTACTTTTCCATCTTGTTCCTAGGGTCAGTTATGTTTATAAGAGGTTATAAACAAACTCCCCATTATGTCCTATGGGAACAGATAGCCTTGCAATAGTGAAAAACGAAATTGGCAGTATTTCACTATCAGGACATGCCACACACATCAGGACATGTCCTACCTTTCACATACAATGCACCCTGCCCACAGGGGTACCTTGGGCCTACCTTAGGGGTGACTGATATGTAGAAAAGGGAAGGTTTAGGGACTGGCAAGTGTGTGCACTTGCCAAGTCGACATGGCAGTCCCAGACTGCACACAGGCTCTGCAATGGCAGGCCAGAGTCACATTTTACAAGCTGCTTCTGTGGGTGGCACAATCAGTTCTGCACGCCCACCAGCAGCATTTGATTTACAGACCCTGGGCACACATAGTGCACTGTACTAGGGTCTGACAAGTAAATCAAATAAGCCAATCATGGAATCACTAATCCATAACAATAATTCACAAAGGGAGCACTTTGGCACTGAACAGCAGTGGCAAAGTGCCCAAAGCATCTAGACCAGCAAAAATGGAGTCCAACACACAGCAAAACACAGGAGGTAAAGGCAAAAAATGGAAGGGAGACCCACGCCACTGATGCCAGGTCTAACAGACTAGTATTGTGTATTTTGGAGGTAGGCAATGACAGCTGCCACAGAAAGTGAAACAACTCGCATTTGTGACTTAATGCCGGAATATACATATTGAAAATGCAAATGCCTCTGTTTACTTAACAGATACTGTTACATTTTGATAATCAATAGCAATTTTGTTTTTGTAGCTGCTTGAAGACCACTAAAGCCCTAGCATTACCGCACACACATTTGAAACAAGTCTCCATCATGTTAACCTGTGTGGTGCACCGCACATTTCACAGAACCATTCTAGCAAAGTGTTGCCTCGTTCTGAAGACATTGAGAAGAGGAATTTAGAAAACAGTAGAGTCAGCTTTTTCTGGTGATACTTGCATCAGTTTGCCAAGGTCTTCACGCATTCTTCTCATGAGAAGAGCCTGCTGATTAGTGCCTATGTAGGTTGAAGTTTGCAACGTGCTCTCGCTTCTATCCACTTGCACTGAGAACAGGAGTATAAATGTAGCACCAAAATGTATAGCTTTTAGCATTACATGCTCCAACTGATTGATGGTGAAGCTCTGGGCTCTTAAAAAAGCAATTGACTTGCTTATTTTCAATGCCTGTTGTCGGTTTTTGCATTAAACACGTTCTACTTCTAACCTCTATATAAGTGTTTGTGCTTTCTTTTACAGAACCTGGTGCATTGTGTGTCAGGAATCGTTTTAGCTAGGCAAACACAGGATCTCTGGACCGGACTTCACATTATCATCCTACATGCCACAGGTATGGGAGATATTATTTTGCAAGGGGGATGGAGCACAGCTCAGAGCTCAATCTGAAGGTAGAGCCGGACAGCTTTAGCATATTGAACAAAATTTAGGTTAAGTCTAACTGCACCTAACATATTGTGTTTGCATTGCATGTGTAGTCTTGCATTGTCTGTAGTGCTTTGCACAAAAGGTGTCATCTACGCAGGAGATGACGGGATAATAGAATTGTTCGGTAAGTGGAAATGGAGTAGGCCAGAGTCAAAGGTTGTGTGAGTGCAAATCCATGGCTTAGAGCAAGCAGGCTCTATAAATAGTGTGGGAATGAGGGAAGATAGACAGGAGTGCCGGGACGCAAAGCACATACCATTAAAGGATGAATGTGTGAGAGAAAGATTCCTTCTGATTGAGCCACCCTGGCTCCTTCGCTAGTCCTTCCAGGTGCACAACTGAAGGTCAGCCAAACACAAGGGGATCCTAGGGTGTGAGTGGAGGATATCTTTCCTCCCCACACGAGATTAGTTAGAAGATAATCGAGGGAACTCCTACCCTGTTTTCAGTTTCCTAGGCACTCTACACTGGACGTGCTGGAGGCACAAGGCTGACTGACCCCTTCTGCTGTCTTCCAAGTGATCATGAGCAAAGAAACCGTAATGGGAACCAAAAAGTCTTAAACCTAGTGAGCCCACACCATAAGGTACTCCTGCTAAAACTATGTAACACTAATATGGTAAAGCCAATCGCAAGTTTTTGATACAGTCTGTGGGACTAAATAACAAGGATGAGAACAATTCCTTTCCTAAATACGGTCTCTCGATATAGAAAGAATAGAGTATTTGTAAATAAGTTAAAAGATCATAAACATAAGAGACGAAGAAGAGTGGCCACTCTTTTTGCTATAGCAAGAGGAGGTCCATAAATGTAAGTATGAATCCCAAGTCCGTGGTATGAAAAATAACCAGGAGAAACTGAATGGTCTAATAAGTTCTCAAGAACAGATTTAGGGCTTGTGTTCCTACTGCTCGGCTTTCTCCCTATCCATTTTCCAAGATCACTGAACCACCAGAGAAATAGAAAGAGAGCTAGGACCAAGGGAAGGAGGAATTGTGGGACATATTCTCTAGTTCCACTGAAGAAACAAATACCCCTACATACTCTTTCCGACCTGACCTTCTTGTTTATTCATTTAAGCAGAACAAGGTCCTTGATGAGAGGAAAGCGTTTATAATCAAACTGTTGCTGAAAACATTTACGCTAGTTCCTGAGGATATCAGTAGTTACTGTTCTATCTCATTCCTGCCATTCCTTTCCAAAATCCTGGAGATGTGCACTTTTACCTAGCCCCAAGCTTTTGTGGAAGCTAGGCAGTTATGTCAATTCATGGCCAGTTTTAGGGGTGTCATGAGCTCCGAATCTGTGACTACTACAGTTGACGATATGCTCATGATGGCTAACCACAGAGAGCCCGGAGATTTGATTTTGCTAGTCCTATTCCAGGCCTTCAATATCACTGGCCACTTAATGTTACTGGAAAGATTGTCGGCCTTTGCCTCATATTCCTCAATTGTGAAAATGCCTGAATCTTTATTGATAGGGAGGACACAAACAGTGGTTTTTCAGACAGTCTCCGTTCGCCAACCCACTGGGGAGTCCCTCAGGGTTCCATACTATAACCTTGACTTTTTAATTTGTATATAGCTCTTCTGGCTACTGCTTTATCAGAAATGAAGATTTGTATATGTATGCTGATGATACTGAGCTACGTTTTAAACTTTACTCCGACCTTCATGGCCTGAACACCATGACTAATACTTTCAGTTTTGATAGGCATTGGTTAACCACAACCTATCTCAAGCTGAAGCTGAAAAACAGAGGTACTGATAACCAGATATTCTACTGCCCTATGGCGCTCTTCTGTCACCTCGGGCCTTTTTCTGTATTGGTGGTCACAAACTTGGAAGTGTTGATGGACATCAGCTGCACTCAGACTACTCAAATAAACACGTTTGCCAGCACCTTCTCTTGGCAGTAAAATGTTTTCAAGAAAATCTTACCTTTCATTTCTATAGACTATCATAAACAAGTGATCACTATCTTGGTATAATTGTGTCTTAATTATGCCAATTCATGTTACCTGGCCCTACTGCTCAAGTGTCTCAGAAAGCTCCTGTAGATTCAAAACCCTGCAGTTCAGTTGATTACTAAATACTCCATTAGAGATTACATATCCCCTGTACTCAAACCAATAGCCTGGTTTCCAGTGAAATATACTGAGTCCTGTTCAAGTCTATGGACATGATAAACATGGTTTTGCACCCAATCTCCGCCTATGTTGGCCAGAAAGTTTAATCAATATTCTCCTCCTTTACACCTTCGTTTCACAGGCAAACATTTACTCTCCACCCCTTAGATCAGGACAGTTTCCTTTGGCGGCTATGATTTTTTTCTGCGCCACTGCAAGAGAGAGGAATAAACTCCCACCTGATCTAAGATCTTAAACTATATCCCCACACTTTAAAAGTCTTTTAAAACACATCCTTTTAAGAAAGCATATAATATTTAGTTACTTCGGTTACGATTCTTTACAGCCTGAACCCTTGCATTGGTCTAAAGAGGCTGAAAATGCATTTGTACACATAAAATAGGTAATGACTTCTGCACTTGCTTTTGGGCTCTCCGATTCAGCACCCATTACATTGTATTGTCATAAACACAATGGGTTGTGCCTTGGGGTATTGTTCCAAGATCATGGAGATCAAAAAAACTGTAGCCTATTATTCCTCAGCTTTGGATCCAGTCGTAGCTAAGCTCCCACCATATCTCCGCTCTGTAGCTGCTGCTATCCATCTTGTTGAAACCTCCGAAAACATCTGAGCACAATTTCAATTGCTGCTATGCCTCATGCTGTTGCTGCTCTTCTTTTGACTACCAAAACAAAACTAACTTCTGGTGCCAGATTGTCTAGGTATGAGAAATTGTTACTGTCTGCTTCTCATATTACTCTTGTACCAAACTGTGAATTAATGTATTATACGGATGGTTCATGTCTCAGGAATGATGAAACTGTATGTACTGTGTATCAAATTGATGAAATCTGCTGAGTGCCCAATGTTAAGTAGACTCACGTTGCTGAACTTGTTGAGCTAACGTGTGCCTGCAATCTGGCTGAGAAAAAGATTAACTGTGCCCACAAACTCAAAGTATGCTTTTGGAGTGACGTCTAACTCTGGGCTCCTTTGGATGTAGAGGGGATTTTTTTCCTTTTTTTTTTTATTTACATTTGCTGGTACAACAATAAAGAATGGCCATCTTTAAAGAAACTTTATTTTGTTAGTAAAAAAAAACCATCAAAGTCTGCAAAACAACAAAGATAAAAATAACAGTTTAAAACAAGCTTTGTGTAGGGTGCGTTTACAATTAACCTTGTAATACCTCGCAGTGAGTAACTCACTGGAATTGTTTAAAACAAGTTAAGAATTACTTTCAATAAAAGCAACCACAGATCAAATGCAAATAAAAGGACAATTATATGAGAAAAATCATCGCTATTCTTCAGCCTCAATATATCACTTGTGTGCCTTCCAAGAATGTAAAGTGCACCATGCACTGGAAAGAATAACGCCTGAAAGTCAGAGAAAGATCTTAAGTACAAATCAATTCTCACATGAATTTGTCTAATAAAATATGCTGCCAAGTAAAACTAAGTCATCAGTCATAAACAGGCTCTTGTGTTTCAGCACTAATAGGACAGATCTTTAACCGTTTAAACCAAACATCTAGTAAAAAACAGCTTCTGCAAAAACGATTGGGCCTGAGGTATCAGTCTTTAAGATTCTATGTGCAACCAGATAACATGTAATTTTCAAATTCAACCATACTAGGCGTATCCACCTTCTACGCAGATAGCGGTAGTGCAAAAGAACAAAACATGTTCCTCCGTCTCTGGAGCCAAATCGCATGCGGGGCACTTGTCTGAAACCTGATCTCTGGTCCCTTTACTAAAGTACCTTAGCTGTATGCAACCCAAGCGAAATCACAAGTACAAGCTTTGCACCAAAGATGGAGAGAGCGTGTCTAGGAAGAGTTCAAACTTAAGACTTGGCTTTAAACTCAGGAACTGATTGGTCAAGCGTCCTGAGCTGAGGTTGCACTTGTAGCATATTGGTCAGACACAATTGCCCGATAGTTCACTTTTAGAACAGCTACCTCTGCCATGCATACTTTATCAGGGTGGTTCCACAATCTAGCCAACCCAAGTGTCTTGCACCAAGCTGCAATGTACTTTAGCCAGGGAATTTTTGTAGCGCTGTTCGTTTTCAACAATTCCCCAAATGCCTCTCCATAGTCGATTAGCTCAGGTGTAGACCATAATCTTATCCAATACATCAGAGGTTTTAATAGTTTCACATCTGCAATTCTTTTTAAAATAGATCGAAAAACAAAGGAATGAGGGCTGTGCTGATCGGGACCGAAATAAGGGATCTAACAAAGTTATTTTTGCCTACTGCCAGTTTAGGAGTGTCAACTTAGCCCCAAATTTCAGCTCTGAAAAGCGCAGCACCTTGGGCTTTATCACGATAAACCGCCAGGGCTGGCGTTATTGGTCGCGACTGTCTGCTTGTGGAGTCTCATTGTGGCTTTAGATCTTTGGATTATAAGCAGATGGCTTTTGGTGAGCTGCAATTCCCAGCACAGCTTGTCAGTCAGCTTAACGTCTAAGCAATCAAAGCTATGGACCCTCTCAAGTGGTTCATCTGCAACTGTAACAATGCGGCTTCTGGTTTTGCCCTTCCGTTTTGCATTGAGTTCTAGGCCCCTAGAAGCACAAAAACCCAATAACTTACCTAATAAATTCTGAAAAACTATCAGAGTCTTCGAGACCAGTAAGAATCATCAGAGAAGAGAAGGATTGTTCTTTTCTTCAAATTCGGGGAGGGGGGTCGTTCCTGTAGTCTATAAGTACGTTAAACACGTTGTTAATGTACAGAGTAAACAAAGTAGGTGTGAGGACACACCCCTGGCGTACGTCGCGTTGGACAGGTATTCTACTAGTTAGTTCACCCTGTTTCCCCCAACAGACCCGGGAATAATTGTCTACATGCAGTCTGGTTATCAGTGTTGCCGTGGCCCCCATTTCTATAAGAACTTTCCACAAATTCTTGCGTGGCACAAGATCAAATGATGCTCTTAAGTCAACAAATGCTACATGCAATTTTTGATTTGAATGGTCCATATGTAAAGAAATTTGCTTAATGTTGTCCCAAGAAGTTAGAGTGGTAAGTGTGCTACCCTCCAATACCCACATGATTAATTGTCCCAAGGGAATGCCCTTGCTGATTCGGATGTCAGAAAGGCCACCCCGTTACGGATTGCTGATACCGCTATGTATGTTGTATAAAATGCTTTCTTTACTGTACTTTTCCGTAACAGATTTGTCTTTGTTGCAGAAATAAGCCTGCTTTAATGAGGAACAGTATTTGGTCAAGCAGTGGTGTACTAGAACTCCAAATGAGTATGGAGAGCTCAGTGTGTGTGTCGCACCAACATTTGTACCCCTCAACCTTGCACAGCTGTATCACGGAGCTGCCCATGTTGGCAGGGATGCAACAACCCACTACACCCTTCTTTCGTTCCAAGGCCCAAATGGCCTATGCTTGGAAAGCATCAAGACCACCCCTGCAGCTCGCCCTCCCTCTTGGGGCCCCTCAGTCCAATTCCAAATGGACTTTATCTAGAGGCCTAGGTGCGCTTCATATTCTTATGTGTTGGTGATTGTATGTTTTCTGGGTGGGTGAAAACTTACCTTTTTGCAAGGGCAGATGCCTTTACAGTTGCAAAGTGCTTTCTTGAGGGAAAATATTCCAGAGTTTGGAATTCGAAGTTACCTCTCAAGCAACCTAGAAACACACTTCATTTCATCTGCATGTGCAGGAGGGTTGCAAAGTCTTAGGAATAGAGCAACAAATCCACTGTGCATATTACCAGAATCTGCAGCCAAGGTTAAGCAGAACAATGGTAGCCTAAAAAAATAAAACAGCAAAGATTATGTTCTGAGAACCACGTGAAATGGTCTGATGCCCTGCCCTGAGCTTTATAGAAAACTAAGCTGAGCCGTACGAGCTAGCTATTGGATGCCCCATAATGCAAACCTTGAGCCCTCCCAAATATTCTGCCAAGTTAGACTTACAACTGAATGATGATGCAGTCCTACAATATTGCAAAAAGCTTATATGCTGTCTTTACAGTTTCTGTTCAAGCTGCCCTACTTGAATGCCCAAGTGGAGTCTGCTATTCCTTCTAGCCTGGTGACTGGGTCTTCACATGCAGTCATTCGAGGAACAGCTTTATGCAGCCCCCCCCATCCACCTCGGCGTGGCCCCTACCAAGTGCTAATTATCACAAACACAGCTGCTAAGTGTTGTAGTCTGGCAACCAGAACAGACTCTTCCCAGTGCACGCAAGCTGCATATCTCCGAGGGGACTGCCCATCATTGCTTGCTTCCGGACCCGCATCAAGCCCTAGGCTGGGACCCTTGCCGGAAGGTGTTCCTTTTGCGAACCTGCCAGTGGGTCAGATCTCTAGTGCCCACCTCTCATCGTCTGCACCTCCACAGCCAAGCAAAGCTATGCCCATCACTCCTCATCGTTACTACCTCTGCCCGAGGAAAGGGGCAGTTCGTCTTTTACTGGATCCCTTTATGGGCCTGGCCTGTTATCTTCGCCACTGCCTTTAGTCTCTGGCTTTTTGTGGGAAACACAATTTTTGTGGAATGGGAAGTAATCAACAAATCTAACTGTACAGAACTTATCCTTGAACAGAGCTGCTGCCCTGTATATAGTAATAACTCCTAAATGCTGTTGCTTGAAGAATCCTGCTAAACTAACAAGTTACTTACCTTCGGGAATGCTCTTTCTGGTGGACACTATCTAACCACAGATTCCTCACCTTCAGAATATTCCCCAGGTGCCAGACTGGATCCAGAAGCTTTTTCAGCAATACTCCTGGCCGCCACGAGGGGGTACTGTGCAGCTCCACGTTAGCTTCGTACCATCCCAGAAATTACAGAACATAAAAGCGCCACCCCTGCACACAGACATTAGTGTAATGCTCGACTGTTTCCACACCCTCAAACGCAGAGCATTAAACAATAGTCAGTACCAGTATACAGATCTCTAACTGGGGACATCAGTTTCTTAATGTTTCTCCTTCCAAACACTCAGCCATGGAGCACCCCAAACAAATTGCAAGTGACAGTGTGCCAAAACAAAACTTTGATCCTTATTATGATATTCAGGAGGCCACTACACAGAATGAGAATGTGGGAGAGCAGTGAGGCATCATCTGTTAGATAAAAGTATTCACCAGAAACATCATTATTGAAGGTAAATAACTCGTTCTTCTGATGGATACAATTAAACCCAGATTCCTCAGCGTTAGAATAGATACCAAGGCTGTACCTCTCAAAAGGTAGAGGATCTGTGGTGTGGACTCAAACCAAAAAGTATTGCACAAACAAACTGGTGAAAAGCCCGTCCCATTGGACATGGTTGTCAAGGCAGTAGAGCTTTGTGAACGTGTGCACCGATGCTCACATCACATCCTGGCCAATGTCAAGGACAGGCACTCCTCAATGCCAACACAGTGGTAGCAGCCATAGCCCTGGTTGAATGGGCTCTTAGTCCCTCTGGAGGTTGTCTTGTGGTCAGAGCACACACCTTAATGCAGAGGACTATCTACCTCGCCAGAGTCCTCTTCTGCACAACCTTCCATTTCTTCACCCCAGAAAACACCACAAAAAGTTGATCGTCCACCCGATGTTCACTAGTACGCTCAAAACCCTTTTGAGGTCCAACTGATGGAATCTTCCCTCTTTATAGGGGTGAGGAGGGGCACAGGATACTGGGAGAGTGATGGATTGATCAATGTGAAAAAGAGTCATGACTTTTGGCAAGAATGCTGCATAACTCCTCAGCGCCAGTTTGTCTGTAAAAAAAGGTGGTGCAGGGCGGTTGCACGGATAGTCTGAAGTTCACTCCCGAAAAGAGTTAAAGTGATCACTTTGAGGGAGACAGTGTTTAAAGTCAGAAGACACAATAAGGAGAGGTGCATCAGCTCGAAGGGCATACATACGAGAAACGTCAGGACCAACTTAAGGTCCCACTATGGTATCACAAACTGTTTGGGAGGAAATGTGCATGTCAAAGCTTTAATAAACCTCATCACAACAGCTGATTTAAACAAGTACGCTTGGTTGGTAAATGCGAAAAGGCCGCCAAATAACCTTTAAAAGTGCCCACTGTAAGACCTAGCTGAGCCAAAGACAAAGCAAACAATAAAACATCTGACAGTTGGCTTGTAAAGGGTCTGTCTTGAAGACTCTACAACAGGCTATAAATCTGTCCAAGTGCTGCTGTCAATGGACTTCGTGGAAGGACCCCTGGCAGCAAGGGTGATATATACAACTTCAGGTGGCAGATTAAACTCAGTCAACCACAGCTGCTCAAACTCCACGCATGGAGGTGTAGAATGAGTACAATCGGGTGAAGGACCCTGACCTGCTGCTGCGAAAGAAGATCCTTCTAAAGTCGTAGCCTTATCAGAGGGCTCATTCTCACCCTCACTAACACACTTGGCAAAAAACGGAGCAGCTAGGATGACTTTGGCCTGGTCGGCCCTGATCTTCTTCAGAACTCTTCGCAAGAGAGGGAGGGGGTGGGAAGGCGTATAGAAATCCTAAGTTCCATTCCAGCCAGAATACATCTCGGACCAAGTGTCAGAAAGGACATGCCAATGTGCACAACCTTTGACACTGCGTGTTAGACAGAGGCAAAAAGATCTAGCCCCGGTTCCACTCACTGCCAAAAGATGCCCCGTGCCACTACAGGATGAGGAAGCCATTCATAATCAACCAGATGCCACCGTCTGAGCTGGTCTGCCCTGGCATTCGAGGATCCCGCCAGGTGGGCATGACCAAGGAAATGCCCTGATGCTCCAGACAACTCAAGAGGGCAGAGCATCCTGGCACAGGCCAACCTTGCTTGCTGCGGTACTAAATGGCAGTGGTGTTCTACATGAGAACCTGCACCAGTCTCCCCTTAATGGATGGCAGAAAGGCCTTCAACACCAGATAAATGCCCCACAACTTCAGCAGATTTATAAGGAACCAGGCTTCTGCCGGAGACCAGAGTCTTCTGGTCTCCAACTCAGGCTCAGGGCTGCTCTCATCACGATCCGGAATCGAGGCTGAAACATCGGCATCATAGTCCTAATGTCCTGTACCCGTTGTTCCCAACGGGTACAGGAAATTAGGGAAGAGCTTGAACTGTACCATACCTAGGACAGCTGAGATGAAAGGAAGCCTCTGCAAAGGAGTCAGGTGCAAATGTGGCTCACTGATTATGAACCCCAACAATTTTCGCCTTTGTCTGGATGGAGTCCATGACTGACTGTGGCAAGTTGACTTTTAACAGCCAGTCACGGAGGTAGAAGAAAATGGATAGCTCCAACATCAGAAAATGGGCAGCGACCACTTTCATGTACATCAGAGGGGTACATGTGAAGCGAAGGGGAGCACGACAAACTGATAATGCTCCTGGCCTGCCTTGAAACACATATAACATCTGTTGGACTGCAGGAAAGAGTTCAAGAATAACATCTGTTGGACTGCAGGAAAGAGTTCAAGAATACCATCCAGGCGTTGGGGTCATCCAGGGCAGGCAGAATCTAGGGTAGCGTGGACAAAGATCTAAGATGGGCCAAAGGCCACATTCTTCTTTAGCACAAGGAAATAGCGAGAGTTCCAAACCTCCCCTATTTCACAGTACAGAATCCTTTAAAAAGGCTCATTTACAACATAAAACTCACACCTCTTGCAACAGAATGAAGAGGTGTTTTTCCAAGATTCGGCAGAGCAGAAGGATTATGTTACTTACCCTGTAAGTATCTGTTCGTGGCATGTAGTGCTGTAGATTTACATGCTCTGCATAGTCCTGCCATCTAGTGTTGGCTTTGTCCTTCATCCTTTTCTTCTGGGGGACAGGGGTCTCTAATTCCTCCTGGGAGGAAAACCTCCTTTTTGGTGGCAGAGAAGCCAGTATTCGTCCTGCACATTAATGGATCTGATTCTTCTGTTGTCGAATGTCTATTTTTACAATGGGCTCGACCGGAGACATGAAAGCCAATGAAGACTTTGAGGGTTACGGATCAGTAGTTTTTTTAACCAAGGCTTTTGGTGTAGGCCCATGTTTTTTGCTCAGAACCGAAGTAGATGAGGTTTGATGCCGGTTTGAACCCGAAGGTCGGTCTTGGTACGAAGAGATTGATTTTGAAGGTTTGGCCTTGGGATCAGTTTTCTGTGCCGGGCCAGAGGGCGGGCATCCGAAACATTCTTTCGGATCCAATCACGGCCCAAAGACAGTGGCGGTCTGGCGACCTTTAAATGAGGCGGTTTTGTGGCCTGCTTGGGTAATGGAGCAGGGGCCATAGTACTCACGGGTTGACCCGATGGAAGGCTGCTCATCTCCAGGTTGATCTCCACATCGGAGCCGGAGCTTTCATCAGGCGAGAACCCTCCTTGTTCTTCCTTCGAAGCTGGCTCCTCTTGGGCATGCTCCTCAAAGAAAATACCGGCAGTGTCAACCCCATGACTGCAAGACATTTCCACTCGACGCTCCCTTCGATCCCCAGAGGTGTTCTTGGACCGAAAGGACTTACACACGTTGCAGTCAGCCTAACGATGGTCAGGCGAAAGACACAAGTTGCACACAAGATGTTGGTTGGTGCGCAGATATTTTGAATGGCAACGTTGGCAAAATCGAAACGGTGTGTGTTCCATCAGAAGTGCATCTTTGATGGAAAGAAGAGCACACAGGAGTAGGCCCAGTAGTGGCGGCGCCCCTCAGTGCAATCGGTCGGATCCCGAACCGATGAAAACCGAGAGCAGCGCAGAAGGGAGAAGCACGATCGAAACAATACCATCAAAGACAGTAAATGAACCGAAGAATCATACCGAACAGAGTTGAAACACAGAGCAGAGGTAAACACGTCAGAACTCGACGGCGGAGAGAAAACAAACAAAGGAGCCGATGCCCATGGGCTGCATCACTGAGAGGAGTCGCTCTGTCTCATGACATGAAATACTTCTTCGAAGAAAAACAACTTGCACAACTCCGGACCCAACATTAGATGGCAGGAGTATGCAGAGCATGTTTATCTACAGCCATGCATGCCATCGAACAGAAAGCTTACAGCATAGCCATGCTAAATAATTTGAAAGACCTGTCTGTTCGACATGATTAATAGCCACCCTGGGAGTAAAGTGTGGGCTCCTGCCTCACACAGGGTGGATGGCCACCACTGACGCCAAGCTAAAGCAGCTTAGTGGTTGTTGCCTCAGGGGAGGGAGACTGGGGCACGGGTGCCCTGGTGGCCTGCATGTTGACTCTGAGATACTAGCCCCCGTCCTCTAAAGGGCTTAGGTGATTGCATGAGACTCAGAAGACTGATGTTGCCTATATGCCAGCCCCCAAGGGTAGCCTCTGAATTTCCTAAACCATTCAGGAAATTGTTTGGCAGGGGTCAAAATAACCAGAGAGTGTACAGGGGCCCTATTCTCCTTGAAATGTTCTAAGGCACAATCAGCTTTTTCGCCAAGCAGTAGTGAGGCATCAAAAGCGCCCTGAGAAACCTTTGTAGGGTATCCATGCATGGCGAAAGAGCACCACACTTGTGCAACCACCCTTCTCAGACAATCAGTAGCACCAAGGTCATTACAAATCACGTATATGGGCCCATCTTGAATGTTATGAACCGATCGTGCACTACCAGTCTCCTCACACCTCACTACAGGGATCCACTCGCCAGAATCCCCCACTCGATCTCGCTCCCTCCAAGGACTTCCTCACAGGGCACACTGGTCTTGGAAAGCAGGCTGGCACTGTGCAGGGGCAGGTGGTTTTGGATTTCCATGGCTATATCCCTTCACCCAGCTGGGAAACTGGCAGACCTTACCTGTTAGTCCTGGTTAAAGGAATACATTTTTCAGAGCTTTTCCTCCTTACACAGCAGACTGGCTACTTGACAGGGGACAATATTGGGGGCCCTGAGCTACCATTATTATAGTCTATTTGCAGACACCAAATTTGATTTAGGTCTGCATCTGTTAGACTCGACACCCTTGGGTGGTAGTCCCCCAAACGTTTTGCCTTCACCTCCCCTGTTTTGCTGAATTTAGTTTTGGTTGGCTTTAGTACTCTGCACACTTTACCACTGGTAACCAGTGCTAAAGTACTTGTGCTTTCTCCCTTAGACATGGTACAATTTCCTACACTTAATTGGCACATTTAGTTTATTTGCAAGTCCCTAATAAATAGTACCCCATGCTACTAGTGGGCTTGCAGCACTCACTCTGCCACCCACCAAAGTAGCCTTTTAAAACATGTCTCAGGCCTACCACTGCAGGCTGTAGTGTAGTTTTAAACTGCCATTTCGACCTGGCAAAATAAACCTTATGCCAGGCCTAAACCTCCCTTTTTAATAGATATTTAACCCCTAGGGTAGGCCCTAAGAGTTCACAGAGCAGGGTGCATTGTATTTAGCAAGTGGGACATGTAAAACATAAACCTACATGTCCTGGTAGTGAAAAACCCCTAAAGTCGTTTTTCACTATAGCAAGGCCTATCACTCCCATAGGATAACATTGGGTTACCTTCTTACATTTAATAAATGATAACTTACACTTTGGAGCAGATAGGAAAATTATGTTTACACTCAAATGAATTGTAAAATTAATACCTCGTTAGTGGTAAAGTCAGATTTTAAGTCACAATTCTGAAAATGCCACTTTT
Source organism: Calotriton arnoldi (assembly GCA_963921515.1). Taxonomy (NCBI): domain Eukaryota; kingdom Metazoa; phylum Chordata; class Amphibia; order Caudata; family Salamandridae; genus Calotriton; species Calotriton arnoldi. The sequence continues at coordinate 869,424 of CAWUFW010006886.1, forward strand.
ATAAAGTTACAAATCCAACAGGGGGGACCTGACTCCTTTGCACCTTCTGCTCGTTTTTATTTTTAGAGCGGTGATCAAATAACAGGTATTTCTGTTTGAATGGGTTATTTATTTAACCATTCCTTCTTAGAAATTCCTATATTTTTTTCACTGAATTCAAATGCATGAAACAAAGGAAACACTTGATTTTCGATTGACATAGCACAATACAACAAACAATTCACAAAAATACATTCGACAAACAATGAAAAAAAGCGTCACTATGTACAATAATTCAGAACAAAATATCAAAATATCATTCACTTTGATGCATCTTTTGTAACACGGAGGAATTGCAAATCACTATGCGAGAGTTCTTGAGGGAAACGGACTGAAAATTGCTCCCCCCATAGCCGCATATATTAGTTCCCTGTGTGAGGCATTTCCTTGGCATGAAAATGTTGTATAGCGACAAGGTTTGCCTTTGTGTCAAATGATATGATGCAAATTGAATGATATTTTGTTCTGAATTATTGTACATAGTGACGCTTTTTTTCATTGTTTGTCGATGAATGTATTTTTGTGAATTGTTTGTTGT
>CAWUFW010006886.1:875000-920000 GCA_963921515.1 Calotriton arnoldi
CATAGAAGGGCAAATCAAAGCAGCTTTGGAGCCGCTGCACCAAAAGTACCTTTGAATCACTAAAATGCAGAGACAGAATTCTCCAAAAAGTCTTGATCCACTGAAGGGCATGTCCATAAGGGATGCTGGATATCACCTGAAAACCCAGTTGATTGCATCAAGGCAATTCTAAGCACTACACTGGTGCCTATAGCATGGCCTATGCAGTCAGTGGGGTCTATACTTGCATGCAACACACAGTTTGGTATGTCCTATCAGTCTTGATTCATTTGTGCCAGTGTATACGTAACATCCTCCAGAATAAGTGCCCTTAAAGCTCAATTACCTGCCAACTACCAGAGGAAAACCGTTTTGGCCAAAGGCACTATTCCTTCCGACTCCTACCTGCCAGGTTTGAAGGAAAAGCCTTCAGGTTTACTTTGCTTGCAGACTCCTGCAACACAAGGCTCCTAGGCACCTGGTGTCTTGTTAAAATGCCAGGATCACCAGGGGCTGCTCTAGGCCATCTGCCCATAGGTCAGCTTCCTGGACAGGCTGACCCTGGCTTAGATCAAGATGCCATGACAGTTAAGTGGCTCATATGAAGCCGGACCTGGTTAAGAAATTCATTCAACTTTATTCCATTGGTGGACCAGGTGGCGAGTCCCGCTCTATCCCTGGGGAGGTATCAAGCCCACTGGCATTCTGAAAGTCGCAATATAGCCCTTCATCAGTGTAATTAGAGGGTGCATTTTGTCCACCTGCTCGTCCTCATCAGTGACATGAGGGGCATTGGGTATGCCCTACACCACAGGGGAATGGGAACCAGAAAGGGCCTCTACTCTCTGATAGTACTGGCAACGAGGAAGAGGCTGAGACTGAATATCTGGACTGCATAAACACTGGTTGCACCTTAGTAATTTCAAAGCATGACCGGCCTAGCACAGGTCTATGTCGGCTCAAGATCAAAAACTGTGTCAGAATTGAATTTGGCACTGGGGTCTGCACGAAAGGAGCTGGTGTGGACCCTTGAACAGAGTGGAAGTCTGGACCAGCATCAATATGAGCCTAGAAATGGCTCCCGAGGGGGAAGTTGGCAGAGGAGAGGGCTGCCGGTAGAGGGCCTACTGACAGTCCATGTGGCTCAGTGGGGCCCAAAGGCACGCCAGAGGGAGCCAGTAGGTCCAGAAAATTGCAGCATAGGCTCCTTGAACACTTAACTGCTGAGGGGTTGAAGACGGCCCAGGGAAATCGGGGTGCATTGCGACCAAATGCAGGACCAGCTTGGCGTCAGGTGACACCAGATCCTTCGATTAACGCCCTTGTGAGGTCTCGCCAAGCAGGATGGGGATGAGTCCTACTTCGTTTTTTTTGCACTTACTGAAGATTTGAGGCAGAACCTTGACCGCGGTTTCGAACACTACCTCTTATGCTTGGCGATGTACAGTTTTGCCTCCCGCTATATTGTCTTTGGCCTCATGAGGGTGCACTTATTGCTCGATTCAGAGTACAGTTTGAATTCTGACATTTTTGGGGAGACATCTTCCCTAATACACCGCCTTTGAAACAAAATTTGGAGTTGTAAGATATCTGACAAACTTGGTGTGGAGCTCTGAATCTGTGTCGAATGGAACAGGAAGGAAGGGACTGATGTCAGCATGCAGGGATAATGCTTATTTGCAGCTCTGCTCTGTCACTTCTGGGGTGGTATCAGTCAAAGTAGAGCCATATGACACCACCTACGGAAGCACTGCTGGAAAAATCTCCTGATCCAGTCTGGCACATGGGACTATTTGAAAGCTGAGCAATCTGCTGTTAGAGGCATCCATAAAAAAAAAAAAAGTCCACTAGTATATAAACTAGGGTGAGGATTATATCTCCAGTTATATAACGGTAAACTGGTGTTCTTTATCATGACACAGGCTTACTGATGGGATTTTTGTCTATGGGGATACAACTCTCGAGCTGCACATTAAACACTTGTCTATTGTGCATCCTTTTAACTAGCAAACAATTATCTGCAAAGAAATTATGGGAGTGGTTCCAGTGCCAGACCCTAAAGTATTCGATTACTCCATGAGCTTCTCTATATGTTTCCCTCTAAAAGCTTGAAGAAACATGGGGCCTGTATTACAAGTATTACACCTTTTCCAGGGACTGGTGTCATTCCCAGTTCTTCCACTGAATATATACTCCATGCAAGGTCATACTGCCAACCAAACCTGGAAGAAAAAACCTAACTTATAAGTGGAGGCAAAACTTTAACGTTCCATACTGCAAATGCAAAACATTGGCTCCTTATAACCATCATCTACCCAGCTCACAATTTCCTGCCATGTGCCTAAAGACCACAGACTTTGTACAGCATATCGAATTACCTTACCATCAACTCAGAAAAGACCAAGATTATAATGATAGGCAGGCAAAAACACAAAAAACATATTACATGTACCATAGGCCCCAGGACAATCAATCCAGTGCAGAAATACAAGTACTTAGGAGTCTGGTTTACAGAAACTGCAAGACCCTCTGCCCATAACAAGGAACTGACCAGCAAATCGACTGCCATACCATACTGTCTGATAAAATTGAACAACAAGTTAAAAAGTCCCTCAGCAGTGGGCATCAGAAAGGTCACTCAAGCTTCTCTTCTCCCAGCACTCTCGTATGGACACCAAGCGTTTCCTGGAGCATGTATGGAAATTCTAGAGCGGGCGCAATGTGTGGCCTATAAAAAAATCTTTTTACTCCCAAAACACCTTTCTAGGGCGAGACTTGGGCTGGAGCTCGGGCTGGTCAAACAATCATTAACTCTTGAGGCCGACTTTCTAAAATATTACATCCAAATTCTAAAATCTCCGAGGGAATCCTTAAAGAGCTGCCTCAGAGACTTATTCGAAAAAAACTGGCTCGCCATGGAATAAACAGCTTACGAGAGCCATGGCCTCTATTGAAATAAACAAACCAGCACTTGCTCTTCCCAGCATCTCATACGCCACCTGGAAATCGCGAATCAATAAACAAGTCCAGCTAGTCTCGTTCCAGCAAGACCAAGCCACATTAAAAACCTTATCTTTACTGACCCTGCTGAACGACTCATACTTAGTAAACAAACCTCAGCCCTACCTTACCGTTCCCCTCAACCCTAAAACCAGGAGAGAGATTATGTGCATGCGATTGCTGGCACTTCCAATTACGGATTTCGGCAGGGCCTGGGCAAACCAAAACACTGAAGGAGCATGCCGACTGTGTGACTACAAACGTGAATCATGGCTACACCTCCTGTGCAGTTGCCCGACCTTAGCCACAGAAAGGAGGATTCTTTTGAGAGAACTATGCCTGAGAGAAAAAGTAACTACCTGCCATGAGGCCTCTGCAGTATGTTTCGCACAAAAAGAACCTCACATCCTGGCCCGCTGTGGAAGATTTGTACAATTGATCAGAGGTGCTATGTACCCCGGAACTGCCCCCCACTGCAGCCCTCGTAAGGTCCAAACGCTGATACTGGACTATTTCAAAAACCTCAGGACCGTGAAAGAACACTTCCCAACTCAGTCGATAAGCACAACCACTCCATAAGAGGAAGAGTATCGGCGTGCGGAATGGTAACAAAGTAAGTCCAGCAGTCTTGAGGAACCAGACGGTTGATACTTTCACAGGGGACCGGTCAAAGAACAATGGCCAACAGCAAATAAGTGAAGAAGCACAGAGTCAAACGTCAGGACCCAACTAATGCACCTTACCAGAGTTTTTAACTTCTAGGAATTGTGTTTTGTTTTTTCTCTTTTAATGTTTTTATTGTAATGCAATGGTTTTAATTAACTTATGCAAATACATTCAATTCACAGATTTTGTACTCTAGCGGCAGCGTAAGATGGAACACAGTATGGCCTTGCAAATTTTACATTTTTCTGTCACATTGTGCAAGAATACTTACCATTTCTCAGCAGTTCCCTACTAAAGTGACTGGCTTCACAGTAGTTCCTTCCTTGTAAAATAGGGATTGGCCTCTTGTCACTTGCCCTGTAGTTCTCTGTAGTGCTTAATAGAGTCATTGTTATAACATTAATTAGTTCCTTAATGACTGTCCTTGTACAGTGTGGTCCACTGATCAGCCCATTGGCTGGGAAAAAAAGATTTCAAGTGATGAGAAAGTTCATTCAAGTCAGAGAGACCATTGTGATAATCCCTGCAGCCATAAATTAATTCTCCATTCTACAAGGAAAGAACAAAATACAGGATTTAGTGACACTATAGAAGTCATTTTGCAGTTTTGCATGCTAATCAAAGATAATCCTTGATACAGAAGCAAAGTTAGGTGGTTTACATGAAATCACAAGTACTTTACAATTCAATTTGGTTATAGATGTTGAAAGCATTCACATCAACATACTGAGTCTCCAAAGACGGAGTCCAGAATTTGCAGAGGGCAATCCCACTGTAGTCAATAGAGTTGAAGAATGTTTACACATGAGGAAGATTTACAAGGCGGGTGACCACATGTAAGTACGGAAAATATATGGCTTGTTGAGAGGACAAAACATATTCCATTGTGGACAACACCCTCTAAAGGATGGCGAGTCGATAAGTGCACCACAACCAGAATGGGCCAGCATTCAATTTGGAATTGCTAAAGTTGCTGTTAATGAAGCCTCTGCAATCCCTTGTGCAGATAACAGACTGCCTCAAACGTATATATGGAGTGTGTGCGCACTGGCTAAACACAATGAAAATCTTCACTCTTAAGCAAATCTCCATCATGCAGAGACAGGGAACACAGTGAATTTTATCTTGTTTCTGCAACATTTGGAAATAAATCTGAAATGGGCTGGGCTTGCTAAAGAGAGAAATCTGGGGCAGTGTGCACAATCTAATTTCTATTAGATGAGTTTCACATGAGTCGAAACCATGAAAGTAAGTGGGTTTACTGAGCCTTTTCAATAAATCACTACAATCGATTGGCTATTTGAGTGCTTTGTTTACTTGTTGGTCTCCGGCCCTGAAGACCGAGATGGCACAAAAAAACAATGCAATGGAGCCAGTACTCAAATAACCATGCTCCAATGCACGATGTGACACTACAAATGTTAGCCTTTACATGCTGTCAGCACTGGAACAATCTGAATGGTGCTAGAAACATAAATCAGTTTAATACATTCATTAGTGTTCGTTTCCTCTTTATTTGCTTACGGATGATCTTTTCTCCTGCATTAGTCAAGGCCTTTGCAGCAAAGGTGGCCTGGGAGAGTCGCCTGACGGCAAGTGCTCCTGTACAAATATCAAATCCAATCAATGCAATCCAATCCAATACAAATATAATCAGGTTTGAAATTAATTCTTCAAACCTTGGGCGGGAAGATGGCTGCTGGGTGCGATCATGCCACCTGAGCTCAGATGGGCCTGAGGAGTCAGCCTCCCTGATGTTGTGGATGTGCAGTGGCTTAGCATTAGCAACTCACACTCCCAAGTCAAAGAGTGCTCTAAATCTGTGGCCAGAAGCCTCTGTTTCATATGGCACAAATCAAGGGCTGTACACCAAAGGTAACATACCAGACCTGTGTCCTAAGGACCGCTCCAAGTACTTTTTCATCTGTATGATTGACACGCAAAGTACCCTCCTTGCATCCCTCCCCTCTACAACGTGGCAAAGACCCACCCAGGGGTGGCCTTGCCTGTTTCTGAACCCAATGGCTTCATGCTTCTGAGCAATGCAGAGCAGGTAGACACCCACACGTACCAGGTGTACTGACAAAGGAAAAGAAAAGGATAGAAAATAGATCAGGGAGTGACTATTACCCGAAAATCACTGGTCCCTGGGGTGTCCATGTTTTTTTTTCCTGCAGCCCTGCACATTCCTCAAGAGATTTTCACTCACTGAGTTAAGGAGGCAGGGTAGGAAGGGTGACAACTCATCCAAATCAGATGATGACAACAAGAAGAGCTCCAAAGACGCTACCCCAGCAACTTCAGGAATCGGCTCCCCCTTGCAAAAAATTTTAATGACTAGGGGTTCCGCTGTGGGCAAGCACAAGCAGGAATGCTGTGAATGAGGGAAAGATAACATCGCAAGAAGGTGCTCCTCCAACTAAGGGAATCGCAGATGCATCTTACAAAGAATGTTTCTTGTGAAAGTCTGGCTTCTCAACACCAGCCAAACTCAATGTAGAAGCTGCATGGCAACATATTCTCAATCAGTCACTTTCTAGAAGACCTCTCTGCTGTAAGAACGCAGTCCTCTAGGGGGTACCGGTGTACATTCAGTAAAACTGACTCTTTTTAGAAGATGGCAGTCATATATGAGGTGAGGATGTCGAGTTTGATCAGATAGGTGTTGTGCTGGAGGGGGCTCCCCTTGCTGTATGACTTCCATAAACCTCTGAGCAGGGGGGTGAGGAAAACAGGTTAAAGGAAGTACTCTCAGAAATCGGACGAGGAGGCAGTGTCACTGTAAGCAGGTCAAATGCTGTGCTTTAGTGTTAAAAAACATGGAGTAAAGTGAGGCCGGTAGTAAGAGAAGAAGAAAGAAAGTTGCACAAGTTGCAGTGTCTCTGCCCCTGGGACATAGGGAAGTGTAGTCACAAGCAAGTAAATAACTCAGAGCAGATTGGCAGGTGAGATTCCCAAAGCTATTGAGCAGGATCCTCCAACCACTCTAGTTTTAGTCAAACCCATCTAGTAGTATAGCCAACACAGTGGTGCCAATTCGATGAAAACCACTGAGGTAAGAAGAACAGAAGGGAAGAGAGAGAGCATAAACACAGATTTATTATTAGGAAATGTTGCATGTGAAGCATTTGTACAGGATTGTTAGACTTGTTCTTTTTTGGTTGCATTCACACATTAAGCAGTACCAGGTCTCAACAGTCAAGACTTTAAACACCCAAAGCTGAAGGGGTCACAGTATTTTACACGTTTTCTATGAAGCAACTAAAGTGCTCAGAGACTTCAATAAGTAAAAGAAGCAGTAATCATAAAATGTTGGAACTATGGGTACGCTGTCGGGCAAAATACAAAGGAGAGGAGTTTCCCTTCAGCAGTCTGCCCTAGTCACAGCCTGCTTAAATTCTTTCCCCACGTCGCTCACATTATTACAGCATTCATTCTTCACAACGTCAACAACATGGTGACTAATTGAAAGAATTAAAAAAATACATATTAGGGTGCATGGTATGTAGTCTATGGTAGTATCCACAGAGATTGGGATCAAACATATAATTACATTTTCTACATTGCAAAACAGTGTCTATTTTAATTTAGATAAAAAGTTACAACAAACAGTTACAAAATTCTGTCACATCAATTATGTGCTTTACAAGAGAATGTTTTATTCTTTGAAAGTTAATATGCAAACACAGAGGTAAATCAATGTCCAACATATCTTACCTTAAATATTTTTAAATTATTTTGTGCCTCTTGTAGCAAATTTGACAAAGCAAAGTGCATTCTCTGTTTATTTCTGCAATAAAATCACACATTTGTTTTAATTTTGAAGTCTAATTGACAACTTTTCAACAAACGAAGGCAAAAGGAAAGGTTACTTTTATAGTAACTCAAGCTCTCCTACCTTAGGTAATCACCTGTTATTCAGGTATAGGGAATCCTTCCATACTGTAGGGGGAACTGGGAACATTCTCTTAAAAAGCTTTATATATGATGCATATACTTCTTTTCCAAATATGCTTCACCTTACAACTGGTTTGCACCCTAAAAGTTGCTCATACTGCTTGCAGCTGGTCCAAAGATTTTCAGACAAAGCCAAGTAAAAGATAACAATGTGTGTTGTTACTTTATGAGGCAACCTTTACTTATTCCAATATCAGGTTCTCTCCGATTGCCCATGTTTAGGAACATATTAGTAAGGAGATGTATGCTAGTAGGTGCTGAAAGCATAAACTTAAATTAGGCTTTCTACTAACAGATTGCAAAGAATAGCCTGGTCAAGATAAGCTTTCAATCCCCATTTAGAGAGTAGAGCACACAAAATGATTGTGGCTACTATGCTTATCTCCATTACTGAAGCATGTGTCTGAAAAATCATCGTTAAGACCCAGCCTCGGCAGTGTTGCATACGGTGTCAGGCCAACACTCCAGATAACAGATATCACATTAGTCAGGTATGTGGTGATCTAGGCAACTCTACTTTGCATGGATCACCCCGGCTTTTAACTACCTCACGCCAGCCCACTTCCCAAAGGCATGTACTGCCTCCCTAAAATGTGGGACAATCACCCACTAGAAAGAATGAAGGACTGCTTACTTGCTTGCTAAGAACTATCTACACCCATGATGTTTATTACTGTTCAGCATAGTCAGTCATGGTTTATAAATGCTTTACCATGGATGACCATGGTTTACCCTTGATGTTCACCACACGGGCCACGCTTCCTATATGGCCACCGGTTCTATTTCTGGGATTTACCTTACGGTCCGTCCCTCATGTATGAAAAGTAAATATCCAGAATGATGTAGTACTTAACCAGTTGGGTCATAAAGCCATTACTGCTCTCATCTTACAGATCATGTTCCTGGTGTGTATTGGCCTTCCCACCCTTTGAAAGGTATTCCCATTACTTTATGGCCATGTGCAGGAGTGGTGCTGTTGATCCCTTTTAGAGGGAATGGAACTAGTGCTGCCTACAAGGTTATGGTCTCTTGATCAGAAGAGTTCTATCAGTGAAAACTACAGACGCGGTCTTACATGGACATTATAAGGAACATCAAGCTTTTTCCTGGACTTTACATTAATCTTTTGCTTGCATATAGATCTGGAGCCTGCATTGTTTTGCTCATGTTATGTTTTCTGATGTAATGTGCTCTGCCTTCAACCACACTGTTAAAATGAGTGCTATGGTTGGGGTGAGGTTTGCCGGTATGTAACTGGGGGAGAAAACATAGCCTACCCTTTAATTAACATATTGCCTTGGGGATGGGATCCCCAGGGCCTCATGGAGGCAGAGGGAGATGGCCGCACACCCTCCTATAAACTACCTTGTACTGCCTCCTGGGAACAGGCCCACCCCGTTTTTTTTTTAAAGCGCGAGAGCCTGTGCTTTTTAAAAAATATATATATATTTTTAATTACAACGGATTTGCGGATCCACCCCAAATTTGTGGTGATATATATATTTTTTGAAACAAGAATTAAGCTCCAATATGGAGTGGTGTAGGCTGGCAGAGGAACCTATCTACCGGGCAAGGGCATGCTCACAAATGCATACAAAGATATTATAGGGCCAGTGGCAAGCACTTACATATGGGAAGCTAGAGTCCCCGCCGTATATCTCTCCACTATACTCCGACTTCCCCTGGTAAACGAAAAAGACTCTGGAGGCCAATTGGGAGAGGGAGTGTGGGCCATACTGCGATGATGGGAGGCACACGAGTTAACCGGTACTATGTAATCTGACACCTCATACCCAAGACTCCTATTCTGCACTTGTTTTCCAACGCTCACTGCGGCACCCGAAAAGGGTGGGGTAGGGGGGGCAATGGCTGTATATGTTGTTTTAAAATGCTCAATAAAAACATTTGAGAAAAAAATAATTTTTGCCTCTGGAACTCTCCTCCACTAGACCTAGGGGAACAGGGTATCCATACCCTGCCCCCTTATATCTTGTTTTAACCTTTAGGACTCAGTCCCTGAAGTTCTAAAAATTACTGTCACTGCATCTTGTTTATGTAGTGGCAGCAAATCAGTTCTTATCTTAAGATCGGACAGGTCCGCAAATCCTCAGCGGCGTGAAACATACAAACTTTTCAGAAAATACTAAACGAATTTACATCAAATCACATTCGCGGTCTCGAAGATGATGCTTCCTCAACTGCTATACTTCTTTATTAACCTCTTCTTGGGACTATCCCGCATCTTCTTCAGCGACCTGGATAAGATACTCGATGAACCTGTCTGGCAGTCATCTTGGCGTAGGGCATCGCTGGCCAAGCTGAAGCTCCCATTGAGGCTGGTGACATGGAGGCCTAGAACTTCGATCTTATTATCTGGAGGCCCAGTTGCAGTGGCTATCCTGCTGGATAGCTGGGCTTAGCCCAACTGGCACATGCTCACTAAACCCCAAGCTGACGCAGGAACAGCTGCTGAGGGCATTGGCCCCTGGAGCCTGTTCACCCATTGTATTGTAATTGCATTTATATAGCGCTTACTACCCCTGACGAGGCGTCGAAGCGCTTTTTCGGCGAGTAGCACGCTACTCCGGGACCCATAGAGGATTAGTGTTGAATTAGTATAGTGAAACATGCAAGTACATTTTAAGTGGTGGATAGGTTAGTCAGTTATTTGGAATGATAGCAGAAGGATAGAGGAGGAAAAAAGGTTTGTATTTATATAGCGCTTGTTACCCCTGATGGGGTGTTGAAGCACGCTACTCCGGAAGCCCATAAAGGATTAGTTGTGAATTAATATGGTGAAATATGAAAGTAGTTTCAGTGGTGGATATTAGTCAGTTATTTGGAGTGAGAAGGATAGCGGAGGGATAAAAAGGGAAGAAAGGTTTGCATTCATATAGCACTCGTTACCTCTGATGGGTGTTGAAGCGCTTTTCTGGCGAGTAGCACGCCACTCCGGAACCCATTAAGGATTAGTGTTGAAAATTAGTATAGTAAAATATGAAGTAATTTGAGTAGTGGATATGTTATTCAGTTATTTGGGTAGAGAAGGGTAGGTGGCGGGATAGAAGAGGGAAAGAGGTTTGTATTTATATAGCGCTTGCTACCCCTGATGGGGTTTTGAAGCGCAAGTAGCACGCTACTCTGGAACCCATAAGTATTAGTGTTGAATTAGTATGGTGAAACATGAAAGTAATTTTAGTGGTGGATATGTTAGTCAGTTATTTGGATTGAGAAGGGTTGGGGAGGGTAGAAAGGGAAAAGGTTTGCATTTATATAGCGCTTGTAACCCTGATGGGGTGTTGAGACGCTTTATTGGCGAGTAGCACGCTACTCTGGAACCCATAAAGGATTAGTGGTGAATTAGTATAGTTGAAAATGGAATTTGAGAATTGAACATGTTAGTCTGTTAATTTTGATTGAAAAGGATAGTGGAGGGATAAAAGAGTGAAGGATTTTTTTTTTATTTTTTTTAGGTCTTAGCAGTAGGAGGAGTCTTTTGGATGAGTAAAAGGGAGTTTTGGAAGGGAGGAGTCAGAGGGAAGAGTTTAGAAAGGTTTGTTTTAGGGGATGGGTATAGTAAAAGAGGTGTCAGAAGATGCAAGGAGGGGTAGAGTAGGAGAGTCTCTAGAAAGGGTTGTTTTGGGGATCATAGTAGTGGTATGGGGTTTGGGATAAATGAGAGTGTGGATGTAGAGGATATATTGATAAATGTATAGGATGAGAGATAGGGTAGTGCATTGGAAAGAGTAGTAGAAAGAAGTTTGAGATGAGTCAGAAGGTTGGGCTAGAAGATATATTGAGATAAGTATAGGCTGAGAACTAGGGTAGTGCCTTGGAAATGCTAAATTAGAAGAAAGTGATAAATATATAGATCCATAAGTACATTGAAAGTATATAGATACATAAAGGAGGTAAGTATATGTAGATTAAAGATATTGATAGAGGCACAGAATGAGAAATAGGGTAGTGCATTGGATATGCTTTTTCAGGAGAAAAGTAACAGACATAGATCAAGTACATGGAAGGTACATAGATGCACAATGGAAGTAAGTACATGTAGACCAAAGATGATATTTATTTATTTATTATTATTATTTTTTTTTCCTCCAGGCTGGTGCAGGTGGCTCAGAGAAATCTTAAGAGAGGCTACCATATTATTCAGGATTGCTCACCTGGATTTATAAAGCCTCGGAAACCCACTCGGGGATTTTCCTGGCCCCTCTTAGGGATACATAGGAAACAGAGCTCGTTCGTCCCGCACCTCAATGACAGGGAATGAATGGTCTAGAGCCCTCTGAGTGTCCCGCAACACACGGTTCAAGTTAATACAGTTCTATATTCTGCACAGAGCATATTGTTCCCCAGCAAAGATACAGTCTTTTTGTGGATACCGCGGACTCCTGACCACAATGTGATTCAACAGCGGACAACTTCAAGCACACCCTCTGGGCCTGCCTTGCGCTAATACCCTATTGGAAAGAGGTGACGAAACTCTTTCCAATGTCACTAAAGTACCCAGTCTAGACACCTAGGAAGCTGGGGCCATCGGCCTTTACAGATGCCCCAAAAAGCAGAAGATAGCCATCTCCTGATTTCTTGACTTGGCCCTCCTCATAGCCAAATGCACTGTCACAATGCAATGGTAGAGTAGAACTCCCCCATGCAGTGCACGATGGCAGAGGCCAGGGGCCTACACAGGGAGGAGGCTCGGAGCCTCCAACGACACCCAATAGCACCAGCAAAGGATGCATTATCAATGGAAAGTTTGAACCCACCTAAATCTGCAGCAATCCCCCTTTCCTGCCTCTCTGCAACCAAAATTCTGCTCGAGGGCCATGGTCCTCACCCCACATTATAAACTTGATCCCCCGCCCGTTCAGTTGACAGCCCATCTCCGCTCTCGACCCCTTCCCCCTACTGCCCTTTCCCATTTAGCCATTGTCCCCATGCCCCCAACATAGGGTGAATACCTCTGCTGGTGTGCCATCGGCACAACTCGTTAACACCTAGGCCCACTGAAGAACTCTTGGGACAGATGCGGCGAATCTCACCACAGAGCACAGCGCTCTGCGCTGATGTTGGGACAATGTGTCATGTAGGAAACGCTGATTCTCTAGGTCAGAGCTGTGCCCATGCTTTGTTAATTACAAAACCTCAATAAAATTAGTTTAAAAACAAAAACAAGATGGTGCTTGAGAGGGCCACCTACAGAAATGTGAATCTTACATGGACTGAACACTTGAATCCCTGTAGAAAGCAGCATGAATTTAGGTCAGGTGGACATTGGCAAGACGACTAGAAGATAGTCTCTGCTACACAAAGAGAAACCGCAAAAGCAATTTGGAAGAAAAACATGTGCCTGGTAATCCGGACCATATCAGTGCACAATATGTCCTTCCAAGGAGAGAAAGGTGACTACCTAGAACTAGACAAATACTTTAGCAAACAGACCCATATTCAGTTACGACCAGTAGAACGGAAGGACATCCAACCCACTGAAAAAAAGGATACATAACCTGTAACCATGTAGCCACACATGTTCTATCATAAAGCAAACTTATAAAGCCATACAATCTTTTAAATGTCATTGTAGGTTAAAGAAAAATATGCAGCACAAACTTGGGGAATTTTTTTTATCTAAGACCGAATATATAGCATTCTTACCCTGAGAAGAGATCCAACGGACAGTATCTACTTATTCTCTTCCATTTTCCTTTCGCTACCTGTAAACACAACAAACAGAAGTAACATTTACTGGTAGATGTTTAGCAAAGGTTTTCTGCAATGCTACTCTATCCGACTGTGGGTCAGATGCAAATTAAATTAGCATGCAAACTTTGATGAATGTTTTTAATAGGAAAGAAATTCAAGTGAGCTCAAAAGGGTTAACACCTGTATATGGGGGTTTCAATGTAACACACAAAAGTATGTGTTACAGGATCTGCAACCAATAAGTCCTAGCCACACTATGGTAGGGTAGCTTTTATTCACAAACCCCACACCCTGGTCCTCAACACATTTCTGTGCTTCCTTTTTATAGTATAAAATATGCAACAATAACTGTATGCAGTAAAAATAATATGCATCACAGTCAGGCTCAAGGTAAAAACTATCAAATTAGGCTATCTGGCAACTCTTTAATGGAAAAGAAAGGACAAAGTCAGCACATTTTCTATTAGCTTGCAAGGGGCTCTTCAAATATAATGGATTTCATCGTCAATCAAAGACGCAAATCACATCACTGTTCATTCCAACTATCACTTCAGAGTATTTTAAAGCTTTGTGCCTAGCAAGCTGATGAAGTGATTTAGCACCTATGGCTTACATCTTAAATGATCAGCAGGTAATGAGGTTGAAAGCGAACAAAGCAAACTCAGCCTTCAAATCTTCCCACATCAGTAAACTGAATACCATTGCACTGGGTAACATTAATGGCTCTCATTTAAGCTGCTTTGAATGGCAAAAGCATGGCACAAAGTACCACATAAAAAAAAGGTTATATTTATCATTAAACGGAGTTCACCTGCAGCTTCACCTTTGACACAGCAAACAAATGTTTGCTTCCACTACACAGATACATGTGGCCAGATTACTAGCAGTAAAACTGTTACTTATCTAAACAATTGTTTGTAACTTATTCTGCAGATTGACAGGTGGAGCATACTACTGCCATTTAGTGATCGGCCATGGAAAGTTAACTCTATTACAATATGTATGCTGTACATGTATGCGCAAATAAGGCAGCCATCTTGTAATGGAGTTTCAAATAATCAAATTCCATTAAAAGATGGCCTACGTACATGTGTGTGCAACTTGTAATGGAGTTTCTAATGCTTAATGAAACTCCATTGCATGATGGGCGCTATGCTGTGTGATCATCTAAGGAATGCAAGCCCTTTACAACCATGCCATGCACACACTCTTCCCTGTAAAAGCACCTAGTTGGCTGGCAGTTAATAAGGCACCATCCATGGCATTGCTCTACATACCATTCAAACTATTCAGATAAACTCCCACTCGCAATGTCAGTCTAAAACTTAGGTGTTTCAGACGATTTGGCCCTCTCATTGCACTCTTTCCACACTGACTTGCAGGCTATGACCTCATTTAAGGCTGCACTACTGTTGATTGAATAGATGAATGACTGAGGGCCCCTCACTTGTCACGATTACTGCTCCAAATTACCGCCAGCCTCTTTTACCTTCACCCTAGGTTTCATCAATGGACTCTTCACCACACTGCCTAGCACCCACTGAGGACATTGAGACCTCTTTGTTTAGAGGTAAGGTGCAAATTGACCTCCAAACTGTGATATCGCATGAACCATAAATCATAGGTGAATGGTTCTGAGTTCAGGATATTGACCCTTGGCCAACAGAATCTAAGGGGAATTGGGTGAAACATGGATAATCCTAAGATCCATTTCTGGCTCAGGAAGGGAAGCAATGATGCAGGCTTCCTTAGCACCAAGGATAGGGAGCAGAGGGCTCAGCAACCTTCAGGATGACTCCTGTTCGCCTCTGGATTGTAAACCAAGATTCAAGGCCCAGGGGACAGTGCAAAGTCAGCGGCAGGCAAAGCCCTTCAGTGTCTCTGGAACTTTTTTTGACCTTCTTGTTATGAATCAGATAGTCTCCAGGTTTGGTCCTGATCATGTGTGCCTAGAGGTCTAGTGGTTTCTGTGGTGGATTTCATCAAGATTTGCCCTCTAGAGGTTTTTTTTTTTTTAGCCCAAACCTGGCCCTTGAAGTCAGGTCAACAGATTTTCCTCCAGTGCATCTATTCTTCTTCTGCCAACCTTCAGTGTGGAAGAGCAAAACTTTAGTCAGAAGTCATGGAAATTAAAGTACTCACTGTGGAAGGCCAGTACATAACTGGGCACTGCAGGGGAACCAAGCCAATAATATGTTGCACATTCAAAATCCAGAACCTTAAGCAACCAAGTGGGTTAATATCTTTGCAGGCATGTTACTGTCTTCCAAAACTAAGATTGGGAAGCAAAAAATGGACAGGCGGTGGAATACTGGATGTTTCATGTCACACACCCAAATAAGATGTAGCTTTTGATGGGCTGAAATGGGGCACGGGGCTTTCCTGACAGTTATTCCAGTTTCAGAAAAGTATTGCTGCAGAAACAGTTATCTGGGGTTAATGTAAACTACAATTCAATTTAAAATCAAGACAATGGGAAAACCAATATGGGATCGCTGAGGTAGTGGGCGCCAGGGGTTGCTCCAAAGACCGAAAACGTGAAATGGCCTTGACCCGGATGTTAACTATTTTGCGCAAAATACAGTGAGGTATAGTACTGAAAACCAGTCACACAGTCACCATGCATACCACACATTAACACAGTCATACAAAAGATCCTTAGTGGAAATGCAAGATTTCAGTTAAGTGCCACTGAACCTACTTGATTTGTAGGGCAGCTTGACACCTCTCACAGGGGTACAGCTAAAAAGACCTGACCACTAATCAACTACCATCAACTGTCAGTCTCCCTATATCTTGGTGAGGAGGCAGTACCCATCCTCTAATAAGGATACACTTTGAGCACACCTATAGCATGTACACTGGAGCCGTGTACATGGAAGGAATGTCTATGGTAGGCTCAAAGATGTTGACTTCACAGAGTAAAAAAAATACAGTCAGCCAGAAAAGTTGAAACAGGGCAGGACAGCACAGCTGTGCCAACATTGTGACTTAGTTGCCTACAGTCACCACACAGAAGTATGATACTATGAAGCCCAGTAGTCTCTGAAACCAACAGGCAGAGATGATCGTCTTGCATACAAATATTTAATGTTTTGTTAAAGTGAGATTTTTCTCTCAGAGGGAGCGGGCATGAGAGAATGAAAATATGTATTCTGAAATCCAAATGTACAGATGGGTAACTACTGAAGCAGTGGCAGGAAGTTGGGCACCAAATCTATTTCTATCCTAGACCCCGCCCACCAAATGTCACTGTGAGAAGACTTACTGGGATAATGAACGAGAAACACACAAAATTCATTAACAATACCCTATTTAACTTACTTTATCCATGTAAATTATTTTTCAAATCAATATTTTAAAATACTTTAGTCCCCCACCAAGCATGACAGCCTGAATAAGACATGTTACATAAGAGTAGGTAGAGCATCCCTAAACTTACCTTGAGACGCTGATACATGCAAAATCGACATACTCTGTGCTTTACCTCCTTGCTCACAGAATTGGCGATGGGAATAAACCCACACTTGGGCTGCAAAATAAAAACAATCTAATATCAGACCTTCATCTGGTTACAGTGGCTGCTTACTGCCTACTGTACAGCACGGGAATTCTTCAAAATAGATTTCTTGATCTCTATTTCACAACTAGAGGATAAATAAGCTTTGTGTATAATAATCAGCCATATTTCTTTCCAAGATGGCGGTGAAACAGATAAAAATTAGCTTATGGTCATAACAAATATGCACATTTGCTAGAAACCCATCCGTGAGACAACAACTAAATAGTAGTTCGATATTATGGCCACTTGAAAGTAGTGGACTGCCTTTCTTAAAACCCTCACCGCCAAACGCTTCATAAAACTTTTACAGAATTTACCAAAGATTTACACAATCATGACAAAAGATACAAAATAGACATTTACAAAAGCAGAAAGAGAATACCTTCATTAAAAACTTCTGCTGTACGTAACCAACTTTGCCAGGCTTTAGATGCCTGCTGGGGTTTTGGAGTAGCAATGGGGAAATATTTCCCAAAGGTGCTACAACTGCAACCGCAGCCATTGTAGATTGTGCCCTATGATAACATGATAAAAATAAAGGTTTTCCGTAAACGATCTTTATATGAAACACTTACTGTTTCTATTTTAAGAACCTAAATCATATGTAGAACAAATCAGTGTCTCAAAATGCTGGATCACTAATCTTATGCAAATATAAGAGCTAACATCCATTTTACCAAAGACATACCAGCTTAGATAATGGCTTGAATCTAGACAGCTACTCCAGAGAGCGGGGGATGTATCCATTAGGGCCAAATGAACTGTTAATCATATACAGATTTTGTGTTGTGGGTACTCAGTGCATCGCATTTTGCACAAACATGGAAAGAGTTGATCAAGGCTGTAGCACCATACTTTGATCTTCGCCCTAGTACTCAAACCCCTGGCAACCTGGATTTGTGGCGATCCATTGATAAGAGGCTTGCACTGGACGGGAAAGTGGGAGGACCGTATTTCTCTGTATGCAGACAACATACTTTTATACCTAGCATCTCCCAAATACTCATTAAGCAGAGTTTTAAAAATATGTACACATTTTGGGAAATACTCGGGCTATACGATTAACAGGGCAAAGTCAATTATTTATATATTGAGAGGCACACTCCCCTCGTTACATAGGGGATGCGAGGCAAAAGTGACCACAGAGGGGTTCCGATACCTAGACATATATAATACCACTGATCCGACCTTATCCTAGGATAGAAACCTTTTACCCACACTACAACGTTTGAAGGGAGATGTGCGACACTGGAGATCCCTTCCACTCTCTTTGCTGGGACGCGCAGCCCTATTCAAGATGATGGCACTCCCTAACTTTTTATACGTACTGCAAAGCGCACCAAGCCCGGTTTCTGCCTTCTATTTCAAAGCCATAGAGAGTGAGCAGAGAGCACTCCTATGGGAAGGTAAGCCCCCTCGAATAGCAACACAGAAACTGGTAAAGAGGTGGTATGATGGGGCATCTGACTCTCGGATATACGGAAGTATTACTGGGCATCACAGCTAATGGTGATCAATCAATGCCTATATCGACCCTACGACGAACCAGCATACAGAATGGACAAACTGGTCTTACCAGGCAGTAGATACAAAAGGGCAATGTACACTACACCACAACGAATACCCCTTACCGGCCTCACCAAACATACTGTTCAGCTCTGGCTTGCGGTAAATAAAAGCCTGGGATGGTCAAATAGGATCACACAGGCCACCCCACTGTGGGACACTGAGCGATTGGGAACCCTGAGGAACATCAAGGGATCGGACAGATGGGATTTCATAGGTATCTCCTGAGTGGGAGACATGTGGGTACAAGGAGGGGTGGTTACCTTTGCTACGCTACAGAGAGAATATGATCTAGCGGACACAGAACGGTTCCAATACATACAAATCAGGCATGCTCTCCAGGCAGTAGTCGACTATGAGGAGTGTGAGGAGGCATTGGCCTCATCCTGGGAGGTGGCCATTTCTTCGAGACTCAAATTAATACAACTCAAAATATTTCACAGAATATATTTCGCAGGCCACACTCTTGTTAAGATTGGTCGTAGGACAGATCCTACTTGTAGAAGGCACTGAGGGCAAGAAGGCACATTTTACCACATAATTTGGGACTGCATGTACATAAAGAAATACTGGGGAGCCGTCATACGCTGTATGGGAGAGACACTGGGGTTGAAATTGGAGCCAGAGCCTAAGCAGTGCCTCCTTAACGTATGGGGGTAATAGACTTGAATAGTAAAGAAAAATCCTGGGCCACATTGGGAATGACAATAGCAAAACGAAACATAGCAAAATCATGGGGTGCTCCCGAAACACCAACACTTCGGGCATGGATGGAGGATATGGACTGGTGTATAATTTCAGAAAAGACAGTTTATGAAAGCCGTGGCTGCCTGAAGAAGTGGGTGCAAATATGGGGTAAATGGAATTCATTTAGGGGAAACATATGTACGTTGGCTGGGCTCTGGACCCTTCCCAATACGAGGAACTGAAGGGTCTGCATTCCATTGGGAAAAGAACCCTTGCATAATAATTCAAATTGTTGTAACAAGGTCTATAGATTCTTTAAATGCTGCTTCCTTATTGCTGATGTATTGTAATGTTACAGAGATACCTTGGTTAAGTTATCAATAAA
Source organism: Calotriton arnoldi (assembly GCA_963921515.1). Classification (NCBI taxonomy): domain Eukaryota; kingdom Metazoa; phylum Chordata; class Amphibia; order Caudata; family Salamandridae; genus Calotriton; species Calotriton arnoldi. Next base: position 894,515 of record CAWUFW010006886.1, read on the forward strand.
AAGAATAGAAAAAATTTAAAAAGCCTGTAGCACCAAAGAGGGCACACTAATACAGTTGAATGCCAAGTGATGCTGCTCTATTGCGGCTGGCTGGTTTACATATTTGAAATAGCCATCTTAAAATGGTACAATTACTTAAATACTGAATAAAAAGCCATTTTCATACAAGGAATACGGAATACTCTTCAAATCAAACAATTTTACTTTCCAAGTTTTCACCATTTGCATGAACAGAAGTAATAGTCGTAAAGGTGTCTTTGGCATTTAGTTACCAAACGTCTTTATTAACAAAGTTACAAGGGTGTTCAGTAACACAGCTATAAGGAAAACATCGTTAACTAATGAGGTCCTTTTGTCTGATAATTCAGGCAAGTAGGGCCAGATCTTGCTGCATCCATATTCTATTAGTGCATGAAAAGTGTAGTGAGGTTGGGTTGGGAGGTAAAGTACTAGTCTGTTGTCAATGGGTGGGATCATATGATCTTAGGACAACATATAAGGCTGCATGTCTCTACCTTCTAGCAGATGGTAAGCTTCACAACGCGAGCTCACGAAGCGGCCCCTTTACGAGTTGACTGCACCTATCTCAATGGTCCAGTACCAGGAGTAACCCAAAGACCCTGGTGACCCAACTGCTTGGGAAGAATGCTGGTGAGTATAGGTTGTACTACGTAACAAAAAACCGGAAATCCGATAGATCCAAAAGGGTCTGGGTGCGTCTCTTACATTTTACAGTGTGTACGAGATGAAGTTTGATACCATGAAATAAAAAGTGATTTTATTGTTCAGTTTGTCCATTTACGGTTTGTGTGATTTTACTATGAAATACTGCTCACAACATTAAAAGTCATTTCATGAAAATACAATTGAAGTTCTCTCTATCAATGAACATCGAAAACTACGGCAAATTCAAACCCCATCTGGAGTGTTTAAGGTTAAGCAATACAATAAGCTTTTCAACAGTCACTAGACCAATGCAATAAGCTCCTGTATACACATTTTTTGGCTACAGGTAAGCCTTTGTGCAGGTTCGAAATTGTGGGGCTTTCCAGTAATGATGGATGCTTGTTTCAGAGAGTGATGTGGCACAATTCCTTTTAGAAAGGCGGCATGTAACCCACCACACAAGGTAAGGAGTGACTCCCTGGGTCACAGTTCTGGAGCTGTTTCCTGATCTCGCTTTGAGATAAAGCCTTATATGCTGCAGTAGCACTGAAAAAAGGTCCTCAGAATAAGAGTCAGGCACATTTTGATTTTTCTAGACTAATGTCAAAACAATTTAAAAAACGAGCATTGGCACAGCCAATAGGTTTGGCATTGGTTGCCAACCTTTTGGCTTTGTCAGTGCTTGTTTTGTTATGGTTTTTGCACAACTGGGCTGACTCACTGCCCCACACTGTATGCTGTAGTAGGCAGAAGAAAAGTGTGAATAATGAACAAAGAATTATACACCGCAACAGCTGCCCAGACAAGGGTGTTACGGCACTGCACAAGTGAAGAGGCATACAGCTAGAGTAAATGTATGCAGTCCGAGATATAGGGCATTTGCATAATCCAGTCTGGCAGTTATAAACCCATGAATCTTACGTGTGTTAAGGATTTTATTTAAAATTGAGACTGGATGATTGCTCCAAGGGCAGCACATATAGACATAAACAGAGTAGGGCTCAATAAAGAGCCCTGCGGGACTCCATGTCAAAGTAATTCAGTTGATGAGGTGAATGGTGGAAGAGAGAACGTTTGGCATCAGTAGGACAGAAAGCATTCCAGCCATCTGAATGCTAAACTTCATACTCTTATGTTTTGAAGACGTTCCAACAGAACAGAGTGTGGCACAGTGTCAAATGCCGCTGAAAGGTCAAGCAACATCAAGGCAGCACATTGACCCTGGTCCAAACTGACTTTGATGAACTCGGAGACCCTGGAAGAGCGCTGATTCAGTGATCTAACTCAGCCTAAAACCAGATTGTGTGCTGTAAATAAGATCATGTGCTTCCAAATACTAAGAGTGCTAGTTATTTACAATTTTTCCACCATCTTAGAGGCAGCAGGTAAGAATGAAATAGGCCTGAAGTTGGACAGATAAGTGGGGTCAGCAGTACGTTTTTTCAACAACGGGACTAACCTGAGCAGTTTTCCAACACTTCAGGACCGTGTGTGGGAGAGACTAATTTAACAACATATTAAGTTCTGGGCTAACTGCCAGCTCTTCTTTAGCCAAAATGTGCTGGACAAAAATCCATTGGCAAGCCAGACCTGGAAAAAGTATAGCTTGAGCAGACTCCTCAAGCAAAATGCAGTTGACTCAGCTGATGAGGAACCAGTAGGAGAGACAGAATGGTGAGAAGAGAAAGAACAATGAAATCAAGATTGTCAGATGGCTCATGAAATTCTTGATGGATTTTGTCACTTTCATCTTTAAACAACAAAGGAAGCTTCTCACACAGTTCTACCAAAGGCGTAATCATACTATTGCAGACTGCATAGTAAGAAAAGAATCAACTATTTTAAAAACCTCTCTATCCAAATTGGATTCTGTATTAATTTTCTGAGTAAAAAAGTTAGCCTCTGGTTTTCCTATAGCGCTATGGTATTTTTTAAAGAAGCTTTGTATCTGCCTCTATCAGAGGTTATACAATAGCTTCTCCATATTCTCTCTAATCTCTTGCAATTGTGTTTTTCGGTCATAAGCTCAGCCGAAAACCAGAGAGCCAACAGTGTTTGACGTGGAGAAGAACTGACTCTCCAAAGAGCAATTTGGTCAATGGCAATCGTAAGCAATTGACTAGATTGGAATCTTGCACCAATCTCCACACTAATAATGCCTGAAAAGAGGCAAACTTCAGTCAGTGTGAGCTTTTGTTGATTAATTTTTTTCCATGGTCATGTGAATTTAATTTGAATGACATTTGAATAAACTCAGAGTGCTGAAAAGAAAAGGGGACACGAAAATGATCAGACTATTTAAGAGAAAACGATGATCCTACAGATAGAGGAAGAAAACTGGACAAAATATGATTGAGTAGGAAATGCAGGTTTTTGCATAGTATACCCCAGAATGTTTCCTTAGCGGCTTCTGCTGGATGTAGAACTCTGCACTTTACCCCTGCTAACCAGTGATAAAGTGCCTGTGCTCCCCCTTTCAACATGATGAAATTGGTGTATTTTTACCTTACCTATAACTCCTTAGTATACGGTAGGAAGTGTACCCAGGGTCTGTAAGTTAAATGTGACTAATGGGCTGCAGTACCCATAGTGCAATCCACTACTGTGACAGTGCAAACCTGACTGAAGGTCTACCATTGTAGCCTGGCAGTTGCAGTTTTAAACTGTAATTTCAACCTGTCAAAAAGACCCCTATCAACAGGCCTAAACCTTCCTTTCACATCTTAATAGGTCACCTCCAAGGAGGCCTGCTGCCAATAATTACTGCCAATAAGGTAGGGTGCATGGTATTTAAAAGTAGGACAAGTGAAAGTTTCATGTTAAACACGTCCTTACAGTGAATAAGCCCCAAAAGCTATTTTCAGCGTAGCAAAGCTGACTATTCCATAGGAAAATACTAGGTAACTTTATTACATTTGATCATGATAATTTCTGTTAGAAAACTGATAGAAATATAGTTCAAAGACAATTTTTAATAGTTATTCAAAATCCAATTTCTTGGTAAAATCAAATTTTGAATAACTTTTACGGAAAAGGTACTTTTAGAAAGTTACTTTTTTCCTGCCTAAAGCCTTTGGAAGTCCTTTGGCATGAGCTCCAACTTATACCTGGTAGCTGAATAGCCCCCTTGGTGAGGTGTGAAAACTCTTCCCACAGGAGGATAAATGCCTTGTGTGTAGGGAGGTGTTTCTGTGTCTCTGGCAGGATGACTATCTAGGCTGTGCCCAAGAACTTGATTAACTTAAAAGAAGCCTGCCCCGTCACAGGCAAAAGTAGGCAGACACCTGGGCAGGAACATCATTTGTTCCCCCAGTCAGGCAGGCACCAATCACATGGAAAGGAGCTTCCCCAAGAATTTGTTTAGAGTGAGCACAAACGAAGGGTTGCTCATTTTACTAGCCACACCTCTCGGGTGATAAAGCAAAAGAGACACAAATGATGGACGGAATGCAGAGCAAATCAAACATACACCCCCAGTCAACAGATCTGGGTTAAATCCATGGTTCCTTTGCTCACCATGCCACTCCAGTTTAGACCCAGCCATATGCAAATCAGTTTTGACCCTGCTTCTCATGGGAGCAGTCCAGCCCGAACTGCCGAACCAGGTTTTCCCTGGACCAGAAACAAGCATCCTGGGACCGGTTTTGGGTTATTACCCCTTAACAGCCAGGCTAGTTTGAATCCAGTGACACAGTGAGCCCGGGACCCTCTTCTGGGCATACTCGGCACACTTAGAGTGAGAAAGCAAAAGACACACAAATGATGAACAGAATGCATAACAAATCAGACATTCACAACCAGTCAACAAATCTGGGTTAAATCCATTGTTCTTTTACTCACCATGCCACCCCAGTTTAGACCCAGCCATATGCAAATCAGTCTTGGCCCTGTTCATCATAGGAACAGTCTAGCCGAAACTGCTAATCCAGGTCCTCCCTGGACCAGAAGCAAGCATCCTTGGACCCCTCATCAGCCAGGCTAGCTTGAATTAAGTGGCATGGTGAGCCGGGACCCTTTAACTTGGGGCCTTAAGCAAAAGAGAAAATGGGCACTAATGCCCTCTACGCTGAGCAGTGCTGAGCGCAGAAAGAATGTTGAAGTGCAAAGTCAAATTAAAAAACACACACCCAACACAACACAGAATAAACATTTTTAAAGTGTGAAAAAATAATCTATAGCTAGTATGAATGACATAATGAGGCAAATGAATGAGTAGGTCTGGCTTAAACCCGTAAATGTATATTACATACATAATTTTAGTAGGATCAAAAGGTCTTGGCTAATGCCAGGCCTAATGAAACAAAAAAAGCTGCTGCTGGAGTTGAAGGCCCAGGCTTCCATTTGGCATTCCACTTGACTAAGAGTGCAGTACAGAAGAAGAATCCAAATGTTTGTTCTGGTGAAAGCAGGAAAAGAGGTTTGTGCAGGGAAAAAGTAAAGCAGACTGTAGAGTCAAGTGTCCCCCTTACCCAGTGACAGGGTTGGCTCTTGAAAAGTGTCACAGAGGATTACCAGGAGTGGGTTTTAGTGTACTGAAGTGATAAACAAGAAAGGGGACTGTACTGCCGCAGACCTATTCCTTTACCCCATTTGAATATATAAAAGTGGTCAAGGTCAAATGGGTGTGGACATCAAAAATAGGCAGGAAACTGTTAAGACACCTAACCCTTTCCACAGTGTTGTCTAGTGGAGTTGCTTAGGAAGAGAGGTTAACTGTACATTGCAAGTTAACAAGCTGACTTAAGACACCAGGCGATAAAGAAAAGAGGTATGGTTATGGGTTTGCTCACCTTCCTATGCTCATTTTTTTTAGATGCTCAATAAGAAGGTTAAAACACTTACTTTTGCGCCTTTTCTATACTCCGGCACTTCCAAATTTGTTGGTTTAAATTATATTTTAGTCAAGGTGAAACTATAACCTATCCTGCAGATTGACATACACCCAGTCTAGCAGTACTTTTTGCGGATGCCCCACACCAAAAACATCAAACCAGTCAGTCCTTACGTTAAAAGGAGGTCTCTGCCCTGGAGCCACTTAGACACCCAACACTCCTTGGAATACTGCCTGCAACCCAGTATGTTTGAGAATACCACACACCAGCAGCGGTTCCTTCAACATAGGAATGCTGCCCTGGGCAAATGGACCATGCTTTGTGTGACAGAAGGATCTTCAACCCACAGCGCTGGCCTGTAAGAAGACAACAAAAATTATCTGCAATCTGGGAAAAGGCCAGAAGGGAGCATTGTTCCAGGACCCAGCTCCTATGCTCCATGGTGCATCCATGCCAAATAGCCTATTTCACCATGCAATAAAATAAATTGGCAAGTACACTGTTCAAACGTGCTACTCTGTCATTCACTCTTTTAAACCGACGCTGACTGGATCATTTATATGCAAATGGTGGTAGGGTTAAGGCACTTTCAATCACCTACATGTTAAGCACGTGAACAATTCTGTTAGAATCCTACCCCCTTGCAGAACTACTTTTCAATAAAGGCCTGCATGTTTTGGCAGTGGAAGGAGTTTAGTGACCAAGGTGATGTCTGCTCAAGTAAGCTATTTTCCAATTAGGTCTTTGTTAGAAATTGGGTTTCAAGGGTCTGTTCAAGTAGGGACCACAATCTTAGTCAGGTTAAGTCAGATACACACCCTGAATTAAACTCTGCTCACCCTCTGGTAGCTTGGCACAGACCAGTCAGGCTTAACGTAAGAGGCAATGTGTGCAGTATTTGTGCAACACTTATTACAGAAAAGAAGCACACAAAAATAAAGCTTAATTTAATGAACAAAACGACACCACAACCACAAAAATTCAATAAGTAGAACTGCAGTTATACATTTTTGGGGTCGGATACAGGGACCAACCTTGTCCCGCTGATAAAGTACCTTATTGCGCCGTTGATGGGTTCCACCGTGTGGAGCAGAAGGGGCGATGCATCGATGTTGACCCCTCTGGATGTAGGCGATGCGTTGGTTCCGTGCTGCGCAAATCGAGATGCGTCATTGCCGGCTTCTTCAGATGTAGGCGATGCATTGTCATTGAGCCGCACAGCTGGCGATACGATGTCTTCGTCTTCTGCGGCGATGCGTCAGCATTGAGGAGAGATACATTGGTTCCGACCAGCGCAACAAGGCGATGTGTGGATTTTGTTAGCTGCAGCACAGAAAACCCACTTCCAAGAGCCCAGGACTGGATTGGCACCACTTGGCAGGGCAAGCCTCACAGTTGGCAGAGTCCAGGTTCTGTAGCAGGGTTGTAAGAGGTGTTTGATGTCCCTGAGACTTCAGAACAGAACACAAGCCAGCAAGCCCTTGGAGTCACTTTGGTTCTGGGGATGTAGAAATGCTGGTCCAGTCCTTCTCACTCCCAGGCACGGAGGGTAGCAGGCCGCAGGGCAGGCACAGCAGAGCAGGAGTTGAGCAGAGTCCTTTCAACAGCACAGCAGTCCTTCCGGGCAGAATGTCTTCAGGTCCAGTAGTGCACTGAGTTGGTGGTGTCAGAGGTCCAGTACTTATACCCAGGTGTGCCTTTGAAGTGGGGGAGACTTTAAAGAGAGGCCTTACAAGTGCACAGAGGCTTTCCTGCCCCGGATCCAGACTCACTACAGGGGGTATGCAGCACTCTGTGTGGGGATAGGCACATCCTATTCAGGTGTCAGTGTCAGCTCCCATCCTTCCCAGGATGGCCCATCAGTCACACCTAAGTTCCCTTTGTATGTGGCTGTCTGGAGGGAATGCACAAAGCCCAGCTGTCACCTACCCCAGACGTGTATTCAAAGGCAGTCAGAAGGCACAGAATGGTTAAAGTAACAAGAGTCAATTTTCTAAAAGTGGCACTTTACACTTACAATTTAAAATCACAACTTATGGTAAAGTTGGACTGTAAGTTGCGAGTCCAGAGACACCAAACTCGAAAAGTCTATCTTTTCCCAATTGGAATTTACACTTATAAAACGTAATAAGTTAATCCCAAAATTAACTAGAGAGATGGGCCTTGCAGTAGTAAAAAACGGATTTAGGAGTTTTTCCACTACCTGGACATGTAAAACCAAAAAGTACATGTCCAACTTTTTAAATACACTGCACCTTGGGGCTGTACAGGGAATACCTGAGCGGTGACTTACATGTATTAAAAAAGAAGGATTGGGCCTGGCAAGAGGGTAAAGTTGTCAGGTTGACATGCAGTTTAAAACTACACACAGAGGTTCTGCAGTGGCAGGCCTGAGACACGTTTAAAGGTATACTGAAGTGGGTGGCACAATCAGTGCTGCAGGCCCACTAGTAGCATTTAATTTACAGACTTGGGGCACATGTAGTGCACTTTACTAGGGGCTTATAATAAATTAAATATGCCAATTGTGGCTACACCAATTATACCATGTTTTAGGGAGAGAGGACATGCACTTTAGCACTGGTTAGCAGTGGTAAAGTGCCAAGAGTCAGCAAAGCAGGAGGTCAGTAGGCAAAAATTCCGGGGAAACCACGCCAAGGATGCCAGGTCCAGCAGTCTTTCAAACATTATGAAATTACTTGACCTCACTGTGCCCCAATTTCGTATGGCGCAGTTAGAAATGTGCCAAATTCAGGAATTAAGCACCAGATAAACAGGGCAGTTCTTTCTAAACTCATTCATTGCTTAAGTGTTCAATTGGTACATCCAATATGAAAGGGGTTTCATTCTGAACATAGCAACACATAGGATTAAATGCCAGGTTTTGTGAAATTGAGAAAGGGGTCAAAACATACAGAACTAGATATTTTAACATGTCACCATCTGCAAATTTCACCATTAAGGAACAATGCACCTGTTTTCACAAGGGCATTAAAATACATTCAAGGAGCAGAGTCTACAGATGCAGTAGAGGAAGTGTTAAGAGTTTAAGGATTTTCCACCTTCTTGCTGTCTTGAAGTATTCTTGCTAGTTTTAGTGGCATTAGTCACACAATGTGATAACAGATGACTGCTCCATCCATGCAATAAGCTCGCTAGGAAGAAATTTATTATAGTTTTCACCAGTGTGTTTTACCAGCGATACGTTTTAGCATATTCTCACATACACTTGTTTTTAGCCATGAGGCAAAGGGGTAGGGTGGAATTCAAGAACTCTAGATGCCACTGAGCTTCTACTCGTAACTCCAGAATAATAGCATCTCCGATGTGCTTTTGGACATACCTGGTAAGGCTGCTGGAGTTAGAACGGGGCATGAAACTGCTGATTATCATCTCAGAAAAAGATCACCTCCATATTTCCTGCTGCACAAATTTTCTCCACTCTCACCGACAGAGCTGCATGTCTTTGATTCTCCATGCAATTTATTAGCATGGCCCTACAGTACAAAACTCCCCACTGCCCTCTTCAGATTTTTCCCACAAAGCTTACCCAAAGATCATCTAAGTTTTATGCTGCAAGGCCAGCCACTTCTGCTGAAGATCTATCAGCTCAAGCAACAAACAGCAAATAAACAGGTGGTGGGTCACCTTCTACATGAGGATCAAACTTCTACACATTACATTTCTTTCCTTGGCATATGTGAGACTGGTTTAGCTGTAGTGTCCCTACTATTAAGTGTAAGGTCTGTGGTAATCATAAAATTCTACTCTGCCACACCTGTGTTTTGCTTCCCTGTAGCATGCATGTGCAAGTCTTTGACCCTTTCTTTGAATGAAACAGTTCATTCATAAGTGTCTATAGAGCAAACAATGCCTTGCATATCCTAAACTCAGACATCAGCACCAAAAGTTAAAATGTGCTCTTTATGATACCGTCACATGGAAGGGGGAAGATACCCTACCTGCAAACTTTGCAGATGTACAGGGGGAGGGTGAAGAGATAGCAGACTCTACTCTGGCAATGGTGTTCAAACTAGGGGGTGCGCTGCCCGGAGGGGGGGGGAGGGGTGCGTGGCATCAGAAGGGGGAGTAAGACCACACATCACCGGGGTCATGAGAATCCCACAAGAGTAAATCTCAGTTGCAGGGGGTTTTTCTGTTGATTTTGTAGTATGTTTTCATTGTGTGCTTTCGCCTTATTTTTAAAGGCATGTGGGCTTTTATTGCAGCTCTCTCATTCTCGATGTGAAGACAGTGCCCATTGGAAAAAGAGAGGAGGATAGGGAAGCTGACGAATTGTGCTGAGAAGGCACTTTGCAATCCTTTTTTACTGGTGTCTGTAGACTTTTTGTTTTACATCTTATTAGCAGTAAAAAAAAAAAAAAGTGTGGCATTAGTGAAATCATGCCAATAATATGTACTACTTTCTTTATTGAAAGATTAGTGTATAAGTGAAGTTCAGATCTGTAATAGAGGTAATATATGGGGCACGTTTTGTTTGGCAAACACTTTTTGGCATAACGAAAACTATTACTAAGTTATAGATACTTTCAACATGTGTTGCAATAATTTCACTGACTCTGTGTCATCTTTCCTTAGAACAAAATATTAATGCAAAGGTCACATTACATACATTTGGCTAAAGTCTGTTTATCACAAACTTTTACCACTGACCATCAAGTGCAAAAAATACAGTCGCAGATGGACTAGTGAAAAAAAGACTGGTGAACTGGCAGGTAGGTGAACAAATTGAAAGTCTTCGATCACAAACTGAAAATGTTGTTTTTACACTGATCAGTCGATAGAAATGTTGGTGCAAACGTGTGCACTACCAGTAATTTCTTAACCATTTTCTACACCAGTGAAAACATTTACATATCTCATAAAAAATGTAAGTTTGTCAGAGTTTAATATTCCAAATGTGCTGAATTTTGCCACATACATAGTTGATATGCCTTTGAAAGGAGGGAGCGAATCACTCTCGCAGGGTTTTTTGAAGAAGTAAGACAACCTGAGAACTCATGCCTGTCATAACAATGTGAACAAAAAAAACCTGAAATTCAGGAGTGTATAAAAGCAAAGTTCACTACTTATGCACGGAGGCAATGCTGATAAGCTGGTTCTGATATTTGTGGCAGATTTGGGATTTATCATACACAATTTTTTTTTTATGTGCAAATCCACTTCTAGTCAGGTGCATCTTTGTTTCGAATACAAATGAGTTAAGTAGCATCATGAATGAGAAACAGATTGGGGGTAATGGTTGAATGGTGATTGGTGGCCATTTTACTTACTGAAGCATTTGTTACAAACGTACACTGGAACACACTGAGGCAGGCGGCTGCATTGCAGCCAGGAAAGAGCGTTATTGAGATATGTCACCCGTATCCTGATTTATAGGAAAGTCCTGCCTCTTCCCTCACCCGGAGTCAAGTTATTTCCTTGTTGTTACTTATGTGGCTTGTTTATGTCCAAGTTTCAGAACAAGCCAAATATATAGTTGCCAGTTGCTGCAACCAAAGGAGCTATGAATATGGATACTTTTTATTGCTTACGGCCTAGGGAATTTATACAGCAGGAGCATACATGCAGCGGGCTGGGCAATGGCAAACTATGGGATCTTTCATAGGTGAGGGCCCTACTGCGGCCTGATCACTAACAGCTCAGGGCGTTTCTCCTGGGGTAAGCACACTTCTGTGGTGTTCTGTAGAATAGGACCAGGGTAGGGCTTTGAAGGTGGTGTCTGGGGAGTGCTCTGCAGATGAAGTCAAGATAGGGCTTCGCCTAGGTGAGAGGTTAGGTGGAAATTTAGAGAGTTTTCAGGGTGGGACTTTTTCCAAGAATAAGGTTAGGAAGGATAAGTTACTTACCTGTAATCCTAGTTCTCTTCCAGGGGTATACTCAAACTCATAAGCACTGAATATTCCCGCCCATGCGCGGGGACCCCGGAATCTATTAAAAAATTATATATGAAAACATATATATATATATATATATATATATATATATATACACATATACACACACCATTTTTTTCACAAATCAATGCAGCCTCATATAAAAAACCAAAAGCTAATCAATGTACTGAAAATCTGCTTTTGCAACCATAGACTGTAGAACATAGAAAACAGGAGGACAAGAATCACTTGAACTCTCTTTAATGAGCAGAAGAAACTCAATCTGCAACACAGCAGGCATCGTTAGCCCATAGGCTGCATTGGAAACCCAGTAGCATAGAAAATGAAAGCAATTGCTAGTACAAAAAACTGGCACCGTGCCTTTAAGGCAGCCATGACCCCCAGCTTCACATCATGCCTCAGCGGTGACAGTTAGGTCAGTTGTTCTTTGCGGAGACCCGAGGGTCAGGGCACAAAGCAATGGCTTAAAGATGTCTCATTTGCCTGGGGAGGCGGGTGGGTTGCTTATGACTTCGATGAGGATACCCCTGGAGAGAACTAGGATTACAGGTAAGTAACTTATCCTTCTCTTCCAGGGGATACTCATCAATAGTCATAAGCACAATCGAATAGCAAGCCCATCCTCCACCTGCAGACAAATGAGAAGCAAACAAAAACTCTCATAGCTGATTTCAGCATTGAAACAAATTTCTCAAGGAGGCCTGGCCTACTTGAGTGTCTGCTCTAGTATCCGAGTCGAGACAATAGTGTCTCGTGAACGTATGTTTCGATTTCCAAGTGGCTGCCTTGCAGATCTCAGCAATCAGTACATTGTGCAGAAAAGCCACCATAGCTGCCTTCCCTCTAGTGGAATGAGCCTTGGGAATTGAAAAAAGAGGCTTATTTGACAACTGATAAGACAGCTTGATACATGACACTATCCATCTGGAGAAGGAACGCTTAGAGGCTGGGAAACCTGTTCTGATGGAACCACAGTTTACAAACAGTTGATCAGATTTCCAAATAGCTTTAGACTTGTCTAAGTAGAATTTTAAGACCCTTTTCAGGTCTAGAGATTGAAGAGACTTCAAGCTGGCGTAGAGGGATAAGAAAAAAAGGTAGGCAGTGAGATGGATTGGTTAACATGAAAGTCCGTCACCACCTTCGGAAGGAAGGAGGGGTGGGTCCTCAGAACTATGCTGTTGTGGTGAAAAACCGTGTACGGTTCATTAGAACAGAGTGCTTGGATCTCGCTCACCCTGCGAGCAGAAGTGATTGCTACCACAAAGGAGGTCTTCCACTTAAGGTGTTGAAGGGATGCTTTGTGGATAGGCTCAAAAGGGGGGACCCATGAGCTTGGAAAGGACCAGATTTAGCTCCCAGGGGGGTGAAGGAGGCCAGATTGGAGGGTAAACCTTCCTTAACCCTTGAAGGAAATCCTTGATCACCTGAAGTTGAAAGAAAGAAGGTTGAGAAGGTGACTTTCTGTATGCTGTGATAGCAACAAGGTGTACCTTTTATTGAAGCAAATTTAAAACCGGACTTGGCTAAGTGGAGGAGATAAGGTAAAATTACCTCCGCTTGTCACTTGGTAGGATGGAAACCATTCTGTACACACCACAAATAGAAATGTTTCCATTTAAACGAATAAGAGTGCCTTGTAGAAGGTCTTCTAGACTCTTTCAAAATGAGCATGCAGTCCTGAGGAAGACCCAAGTGCCCATATTGGAGGACCTCAGGAGCCATGCTGCCAAGTTCAGCAAGGGAAGGTGGGGTGCAGAATCCTTCCGTTCATTTTGGACAGCAGGCCCGTTCTGCACGGCAATCTCCTGTGCGGGCACTGAGAGAGATGTAGAAGGTCCGGGTACCACCAGTGTCAGGGCCAGTCTGGTGCGATCAGATTCATTCTTGCTCTGGAGTGGGAGAACTAGGTTATGACCTTCGGGTTGAGAGGAAGAGGGGAAGAAGCGTAAACAAAGCCCTCTGACCAGTTGATCAAAAGGGCATTCCCTTTCGACCCTGGCCGGTAAAACCTTGACGGTAAGTCGTGTCATTTTTTGTTAATATCGTCGGCGAAGAGATTAATGTTTGGACAACCACATTCTCGGAAAATTCCTTCCACGACCTTGCCATGTAGAACCCAGTCTTGTTGATCGTCGAAGTGACGACTGAGGGAATCTGCTTGGGAGTTCTGCTCCCCTGGCAGGTGTATTGCTGTAATCGACAGTTTCCTTGCTAGGAGCCAATGCCAGAGTGCTTGAGCCTCCAAGGACAGAGAACGAGATTGAGTCCCTCCTTGTTTGTTTAGATAGTACATGGTGGTTGTATTGTCCGTCTGGACTAGAATGGAGCTGGCCTAAATGGGGGGAAGAAAAGCCTTGAGGGCTAGATGTATGGCCCGTAGCGCCAGCATGTTGATGTGATAAGTCTGTTCTTTGGCCTACCACAGACCTTGAGTTTGGAGGGACCCCATGTGCGCTCCCAAACCCTGGAGGGAAGCATCTGTGATTAGAGATTGTGTCGGGGGAGACTGATGGAACGGAACTCCCACCAAGAGGTTTTTCTGTCACGTCCACCATGGGATAGAGGATTTGGCCACCTGTGACAGATGAATCTTGTCGTCTCATCGAGCAGTCCGTTGATCCCATTTGTCCTCCAGATCCTGTTGCAAAGGCCGCATCCTCAGCCTGGCGTTGGGGACGAGAAAGATGCAGGATGCCATCGACCCTAGAAGAGAGGCAACCTGTCGGACCGAAGGAAAGGGAGTGCGAAGAATCTGTTTGCACTTCAGAGTGATAGATGACAGTCTCTCCTCCGAAGGATACACTTTTCCTACTGCGGAGTCTATTGTCGCACCCAGATAACGTATTCTTTGAGTAGGGTGCTGAATTGACTTCTTGAAATTGACATGAAGGCCCAGCTGTTGACAAAGGGCTAGACATTGCTTGTAGTGGGTCCTCACACACTGGGGGGATGGACCCTTTAGAAGCCAGTCGTCGAGGTAAGGGTAAACAAACAGTCCCTGGCGCCGTAGAGCAGCTGCCACTACGGCCATGCATTTGGTAAACACTTGAGGAGCTGACTTCAACCCGAAGGGAAGAACCTTGAACTGGTAATGCTTGGATCCTACCATGAAGCGCAGGAACTTCCGGCTGACTGGGACATGAGAGTATGCATCTTGAAGATCTGTCAAACACATCCAGTACCCTTGTTGGAGATGAGGATATATTTGATGGAGAACCAACATGCAAAACTTTTCCTTACGGATGGATTTGTTGAAAGTGCGCAGATCTAAGAGAGGTCTGAATTCGGTCTTTTGACTTTTCTTTTTTCACCAGAAAATACCTGGAGTATACTCCTTGTACTCATTGAGAGGCAGGAACTTCTTCTACAGCTGATTTTTGTACTTCCTGCTGTAGTACTTGCAGCTGGTGGCACGCGGCTTTCACTGGAGCGATAGCCGTGGGTGGATGACGAAAACGTAGAGTACCCATTCTGCAACGTACTTAACACACATTGATCTTTTGTGATGTTGCGCCACTCTTGCAGGTGGTTGGCTATACTTCCCCCCACTAGAGTGGGAAACGGCGATGTGGGAAGTGAGCGTTCATTGTTTTGATGGTTTTTTTGCCGAAGTGATGGATTGGCTTGGGGCCCCTCTCACACGGGAAGTGCAATGTCCCCGATAGTGGGTTCTGGATTGATGTTGCTGCTGTTGGTGCCTCTGCCACAGAGTGGTTTGAACCCTCTGATGGAATGACCTGCGGTCGTATGGCCTGTATCTGCGGCGGAACTCCTTTTTCTTTTGAAGCCCTACTGCCTTCAAGGTATCTAGCTCCGTCTTCATTTTGGCCATTTCGTCATCTGTGTGTATGCCAAATAGAGAAGTTCCCGAAAAAGGGAGATTCAGGATTCGTTGCTGCGCTTCGGGCTTTAGTGCAGTGAGCCTAAGCCAGGATGAACGTCTGGCACAAATCCCATGTGCATAAGAATGAGCAGACAGGGTTGCTCCATCAGCTGCAGCGCTAATAACCTGGTTAGCTACCAAACCCCCTTCTTGTAATACCTCCTCAAAATCCCTGCGATCCTCCTTGGGAAGTTTGTCTTTAAATTTCTCTAAAGAGTCCCACAGGGCTCTATCATAGCGCCCCAAGAGAGCTGAGGTGCTAGAAACATTTAACATGGAAGCGGAAGTACCACAAACTTTTCTTCCCTAAGAGTCCTGTGTTCTGCTTTCTTTATCCGGAGGTACTGTTGAGGAAGAGGTCACTGCGTGAGTCTTTTTAGCTGCGGCTATGATTACAGAATCCGGAGGTGGATCTTCTCTAAGGAAAAGTGGATCCTCTTCTGGAGGCCTGAACTTTTTAAGATCCTTACTGGTGCAGTTTTAAGCGTTGCCGGTGCTAGGAACACGTCCATGACTGGCTAAAGAAGCCCCGGTACCAAAGGCAGTAAAGGCCTAGTCGCTGATTTTTGGTGCAAAGTTTCAAAAATCACAGAGGATGAGGTTTGGGGTGTAGACATGTTAATATTCAATTTTGCTGCCCCTCTGGTAAGTACGTCTTGAAAAGTACTAACATCATCCACTGGAGAGACTCTCGAAGGTGGACTGTCTGTCAAGGTAGGTGAATTGTCCCTTTTTGAAGAATGAGTTGAGGAAGATGATCATGTAGGGGATCTGCGTCTTCTCCAATGACTACGTGTTGCGGACCTCCTTCTCGTGGAAGGAGTCTTTGTTCGAGCACGATCTCGACCCCGCGGGGGAGTGGTTGGAGAGAGGTCTACTGTCTGCACCAACCGAGCCAGTGGTGACCTGTGCAAGGGACTAGAGTAGTCCAGTGGTTCTCGTACCTGCCCTGTTGAAGATTTCTGCCAATGATGCTGTGGCAACATCTATCTAGGAGAAAGATGCACAGAGGGTGATGTCTGCCCTCTTGTCTCTTGTTGTACAAGAGGCTCTGTCATCTGTGGATGGGAAAGCTCAGGAGATGAAGCTGAGCTATCAGACGTCGGCACGATAACCTCCGGCGATCTCGAACTTGACGATGCAGTGTGTATTGACCTTGACCGATCAGACTGTCTTACTGATCGATGAGTCGACGTCGACTGTGGAGAATGCCTCGATGTTGAGCGTGGAATCACTGATACGTCTTGAACCACCGATGGTGATTGTACTCTCGACGTCGGGAGAGATGTCGCCGACGAAGAGTGGTTCTTCGACGCCGGCTGTGTTTTAGCCCTCGATGGCGAATGCCTCGACGTCGGTCGTGAAGTTCCCGGCAGAGACCAATGTCTCGACGTCGTACGGATAGTCGACGACGGTGAACGTCTTCTGGATCCTGACCGTCGTCGAGGAGGTGTCAGCGTGGATCGAGTTTGACGTCGACGGAGGGATTCGTCTCGACGTCAAACGTATTTGAGATGACACCAACGGAGACCTGTGCCTCAACGTTGAGCGTTGAGTCAATGCCAATGGAGACCGACTCCTCGATGTTGAACGCCGCCGAGTTGACATTAACGGAGGAGGCTGATCTGACACCTGTGAATGACGGCGATGAATAGACGTCGTACTTGCCATTTTCGGTGTAGTCTTCGAAGTCAAGTGGAGCTCAGATACCGTCGACGGCGGAGGCCTCGTCGACGGGGATACTTGTTTTTTCGTTGCTGGAGGCATCTTCGACGCCGAGCCCGACGCCGAAGGAGAACAGACTGGGATCTTACTTCTCGAAGTCGATCTGGATCTCCTCTTCTTATGCCTCACTGGAGATCTTCCTCTTGAAGTCGATTTTTGCTTCTCTAAGAGACCATATAGACTAATTCTCTCTCTCTCTCCCCTTGAGAGTACGCCTAGAAAGCTTTTTACAGTGTTGGCAAGTCTCAGAGGAGTGAGACTCAGGAAGACAGAGTATTCACACAGAATGTGTATCAGTTTTGGCCTTCTTCTTGCCACAGGAGGGACAAGGGTCAAAAAGAGAAGGCATGCTGTGACAGAAAGAAAGGAAAATGCTACTTACCAGTATGCATCTGTTCTTGGCATGTAGAGCTGTAGATTCGTATACTTGTGCATAGATCGCCATCTGGTGTTGGGCTCAGATGTTTGCACTTTGTTTTTGTCTTCGAAGAAGTCTTTGTAGTCATGAGATAGGTGACTCCTCCTTACGGTGATAGTGCTCATGGGCATCGACTCCATCTCCAGATTGTTTTCGCCATAAAGGGTGATGATGGAGTTAGTAAGACATAGAAAGAGAAGTCCATGTGTAATGTATCTAAGTAAGATAGTACTGGAACAGATAGAGGTATCCGGGGAGGCGGGTGGGCGTATACGAATCTACAGCTCTACATGCCAAGAACAGATGCATACTGGTAAGTAGCATTTTCCGTTCGAGGTATATGAGCTGTAGATCGTATACATGTGCATAGACTATACAGCAGTTACCTCTTTAGCGGTGGCTACCTGTATCTGTTGCAGTGGTCTGAAAAAGCGTTCTTAATACAGCCTGGCCCACATTAGCTTGTTGTTTTGCTTGCACATCTACACAATAGTGCGTTGTGAAAGTGTGCGGTGTAGACCAAGTTGCTGCTTTGCAGATGTCATCTAGGGGAATGTTCCCTAAGAATGCCATAGAAGCCCCTAGTTTGCGTGTAGAATGGGCTCTAGGGGGAATGGTTAATGTGCGTTTGGCTTTAAGATAGCATATTTGGATGCATTTAACAATCCACCTTGCAATCCCTGCTTTTGAAATGGGATTGCCCTTATGAGGTGGGGAAAAAGCCACAAAGAGTTGTTTAGTTTTCCTAAAGGATTTTGTCCTTTCAATGTAGTAAAGTATTGCTCTTTTAACGTCTAGCGTGTGAAGAGCCCGTTCTGCCACTGAGTCTGGTTGAGGGGAAAAAAACTGGGAGTTCAACAGACTGGTTAAGATGGAAGGCAGAAACGACTTTAGGTAAAAATTTTGGGTTAGGCCTAAGAACCACTTTGTTATGATGGATTTGCAAAAATGGTTCTTGTATGATTAATGCCTGGAGTTCACTAACTCTTCTAAGAGATGTGATAGCGACTAGGAAGGCTACTTTCCAAGTGAGGAACTGTAGTTCGCATTTGTTCAGAGGTTCAAATGGGGGACCCATGAGTCTGGTAAGAACAATATTTAAATTCCATCCTGGAGAGGGCGGAGCTCTGGGTGGAATTATTCTTTTAAGTCCTTCCATAAATGCTTTGATAGCGGGTACTCTAAACAAAGACAAGAGTTGTCTGTTTTGGAGATAAGCTGCTATTGCAGCGAGATGTAGTCTTATGGATGTATATGCTAGGTTACATTGTTGTAGGTGTAAGAGATAGCATATAATGTTTTCAATAGAAGCATCTAGTGGATTGAGTTTGTTATTTGTACAGTAAATTACAAATAGTTTCCACTTTGCGGCATAACATGCTCTGGTGGTAGGACGTCTAGCCTGTTTAATGATGTTCATGCAGTCTGGCGGGAGATTGAGGCAGCCAAACTCTAAGACTTCAGGTGCCAGATCGCAAGGTTGAGTTGATTGGGATCTGGATGTCTTATCTCTCCATGATTCTGAGTGAGAAGCTTGGGTGAGAGGCGTAGCTTTTGATGAGGAACTACTAATAGTTCCAAGAGGGTTGTGAACCATGGTTGTCGGGCCCATGTTGGAGCAACCAGGATCATTGTGAGGGAATGCTGTTTGAGCTGCCGAACCACTAACGGAATTAGTGGGAGAGGCGGAAAAGCTTAAGCAAATTTGCCTGACCAGTTCATCCATAGAGCATTGCCTTTGGACAATGTGTGTGGATACCTGGACGCGAAGCTTGGGCATTTTGCGTTTTGATGTGTGGCGAACAGATCTATTTCTGGGTGGCCCCACATGTGAAAGAATGGAAGAAGAACTTGAGGATGAAGTTCCCATTCGTGGATCTGCTGTGTTTGACGACTGAGCAGATCTGCAATCTGATTGTGTACCCCTTGGGAGGTGTTCTGCAAGGAGATATATGTTTTGCGGAATGGCCCATCTCCATATGCTTTGAGCTAGGTGTGAAAGCTGTAGAGAGCGTCCCGCCTTGTTTCTGTATGTAATACATTGCGGTCATGTTGTCTGTACGGACTAGGACAGCTTTGCCTACTAGATGGAGTTGAAAGGATTTTAGTGCTAGAAAAATTGCCAGTAGTTCTAGGTAATTTATGTGGTGCTGTTTTTGTCGAGGGGTCTATATACCCTGGATGGTATGGTTGTGAAGATGAGCTCCCCAGCCGGTGAGCGAAGCGTCTGCTGTTAGCACGGTCTGTGGAACCGGGTCGAGGAACGGCCGCCCCTTGGAAAGGTTTTGTGTGTTCCACCACTGCAGAGAGCGATGTGTGCGGCTGTCCACCAACACCAGATCTGTTAGCTGACCTAGAGCCTGGTTCCACTGGCGTGGCAAACACTCCTTTAAGGGACGCATTTGGAGTCTTGGATAAGGGACGATGAGAATGCAAGAGGCCATCATCCCGATCAACTGCATGAACACTCGAGCTGGTAATGAGTGTTGAGGCTGAAATTTGGATATTAGAGCTTGCATACTGCTTATCCTGAGAGGGTTGGGGTATGCTAAAGCTTTTGAAGTGTCTATTGTAGCACCTAGGTATTGTTGTGTGTTGGACGGTTAGAGGTGGGATTTGGTGAGATTCACTGTGAATCCCAAGTTGTGAAGCAGCTGAATTGTTTTGTGTGTGTGTTGTACACAGCTGCTGTGTGACTTGGCTTTTATGAGCCAGTCGTCCAGATAAGGGAACACGTGAATGTGTTGTCTTCGTAAATGAGCTGCTACTACTGCAAGGCACTTGGTGAAGACTCTGGGTGCTGTAGTCACTCCGAAGGCAAGGACTTTGAATTGATAGTGTTGACCGTCCACCACGAACCTGAGATATTTCCTGTGAGCGGGGTGAATGGGAATATGAAAGTAGGCGTCCTTTAGATCTAGAGTGGAGAGAAAGTCGCCTTGTTGAAGCATTGGGAGCACCTGTTGGAGAGTGACCATGTGGAAGTGGTATGACTGAATGTAGAGGCTTAACGGTCTGAGGTCCAGAATTGGTCTGAGAGAACCGTCCTTTTTTGGGATTAGAAAGTAGAGGGAGTAAACCCCTGTGCCTTAATGAGGCAAGGGGACTGGTTCTACTGCATGTTTTTGTAATAGAGAGAGAACCTCTTGTTTTAGAACAGTCAGATGCTCTGAAGACATTGGACGTTGTCTGGGAGGGATATTTGGGGGTGTAGAGGTGAGTTCCAGGTAATAACCATACTGGATAATTTGTCTTACCCACTTGTCTGTTGTGATAGAATTCCAGACAGGTAGGAACTGTGAGAGGCGTCCCCCGACAGGAGTGGGATGATGGGGGGGAAGTGAAGGGAAGTCACTGCTTAGTGGTAGGGAAGGTGTGGGTATTGTTACCGCGACCTCTTCCCTTACCATTGTTGCCTCTGTACCCTCCGCGAAAGTATCCTCTGGAGGAATTGTTTTGTTTGGGGCTTTTATAGGAAGAAGAGGGATGCTCCGAGCCAATAGTTTTGGAGCCAGCCCTGTAAAAGGAGCGACAAAAAGAACCTCTAGGGGTTTGCAAGGCCCCCATGGCCTTGGCAGTCTCCGTATCCTTTTTTATCTTCTCTAAAGATGCATCTACTGTGGGCCCAAAAGATGCTCTTGGTCAAAGGGCTGATTAAGAATAGTGGACTGCACTTCCTGTTTGAATCCGGAGATTCGGAGCCAAGCGTGCCTGCGTAACAAAACGCTGGTATTAATAGCACGAGAGGCAGTGTCGGCTGCATCAAGCGCACATTTGATGGACGTATGTTATTAATTTTCCCTCCTGTATAAGGTCATTAACTTCGTCTTTAAATTGGTCAGGAAGATGTTGCATTAGCTTTTCAAGCTCATCATAGTGAGCTCTGTGATATCTGGCCAACAAAGCTTTGGCACTGGCAATCCGCCAATGATTTGCAGCTTGTGGTGCGATGCGTTTTCCAGATGCATCTATAAGTTTGGATTCCTTATCAGGAGGAGGGGTGTCGCCTGTGCTTTGTGAATTTGCGTGCATTAGACAGTACAAGAGAATCTAGAGGGACCTGACCCTTAATGTATACTGGGTCATTGGGAGCTGCCTTGTATTTTTTGTCTATTCTGTTGTTAAGAACCCTGGCTCTGACGGGGTCCTTAAAAACTTCTGGTGCATGTTTCAACATGCCTTTTAACATTGGCAGGGTGTGTGTGGACTTGTGTGGGTGTAAATGTTTCCAGTAAAAAGTCTTCCTCTGAAGGGTCAGAGTGTAATTGTACCCCGTGGTACTGAGCAGCTCTATTAATGAGTTGCGCAAACCCAATATTGTCATCTGGTGGTGATGGCCTAGAGGGATACAGGTCCGAGTCATTGTGTGGGTCGGGATCTGTGTTGTAATCATCCCAAGGATCTGGATTGTGTGGAATGGTATCTGCGTCATCATTATCTGGGTCTCCATTCCCACCCTCATCTTCATCATCCTGTGGTTGAGGTGAAAATGTATGTTGTAGGGAGTGTGCTGGAGAAATTAGTAGATTTGGATTATCTGGAGAAGGAGAGAAAGGTGGAGTAGTGTTAGTGCCCATCTCTTTTCGCTTCATGGGTATTTCAGGGTGTTCTGAAGTGTCCAATTTTTTCTTTTTAGGAGGCTCGGCGACAACTTTGCCAGTCTCTGGGTCAATGCAGAGAGTCCTTTGTTTCGGATCCGAAAAATCTGTTGGAAGTTGTTGTATGGGTACAATGTCCTTTGTCGGTGCCGAAGATTTAGGGTCAGAATGTTGTTTAACCCGTGTCTACGAAGCTTTCTGTGGGGTCTTGGACTCTTTAGCTTTTTGTATAGGAGTTTGTGGCTCCGAGTGTTTTTTCGGTTCCGAATGTTGGTCCTTAGTTTGTTTCGATGCCGAGGGCTTCGGCGCCGACGAAGAAGGGCGTGGCACCTCCTTGGTTTTGGACTTCGGTGCCAAAGTTTGTTTTTCGGCACCGGAATGGGGTTGGCTCGATCCCGAGCCGGAAGGCTTTTCTTTTTGTTTCATTACCAGGCCCGAGGGTGGGGCGTCTGAAGTGTGTTGTCGGTGTCGACCTGAGCCCGAGGGCGAAGGTGTTACCAGAGCCTTAGGTTTGGTTGGGAGAGGGGTTTCGGTACTCACGGACTGCTGAGCCGGGGTGACTTCCTGGTCTTCGACGTCGGAGTCGTCGGCTTCAGAGACAGAGATCTCTCCTTCATCCGCTTGTTGTTCCGGCTGGAGATTGGGATCTGCTCCGAAGATGTCCGGAATCAAACTGCTTCCGCGAGACATTTCGTGACATCTAGCCTGACGGTCACGGATGGTTTTCTTCGACCTGAAAGATGAACAGGCCTCGCAGTTCTTATCTTCGTGCTCCGGGGAGAGGCAGAGGTTACAAACCTCGTGTAAGTCCGTGTGTGGGAACTTAGCACCACACCCGGGCATTTTTTGAAAGGGGTCCTTTCCATTGACTGCTGGCGTGGTCGGCGCGGATAGGCCCAACGTCCCGCGTCGAAGATAGAGGTCGAGGATTTTATATATTTTGAAGATACGCGTCGAAAAGGAAACGCGATCGAGACAATACCGTCGAGTGGAGAGGGATTGCGCGTCAAAGGGGGTTCGAAAACGACACCGACCCGGACCGCAGCGAATCACATCCGAACCCGATGGCTGAAAAAAACAATCTGGAGATGGAGTCGATGCCCATGCGCACTATCACCGTAAGGAGGAGTCACCTATCTCGTGACTACAAAGACTTCTTCGAAGACAAAAACAAAGTGCAAACATCCGAGCCCAACACCAGATGGCGATCTATGCACAAGTATACGATCTACAGCTCATATGCCTCGAACATCTAGTTTCTGTCAGAAAAATGGTAGTACCTTACTCTACAAAATGAAAAACGTTGAGTAAAAAGGTAATACCAGGTTTTTAAAGATGAAATAATTGACAAAAAGTCAATAATAGTCAGAGTTGAAAACTCCTGGGTCCTCACTGAAGGAGCTTGAAAGAACAACTGACCTGTCACCCCTGAGGCATGATGGGAAGCTGGGGGTCATGGCTGCCTTAAAGGTACAGTGTCAGTTTTTTGTACTAGCAATTGCTTTCATTTTCTATGCTACTGGGTTTCCAATGCAGCCTATGGGCTAACAATGCCTGCTGTTTTGCAGATTGAGTTTCTTCTGCTCATTAAAGAGAGTTCAAGTGATTCTTGTCCTCCTGTTTTCTATGTTCTACAGTCTATGGTTGCAAAAGCAGATTCAGTACATTTATTAGCTTTTGTTTTTTTTATATGAGGCTGCATTGATTTGTGAAAAAATGATATGTACATATATAGAGCTGTATATATATGTTTTCATAGATAATTTTTTTTATAGATTCCGGGGTCCCCGCGCATGGGCTGGAATATTAAGTGCTTATGACTATTGATGAGGATCCCCTGGAAGAGAATTGCAGTTTTCAGAGGAGGTTTAAATTTGACTTTGATGAGGGGTCATGTATGGGGCAAAGCAACATGGACTGTGGAAAGAGGGTGGTGGCAAAGCAACAGATGCCAAGCAAGCAAGGTGGGGCAAAGCAACACAGACGGCAGGCATGAAGGATGGGGGTACAACAAAGTAAAACAACACAGGTAGGGTGAGAAAGGAAAGATGCAATGAAGGCAAGCAACAATGCAGGGTGTGAGGGGGGCAAGCAGTATAGTTGGACGGGAGGGGGTGAGATGGCCTGCAAATACAAGCACTCTTATGGAATGATGCAACTAAAATAAAAAAGGAGCTCCGAAAGTTCGAGCAGTGGAAGGACACTGAGCAAGGAAGCAGTACTTGGGCCATGCTCTCGAGGAGGGACAAACACGAAGAAGAAGAATAGCCCACGTGCTGACCAAAGAAAAGCAGGGAAATAAGAGTTATGATAAAGCCAACCAAGTAAACAAAATGTCATGTGCTACCCAACTGTTCTGCACTAAATCTGCTCTACAGAGAACATGCCTGTGCTATCCCTGGTCTACAGAGAAGGAACATGGGCTTTTCTTGGCAAGCAGAGTACATGCATGTATTTATCTCTGCTTGGAAGAAAATGGGTGAGTTATGAGCTATTCCTGGCATGAATAGAAACTAGGAATGGCATACGCAATTATTCCTGGTTTGCTGAAAACATGTTTGAGTCTTTCCTTCTTTGCAAACAATGGGCCATGGTCCGCAAACCACATGCATTTACTATTCCTAGTCTGAAGATAATGGGAATGTTTGACATAAGTGCACAGGCTTTTCATGTCCAGAATATAAGTTATAAGGGGCGGACAAGGTGACCTGAAAGCAATTTAATAACTTTCCACAGGCAATGGTATCTGCAAATGGTAAAAGAGTTAGTGTTTGGTCTGCACCACTCTGTCTTGAGTTGAGAGACTAAATCAAAAATCCCCTATTCCTTGTTGACTCACAGCGTGATCTTATACAAATGTTTGGGTGAGCAGCTTTATTGAACAACCCACACAAAAGAATTTGCCTGCAGGTGCTGATCTTAATACAAGGATCTGGAATAGACTAGAAGCGGATATGATACTAGGAAAACAAAGAGTTTCAACACCTAGTGAAATCCCGGAGAGCGAAGTGTATGGCAACAGATCAAGACAGCAATGGCCTAGCTTAGCTGCCAGCAACTGGCGCCCTAGACAAACAATCCAATCGGTACTCCCAATTCTTTTTTATTTCTTTGCTAGTTAAGCCACTTTTCAGAGGGGGTTTATATTTGACTTTGATGAAAGGACATGTATGGGGCTTTTGCCCCAGTGGTATTCCCAATGTGCCAGTGAATCAGTAAGCCTCCATTCCCTTGATTTCATCCGCAGCTTATGAATTTGAGGGGGTCCTGACCGCAAAACATTGTGCTCAGGTGGGGCTTGGCACGACAGAGTTTGAAGATCACTGCTCTACAGGCACCTCCTCATGAATGTTACACTGTTATCTGCCATACCAGAGGGAGCAGCGCATGGATGATAATTGCTCCTAGTCACCTTTCTGGATGAAGAAAGGGACCCGGACCAA
>CAWUFW010006886.1:927500-1037500 GCA_963921515.1 Calotriton arnoldi
GTGTAGGGGTGGGTGTGTAGGGGTGGGTGTGTAGGGGTGGGTGTGTAGGTGTGGGTGTGTGTAGGGGCGGGTGTGTATGTGTGTGTAGGGGCGGGTGTGTATGTGTGTGTAGGGGCGGGTGTGTATGTGTGTGTAGGGGCGGGTGTGTATGTGTGTAGGGGCGGGTGTGTTTGTGTGTAGGGGCGGGTGTGTATGTGTGTAGGGGCGGGTGTGTATGTGTGTAGGGGCGGGTGTGTATGTGTGTAGGGGCGCGTGTGTATGTGTGTAGGGGCGGGTGTGTATGTGTGTGTAGGGGCGGGTGTGTATGTGTGTGTAGGGGCGGGTGTGTATGTGTGTGTAGGGGCGGGTGTGTATGTGTGTGTAGGGGCGGGTGTGTATGTGTGTGTAGGGGCGGGTGTGTAGTGTGTGTGTAGGGGCGGGTGTGTATGTGTGTGTAGGGGCGGGTGTGTATGTGTGTGTAGGGGCGGGTGTGTGTATGTGTGTGTAGGGGCGGGTGTGTGTATGTGTGTGTAGGGGCGGGTGTGTGTATGTGTGTGTAGGGGCGGGTGTGTGTATGTGTGTGTAGGGGCGGGTGTGTGTATGTGTGTGTAGGGGCGGGTGTGTATGTGTGTAGGGGTGGGTGTGTATGTGTGTAGGGGTGGGTGTGTATGTGTGTATGGGTGGGTGTGTATGTGTGTGTAGGGGTGGGTGTGTGTATAGGGGGTGTGTGTGTACACACACCCCCAGTGGTACATCAAATATTACAGTATCGTAAACACAGCCCGTCTAATAACATACAACAAATAACACAGCATCACCAACACAGCGAGCAGTACATTAACAATACAGTGAACACTACGACATCAACATCATAGCGACTGCTCCATCAACACACAGCAAATCCTACAGCACCATCAACAAAGCCAGTGCTACATAAGAAACACAGGTAACACTACAGCATCGTAAACACAGCCTGTGCTATACTAGCATATAACAAATACCACAGCATCATCAACTTAGCAAGTGCTACATCAACTGTGAATATTGAGAAAGTTGATATCAATGTAAATAACGCTACATTCATGAATAAAAACGAAGTTGCATCTTTATTGACGAATTTGCCTAGTATGAACTTCACGTCAACCCAGACTCAGAAATACATAGTCAGGCAGGCGCTGAAACCAAGGACCGAGGTCACTGATTGACACAGGTGGGGTGGCAAGTAGCCGGCAGACAAACGCACGAACGGGAAATCCCAGATCAATCCCACAGGTACCACAATGATCCAGGGAGATTGGCCCCAATAAAGCACACATGGCCGGAGGGGTGCGCGCGTTCCCAAAATACCATAAAATCAGACGGCACATGAAGTTAGGAACACATAGCCAATCAGGACACATCACACACAGTGATCACATGCTCCCCAGGCAGGACATCTGGACACATTACCCACTGGCCGCATTGTGTCCACGCAAGGTCGAGGCTCACCTGGATACCTCATTGGATACATTAATTTATGACTTCAAAGTCAGCGGTTAACATTCCTTACCTAAAAAGGATCGCCGAACTGTTTATGGCATTCAAAGAAATGTATAAAACCCATTTAAAATCAATTGTAAGTTGAGACAGTCTTCAGACCCTGTGGCTGATCTCCCGGCCGCACTGTTTAATTAAAGGAACTGTTCCTGTTTTGCCAAATGCCCCTTGTCTTTTTCAAGTTGTTTCAAGTTCATGTAACATTTTGGCGAGCCACCATCGGAGTGAATTGGTACCTCGAGCCGGACTGCAGCTAAAGAAAGGGGACCCTGCCCGGACAGATACACATTTGCACAACAAGGAAGGTGAACAGACTCCGCAATTGATTGGAAGTTCTGCTGAATCCGTGGGGCGGAGGTTGTTCCTGAAGCAGCCGTCACAGAGGGTAAGAGACTACATCAGAACCTTCGTGAAGCATTTGGCAGAATAGGGAGAAGCGTAAAAAGATAACCTGAGCGCCCTGCCACTGACAGAAAACTGGCATATTACCTATTTTATATGTCCTGAGTAACCGTAAGGCGGCCTCGGAGGCGATCCTGCGGAAGTCACCTTTTTTCGATAGTCAGCACGCTAGGAAAGGTGAGTGTTTATTTTTTTATATAGCTCTTTATTGCTCCCAGGATGCTATTTTTAGGTCTCGGCCTGCACCAGCGCTTGCGCTGGTCTGGCCGAGAGTTTTAGTAAGCGGGTTTTGGAAGTGCAAACCCACTGGCTTTCGGCTGGCGACCAGCTTGCGTTCACGATAGCGTGCACGCACGCAGCTGCCATCTGGGTTTCCTATCTCTTCCCCATTTCCTCGTCAAGGCTCATTAACTCCCTGGACTCTGATGTTTCAATCGCAGCAGCAGCAGCTCACATTACCAACTGACGGCCCTGGACTACAGTCACATGAAAAACAACAGCGATTAGCATTGAAATGCAAGCTTTTTTTTGTCTAGTTAGAAATATTGCTTCGGTGGGTTGATTTCACCTTATATCGCTATTTGTTTTATATTGGGAGTCACAGCCTAATTACCAGTATTTTTGTCTCACTCTGTTTTTTTTTAAAAATATTTATTCGCGCAAAGCACAAAGCTATATTTAAGGTTACTTTTTCCGCGTCACTTCTTCACTCTATTTAAACTCCACACCCCCCACTCTTATTGTCTCTCTCCTTCTCTCTCTCTCCCCTCTCTAATTCTCTCTCTACTTAATTAACTCTCCCCTCTATCATTTTTAGCCTTTCATTCTCTCACCCCTTTATCTGTTTCTCTTTCAAACTCCTTCATTCACTCTCTCTCCCCTTCTTTCTCTCTATCCCGCTCCACTCTTTAATTCTATGTACACCCTTTCTCTCTCTTTCTCTCTCACCACCCTCTCTAATTGGGCATTATATCTTCACTCTATCTCTCACTCGGCAACACCACAGCATCAATCAGAGCCAGCACAGCATCTCTCAGCGCCACCACAGCATCGCTCAGCATCACTCAGCGCCACCACAGCATCGCTCAGCGCCACTCAGCGCCACCACAGCATCGCTCAGCGCCACTCAGCGCCACCACAGCATCGCTCAGCGCCACTCAGCGCCACCACAGCATCGCTCAGCGCCACCACAGCATCGCTCAGCGCCGCCACAGCATCGCTCAGCGCCGCCACAGCATCGCTCAGCGCCGCCACAGCATCGCTCAGCGCCGCCACAGCATCGCTCAGCGCCGCCACAGCATCGCTCAGCGCCGCCACAGCATCGCTCAGCCCCGCCACAGCATCGCTCAGCCCCGCCACAGCATCGCTCAGCCCCGCCACAGCATCGCTCAGCCCCGCCACAGCATCGCTCAGACCCGCCACAGCATCGCTCAGACCCGCCACAGCATCGCTCAGACCCGCCACAGCATCGCTCAGCCCCGCCACAGCATCGCTCAGCCCCGCCACAGCATCGCTCAGCCCCGCCACAGCATCGCTCAGCCCCGCCACAGCATCGCTCAGCCCCGCCACAGCATCGCTCAGCCCCGCCACAGCATCGCTCCGGGCCACCACAGCATCGCTCCGGGCCACCACAGCATCGCTCCGGGCCACCACAGCATCGCTCCGGGCCACCACAGCATCGCTCCGGGCCACCACAGCATCGCTCCGGGCCACCACAGCATCGCTCCGGGCCACCACAGCATCGCTCCGGGCCACCACAGCATCGCTCCGGGCCACCACAGCATCGCTCCGGGCCACCACAGCATCGCTCCGGGCCACCACAGCATCACTCCGGGCCACCACAGCATCACTCCGGGCCACCACAGCATCACTCAGCGCCACCACAGCATCACTCAGCGCCACCACAGCATCACTCAGCGCCACCACAGCATCACTCAGCGCCACCACAGCATCACTCAGCGCCACCACAGCATCACTCAGCGCCACCACAGCATCACTCAGCGCCACCACAGCATCACTCAGCGCCACCACAGCATCACTCAGCGCCACCACAGCATCACTCCGCGCCACCACAGCATCACTCAGGGCCACCACAGCATCACTCAGGGCCACCACAGCATCACTCAGGGCCACCACAGCATCACTCAGCGCCACCACAGCATCACTCAGCGCCACCACAGCATCACTCAGGGCCACCACAGCATCACTCAGCGCCAAATACTTTTTTTAATATGGTCGTTCAGTTTTACATAATGCCTTCTTGGTCATATATAAAGTAACAAAATTGCTTCTGACACTTTTTTATTATAACTTTTCAGCATGCTGCACAGCAGCCACACTGCTCTACAGCACAGCTTGAAGACATTGGCAAAGTCAATAGCTCTGGCTAAACACTTATAAGGCCCCAAAGGCGAGACCTATTGGCTATGCCAATGCTTGTTGCGTTAGGCTACCCTGATTGGGCGGAGTTGGCACCTCAATTTTATTTTTTTGTCCAAAAAGGTTTTTTCAGTGCCACCGGTTTCTTAACACCATTGGCATCCGAAAGAAGTGAGAGGTGTTGTCGCTTGGATCGTTTGGCATGATACAGATGGTCTGCTTGGCCCCTGTGTGTGAAACAGAGTGCGATTCGGACATTTAGGGGAAAAGATTTCGACCTTGGAAGTGGGGTGTAACTTGTGTTGGCCAAGATGGGACTGTGGTTCTCGATGTATTCCCTTTTTCTGCTAACTATTGTTATTTTCTTTGTCCCGGAACTGATACTGGCAGACTATCAGGTTCACTTAGTCCTGTGTACCGCACAGAGCTTCCCCTGGTCACAGGATTGCATGCACTAGAAACGGGCTAAGGGATTTTTGACAAAGTCATATTTTTTTTCTGTCAGTTTTTTATTGTTGAGATTAATGTAAGGTATATGTGATGTTGTGGTTCTGTTAATTACTGCAAACTGTGTTTTGTCTTAAGTACTGTGTTTTTGTCAGTGACCCAATATTTCACATGAGGGTGCTGCTATTTCTCACAAACTGTATTTAATGCCAAAAGTCAATATCGTTCAGATATTGTATTTATTGACAATTTCAGTTTTTCTATGTAGCAACCCCTCATATGCATTGTTATTTGTGTTTAAGAAATGTTCATGTTGAATTGTTGATGCATCTGTAAATAGCGCGAAGCTCGTAGTAACATAATTATGAGTAGTAACCCCCCCGTGTTTACTTTCTCGATGATTAGATCAAAACCAAAGAGTCCCTAAAACAAAGAAGCTAAGGCGTATCTTGTCCTCTAAAACTACCAAAATTATCATGAGTCACAATTAAAACATATGCAAACCAGATTCCCCACACAGGCTAAAAAACGTAATAAGGTTTGTCAAGAATGGCACGCACACAAGAAGGCACACACATTTCCCTGACCAAAGGAGGGAACTTTTGACACTAACACAATCAAACACGAGAGCACACATACAAACCAAATACACAGGTCAAAAGACAGGTGAGAGGCATTATTAGAACTATGGGCCATCTTCAAGGAAGCCCAGAAGGACAGTCCTGCACTACAGACAGCAAGCAAGGCGTCCGCAACTCCCTCACCATATGCAGATATCGAGGTGCTCTTGCCTGCTCCGCCCACATTAGGATACTCCAATTTGTCAGTTGTAGAAGTCGGAGCCCTCCCCCACCGAACAACGAACAGTTAGGCCCAGGCATGAGAGACTAACAGGCCAGCAAGCCCAGAGCAACACAGTCTGGTGCGAGGCCTTCCAGAAGTTCAACCCCTCGCCCGTCATGCCCAACACATAGAACCCCAGCAGCACGGATGACACGCACTTCCACTGGATTAGGCAAACACATACGATTGGCAGGGAGGTTTGTGGCGGTTCTAGATAATGATACAGCTAGCGGGAGTGAGGAAGGGGGCCCCAGTCCCCCTGGAACCAATGACAAGGACGGGCATTGTTGCCCCCAAGAATGTGACGGCTATAGGTTGAACCTGAGGGAGATAGTAGCGAGAGAGGAAGGGGAGATCTTTGCACGCCCGTTCTGCAACTTGCTAGCAGACTGGACTGAGAAGAGGAACCAATTCGACCGGTCCTGGCCTAGGGGAGTGTCATTTGAGCCGGAGGATATGGCTATAGCGGAGGATTCCTAATTGGAACTTCTCCTACATACAGCAATGCCTCCCGGGATGGGAGAAAAGGCAAGCCAGAGAAAGAATGAGAGAGAGGGATTACAGAAAGAAGTTAGGTCAGAACCAGGACATTACGCAAAAATCCCTGAGCCGGGAATGGGTGGCCCTGGTTAGAGAAGCTGTAGCTGCAGTGGCACAGAAGGCAGCGGCATTGATGGGGGTACCGCCGCAGACGTTCAGGTTAGATCAGGCATGTAGAAGTTGGAACCGAGGAAGTAGTACGGAGAACACCCAAAGGCAGGACCTGGTCACAATCCCTCCTCCACTCCTAGAAGTAGAGAAGCCACAGGGTCAACAAGAGTCGGTCCTGCGTCTGAGAAATGATACACACAACCCTACCCTCACCCTCACGTGTCCTGTGCTGTCAGTGACGCCTCAGTCCGAGGAAGAACCCACGGTTACAGTAAGGGATCATTCCCCTATCCGAAGACTTTATGGAAACGCAGGGGTTCTCGGAAACGGTTATGCGGGTCCCTTTCACAAAACCCCTGGAGTTAGACGTGGGAGGCAGACGCATAAAGGGACAATTGTTGTATCACCCCTCATCCCCGACTAATCTCCTAGGAAGAGATTTAATGGCCAAACTAAACAGGACCATTCATTTCTCAAAAGATGGGACACTGACCTGCTCCACCCCTGGGGTTTCCCCATTACGACCCATGTCTTTAAACCGCCCCCATCGCACAGAAGGGCCGATGAGGGTGTCGACTACCGACCTGATGGTCTTCACCAACACTGTCTGCACATTTATTGGCAACACACCGGAACTGTTGGGCCAGCAGTTACAGTTGCCCAATTAACTTGTGTTCCGCCGGGAGGGACATCATGACTTAGAACCTCAAGAAGAAGTTCTGTTCTGCTTGGAGTCCGTCGAAATATGGCCTGATTATGGGGCCTTGCTGGCCACCGACCAAGCGAACAGATTGTGGCCGTGTATCATCTTAGTTACACCCAGCCTCGGTGTATGGGATGTAAATGATGATCGGCTGTTCGGCGAATGTCCCAGGGCCACTGAGGTTGTGTTTACTGATTCCATCAAGGTCAAGGTAGTGCTGCGAAATGGAACCCTGCTGCCCATGGCGATAATGAGAATATGGCAGGAGCAAGACCTGTCAGCAGTTCCGCCATAATTATGGGCTGTGGGGCCGTATGACGTGGGTCTCATCAATATTGTTGAACCCGTAAGGATAACTTTGCGGGAAGGGGCCATCCTACCCCGAATGCGTCAGTATCCATTCTCTAGTGCTTAATTTGAGCTGGTGGTTTCCGGTACTTGGAACCGGCACTTGATTGTTAACACCAGCACTTATGACAGCTGCCACATGGTGGCGCTGCTTCTAAAATTTAGAGATAAGTAGAACAGCAATTGTTTATTAATTCGGTATACATTAAAAACAACTAATACCTGCCGCCCAAGCCATTTTTATAGCTTTGGGGATCTGGAATAGTCGAAATTGTCACACTTGTAGCAGGGTGCTAGTTAGTAGTTGTGTTGGTACTGACATTGGCAACGCAGGCAGTGGCAATGGGTAGTGCAAGCTGCGGAGGCCTTCTGACGAAAGCCTTGGCACCTATTTTTTTTTTTTTTTTTTACAAATTAAGCACTGGTTAAAATGATTTAAATGTTTCATGTGGTGAATCAGCAATTCTACAACCAAGGGCAAGTCTCTCACAATTTCTAAAATATTATACCAGCTGCGCTGGTCTTCTGCCACGTCAGAACTGTTTTTAGAGGGCCACGGGCTGGCTGGGTTACTGGGCCCAACAGTGGGGGTTGTGACCTTTTACTCCTGCTGTCCTAGGGCTCGACCTACTAGGGGTTGTGAACGGCTGGGCCAATTACTACCTCTTCGGCACTTGACTCTCAGTGGTAGCATGGGATGAGCAGTCCATGGCTTCCAATGTGAGGGGGGGAGGGGAATCTGTGACATAGGTGCAAGGCGTACACAAACACAAGGCTCAAAGTATGAGCAGTAACCCCAATAAACTGGTTGTCCAGTGAAATACTCACACAACGTATATCAACAGCACACTACATAAAATCCGTTCAGTCTCTTAAGATCGGTGCACTTGTGTTGTGCTGGATAGTGTCACAGAGTCCGCCCCTTCCCTTCTGACAGTACCGATTATTCCCCAATCGATAATGGAGGTGACTTTCAGAGTGGGCCCACGCTAGTCACAACACGATAAAGTCTTATTCTGGCCTTAGAGTCATTTTGAGCAGCACTACGTACTAACTTTGTGCAAGCCCCAGGAAGGCCTGACGTCCTGGAACAGTCTTACCTTAATTGGGATGTTCAGTGAGGTCAGAGAGGATCAGGGCATGTCTTCTCGGACTCTGGCCTGACAGAGTGTGAGAGTTCAAGGCGTCTCAATCTCCTCTGAATGACGTTGTTGGGCCACCATAGTTTCCAGACAGTCCGTGGCGGACGCCTTCTTTGTGGCTTCCTCAGAGTTTGGCAAGTGTTTCCACGGCCACAGGTGACAATGCCCAAGTCCGGTCTCTCTTGGTTGATCCTTCGCCAGGGATCCTCTTGGCACGATGTTTACGGCCACAGCCTTGGCCCTAAACTCCACAGTAGCCCCCCACCTGACATGTGGGGGTGGCAGA
Organism: Calotriton arnoldi; assembly: GCA_963921515.1. Lineage (NCBI taxonomy): Eukaryota > Metazoa > Chordata > Amphibia > Caudata > Salamandridae > Calotriton > Calotriton arnoldi. Next base: position 936,217 of record CAWUFW010006886.1, read on the forward strand.
CAATCCATCACAAGGGCACGGCCCCACTTTTCACAGTGGTCCCACACCAGGTATATGCAGGACACACATTTACTCCACCACAACGGCTCCAATCCTCACAATGGCCTCCACCTGGAGTCAGCCCTAAACTTCATGGTGGCCCCCACTGGATATACAGGGGTTGCCGATGTACACCACTACAAGGGCAACGTCCCTAATCTTCATGAGGGCCCCAACCTGGAACACAGGCAAGCTGACTTACTGCATGAAGGGCGATGGCCCTAAAGTTCACAGTGGCCCTTAAATGGTATATGTGGGTGGGTTCGCTGACTTTCCACAAGAAGGGTGGACGGCCCACACTCTTGCAACGGTCTGGACCAGACATCTCACATTTCGCTCACCAAGATCCAAGCTGGAGCTTCCTCCCTCCAGGTGCCCTCTTCCCCCTCACAGAGTCGTCTGGTATTGGCAGGTAGGCAGAAGGCTGGTGCTCCAGGCAAGTTGTTTTGACTTCCTCAGTGATGGCTCTTACCCAGCAGTGAAACTAGCAGACCTCGGTTCTCAGTCTTGATTGCAGAAGCTCAAAGTCTTGGTGATTTTTTCACGCCGATGAACAGCTTTTGGGACTCATGCGCCCACTTTTATAGTCCACATCCAGACACAGATATGATTCAGTGTCTGGTCCTTTAAAATTCATGTTGTGAGTTTCAACTCTTTTGAAGTGTGCTCTCCTCTGTCCTGCTCTTTGTCACATGGACATCCTGCCACAGAAGAAGAATCTGCAATTCTGATTAACCCACATCACAGGCGAAAGGAGTAACCGGGGATCATCTCTGGCTATCAGCCTGCACTGAAATAGTGAAGGTTCAAAGGCTAAGCCTTCCCCTTTATGATTTCCTAGTCCTACAATGCCAACTTCCTCAGACCCACCATCTTGCCCAATTATAAGCCCAGGTCCCACTGACCAGTAACTCTTCCTTCAATCAGAGACCTTTGATGTGCACAGAGAATGCCCCGCTTCCCTTCCTCCAGTGTGGGCGTTTCCGCACTAGCCCTTAGGAATATCACCAATCCGCATCTCCAGTCCGGGGTTGCAGTACTTACCTCCAACTAGCCTTTCTAGGCCTGGGCTTCCTTAATGGAAGCCACAGACCTCTACGTTGAGTACATTGCACAGGCACGCATACAACATAGCATGCATATGCTCAGCCCCTCACAACATGCAGTAAATCATGTAGGCCAAATGTTATTTTAGAACATAACAGTAGAACTTAACATGACTGGCCCGGTAGGCACCACTCCAGTGGAAATGGTAAAAAGGCCTGTTCACATTAGCGACTCATGAACCCCAAAATAAGTTTGCTGCCACCACCATGCTCATGTCACTTAACACCTGGCAAGGGCGGAGGCCCTCTAACACCGAGGGTAGCGTTTGGTGCGCTCCTCCCAGCCTAACAAGATGGCATTTCCATGAGACAGTTCTAGGTCATGCTGCACACGCAATATCTGGATTCACCCACGACCATAAATCAGCTCCAGGGATCCATGTATCCATGCAGCTGGGACACTCAGAGCAGGGGTGAACGTCAGTCACCAGGCCAGGGACTTTGCTGTCCCAACACACCACCAAACTCCTGCTGAAAACTCCACTATTCAGTGATAAGAAAGTTGTAGCACAACATTGGGATTTGCTTGCTTAAGGATTCTGATGCAAGGAAGTCGACTTCCAACTGAAAAAAACGATTTAAAAAAGCAGTGTAAAAACATGTCTTTTCTACCAAATATTTGAGGGTAGCCTCCAAATGGCAACCATGTGTACAGCTCTCTTCTCCATTCTTTCCCCAGTACAATAGCCACCTTTGTGTGTATATGGGACTCTGAAAAGCATTGTCTTCACATGGAGCTAGCTGTTGTGGATAGACCTATGTGGATTTTATTGGGGATGCAGGGGCACCCCAGAGCTGCATCCAATTCCATTAGCACAGTGACTAGGACCCAGATTTAAACCAGTGACATCCTTTCTAGAAATAACATATCATCTTACCTTTTTGCCTTCAAATGTTTATCCCAGTAGCAGTAGAAAGCTAAGTGAGTCTGGGAAAAGATGGGACCTACCAAACTATACATCCCATAGGAAAGCAGCATAAAACCAACAAAGAAACAATACTAAAACTGTGAATAAGGATAGGTCACTAGATCAGAGACTAAATGGGGTATAGCCAATAAAATATTGGACTTGGGCTACTGAACTTGGGCTATACCTGGATTCAGACTGAAAGAAAAGCCCAAGACCGAGTTGGGTGGAGAATCCTGGTTGACGGTCCATCGGGTAGTAGGTAACTGAACTTGCACATCTTGAACTTCAACAAATAATAGGAGTACAGAAAATGGCTTGGTGTCACAGATCCACAGCATCTTCTGGTACCAAAAAGAACAAGATGTACATGCTACACTGGATAAAATATTTGGAAAACTAACCAGAAAGGGGAGGTCTGGAAGAGTATGGCTATATTCAGAAAATTGTGACAATAAAACAGCATTTAAATAACAGTATGTTTCACATGTGTCTAACAAAGTCATATCTCTTATTTAGAGAACGTTATGTTGAAGCCCCAAAATAAAGCACTCTTGGATGCATATACTGCAAACCATCAAGAATATATTACATCAGACCATTTATACATATTATCAGGGTCTTCAATTTTTCACATTTTTGCACCCACACATCCTTCTCCCAAACAAGGTCTTGCAAAAGTTCATGTTCACCTTGAAGCTGCATGCACCTAAGCAACCAATAGGTTCCTGATAATTTGGTGTAATTTCTAACACAATAAATAATGTGGTTCTCAAAGATACGGATTACATATTTGTGCTTGATAGGGGAGTGTTAGATGTAGCATTAACTATGTCTCAAGGAGATTGTGCATTTGAAAGTACACATATGGTTATTGTAAAGCATTTTATAGCATCTAGCAAGTTCAATGATCTACTATAATATGAAATCCATAGGGAGAAAGACTTAAAAAAGAGAAATCAATCAAAGATGAGGTTTTTCTATGAGGAAGATTGTGGTAAAACCAAGAGAAGTAAGAATCATAAAACAACAATCCAGCACGACAGCAATGCAGAGGATGATGGTGCATGAGGAGCAGGGCTGAACACCTTGACATCTCTAAAAATACATTATTTCTCCAGTGACCCAACTCTAGAATCGTCCTACAAGATGTAAGAAGAATGTACAACCTATCAGCATGAGGCTGGTAGTGTAGAATAAAAAGAGTGTTAATGGAGTGTGTCTGCACGAACAATTTCATTCGAGGGCTCTTACCTGGTCTTTCAGACTGGATCTTCAAACAGAGTCGTTTCAAAAAATCCAAAGGTAGCTGGACAACCTCCTAAAATAAGGGATATCCTATGCGTTAATAAATTTTTATTATTACATTATATTGTAACAGTTGCAAACCATGCCATCTTCATAACTGGTTAAATATGAAAACTAAAACAGTTAAAAAGTTGGTGATGAGCAAGACATAGTTTCGGCTCAGAGTGAAAAACAATATTAAAATTATCTGCAATTTTTCACCCCTTAGTCCTGATTTGTGAGCCATTAGAACTATGTTTTGAATTTCCACATTAGAGGAAGAACAGTAGGAGGAGAACAAAGGTATGTTGGAAACTAAATAGAACAGAGAACTTAACAGATTATTAAGGAAATAAAGTATCACTGCAAACTCATCAGTTTCTATTTTTGGCCCTTATTATTAATGACACATTACGTGTTGAGAGGCACAGATCCTAAAGCACAGTGAAGAACCTGGATACTTGGTTCATCTATATTCAATTTGGCCAGTTGACTTTCTGTGACAAGGCCAATGGGCCCAGTAAAGAGTTATCCAACCCATGGATTTACAAAGTCAGTGGGAACACCGCTGATGAGTTGTATTTCACACAGGAATGTCTCCTGGTGGAATAGCGGGGAAAAAGTGTGGAAATTTGCACAGCAAGTCGGTTTTCTGCATGTTATTTCCGAAAAACATATCATAATTCCTGTTCCAACACAAATATTTTCCATTAACCCGCTGTATATATCCACTCATACCATACAAATGCACTACCAAAGCCAATGAGAGTTTACTTAAAATGCGATTTGGATGCCTGGGTGTGGTTGGAAGTTTAACTATATAACCTTATTGATGCCCGGATCCCAAAACCCACAATGAAATCCAGAATAATATCTTCGATTAGATTAGGTCATTCAGTTTTTACCTCAACAGTTGTGACATACCGAGCCCCCTTGCTGTCTTTTTAAGCTGCAAAGTAATAGAGATTGTGGTCACTGAGCTGCAGTGGCAGCAAAGAGAGGTCACATGATATACGACCTATATGCGATAAGTGAGGAGCTTAATGAAAGCTCAGTTGTAAGGGACTAAGGTGGTGAACCTACGAACTCTCTCACCCACTGGGGCATCGGGTAGAGAAAGTCCAGACTCTTTACAAAGAAGAAACCTATTACCCAGATATTATGCAGTAGTTCCAGGGGATCACACAATTCACAAAGCTAAGCAAAAGAAATTCAGTGTCGCAACTTGGGCTGAGCTTAGTCCGCCTCTTCTTCTGCCGTTGAAGAAGAGACGGACTGATCCCCGTAACTGAGTTCCAGCAGTTTGTGCTGGAATCAAGTATGACAGAAACTTGGGCCCACCTGTATGTAGTGACGTCTACAGGCCCCAGTGTATGGAGTGGTGAGGGCTGGAGAAGATTTTCTGGTTTTCTGAAATGGACATGTCGTCCAGGGTGCTCCACAAGTGCTATTGCTATAGATGGAAGTTCTAACAGATGGAGAGAAGCAGAGCACACTTAAGGCCAGGTGATATGCTCGAAGATACAATTTCACTTGGTAGAAATGCTAAGAACGTCTCTAGATAAAGGGATGATAATTGACACCATGCAATTGACATCAAGTATAAAATAATCCCAATATGGATATGGTCAGGAGTAGAGATAGACATTATGAAATCATTGCTAACCATATCATTCAGACTGGCGAAGAAAGACATAGATAGTAGGGTTCCAGAACACAATCAATAACTGGAAAATGATGAAGAGGCACAATATTATTTATTTTGTTAATATTATAATGAAGTTAAAAAGACTGGAATATTAAAACCGAAAATGCCCTCACAAATTCACAGACCGGCAGAGGTGGTTGGGGTACACACATATATATATTATTTACTGGCGGTCGCCAGTAGATAGTTTTAGTTAGGACCTATTTTCCATAGGAAATCCGCAACATTCTATTTGAAATAACTTTGGCACCGGTTGACGAATCTTCGCGAAATTTTCAAAACTCGTGGGGCGCTCCGGTCCACTCCGATCCTGAAAGTCTCGGGGTGATTCGTCAAGTGGGGGCCGAGAAAAAAGGGGGGTCCCAAAACGTGTTTTCCCCATGCAATTTTCCATAGGAACCTTTCATCGCAGCTACAACCCGAACTGCTGAACGGAATTACACCAAATTTGGCAAAAAGGTAGCCCTTGGTTCAGAGTGGTGCCTTTTGGTTAAATGGTGTAAATCCGTTCAGTAGTTCCTGAGAAATTTGGAAAAAAAAACACATATATATCTGGGCGGAGCCTAACCACACGTCATCGTGAGATCTGATTGGCTGTCAGCACTTCATCCTGGAATTGCTGGCAGCCATCTTGGGACCAATATAAATGATAGTACCCCATTGAAATGCATTGTAGTGAATCGAAGATTTTAAGGGTTACCAAAAGGAGAACTATAAAGGGTGATAACAGACTTTAGTTACATTAGAATTCATTTGTTGATGGTACCATACTAATTTCAGGAATTGTGGTGTGTTCTAAGGTGATTTTACCCTGTGAAAAACCTTCTGCTGGGATATCATGAATCATGTTTGAGAGAAAACTATTTTCACATGCTTGTCCCATACAGTTTTGGAAGGTGCTCCAGAAGCTAAAATGAGAGCATATTTTCTGTAAATTCACATTATCTTTCTCAGTCATGTGAGAATGAAGTCTGACATTCTCAGTAAAACATGTACATCCAACAAGGGCAGAGACTGTCAGTTGATTCCTTTGTGTTCTACTGCAGCTTCCCAGAGTGTTCTAAAGAACAACTAGAGTGCAAACAGCCTTACTTATGACAAAAGTATGGCACACCTGAAGCCATCTTGATTGGAATAAACTGGTAACACTTAAAACATTTAATTTAAAAAGGAACAAAATGATGGGGTTCATTTTGTCATAGAAATTATGGTTAGTGCTGTAGAAAGAAAAATTAGGACATGTTTCAAGTGTGATCTCAAATATCTTCCTGTTATATTTCAACAGGAGCAGCCTGTCAGTTGATGCCTTTGTGTTCTACTGCAGCTTCCCAGAGTGTTCTAAAGAACAACTAGAGCGCTAACAGTCTTACTTATAACAAAAGTATGGCACACCTGAAGCCATCTTGATTGGAATAAACTGGTAACACTTAAAACATTTAATTTAAAAAAGGAACAAAATAAGGGGGTTCATTTTGCCATAGAAATTATGGTTAGTGCTGCAGAAAGAAAATTTAGGGCATGTTTTAAGTGAGATCTCAAATCCTCTTCTATTTCATTAGAAAATTCTGACATGCAGACTGAAACAATCACTTTCAATACCAGCAGTAGACTTCCAGTTAACTCCCTGGTGAGCAGTAGCTTTACTACAGTGATCTAATGAACAACTAGAGCGCTAACATTCTGAATTTATGGCAAATGTGTGACACATCTGAATGCCTTCTTGATGGAATCAAAGTAAAAAACTGAAAGCATTTCCTACTGAGGAGACTGCAGTAAATGAGGAAATTAGGAAACTTCATAACAAATAAGTCTCCCAAGATGGCCACCAGAGAAAAAAGAGCCCAAATGTAGCACAAATATCACCCAGATGTAGCCCACATATAGCCCAATGACAAAAGTGTGCAAAACACTTTTTATTTTTAGTTTTTCTGCAGTTTTATATAGTGCAAACTGGTCAGGTATTGGAGCGTTACATCTTACTTGGACCCCTTATTGCGTATTTTGCACGAAGTACATGAGATTGATCTTGCGAAACATTGAACTTTACGATTCTGTTAACCTGAAGTTGCTCTGAACCGGGCTTTGTAACACCCGTTTTTACCTACTGGTTTTAATTAATTCTCACTGTATTGTATTAGGAAAGAGGATTTACTGTTTTTATGTACACTTTTATGATCTATGTTTCTAAATCAGATCAAATAAAGTTTAATGAATTCTATGGCAGGACGGACCGAGGATTATACATATCTTTCCTCACTTTATTTGCATAGCAGTTCAAAGAAAACGTAACACAACAATCATTAAACAAAAGACTACACAACCCATGAACCATTAGGGGGGTAGTCTCCAAGGCAACTATAGTCCAATCATATCACAGTCCATCGTATATAATATCGCGACGTCCCTTCCGCTTCCTTCACTGCTCGTCAGTTAAGTGCATTCCTTACATTCTTGGCTTAATCTGACGTTGTTGCTGTTTGTATAGCGGTTTCTTGTGCACGTTATTAGCATTATTGCCTTGGTATTGTTTCATATTCCCTGCGCAGCAGGCTCTTGCCCGAGCGCGTTCTCCCCCTCGCAGTTTCTCCCGCTGTGTGCTCTGCACGCAGTGAGATCCAGTCAGGCGCGTCTCGTCCGAGCGAGGCAGCTCCGTCGAGCGCTCCCGCTGGTCTTTACGCGCGTTTGGGAATCCGGTCACTCCTTTAGTGTCCGCTTGATTCCCGACCAACTCTCGCCTAATTTTGACACCGCTACGCGGTGATTTCCCCACACGGCCACGTTAGTGACCAGCGCCACCTGGTGGTGGTAATTGGTATTGCGTCTCAGTCTATTTTTATAACAGCTTCGGGGAAAGCCCAGCTGTTGGAGCACCGGCGAGGGAGCTGTCTTAAGGATTTTAAGGGCATTTGTTCTGTGCTCATAGCCTCTGCTATCATGTCTTCTCCAGAAGACCATTTTTACTCCTCCTACCAGGAAGTGGAGGAGGAATGGCCCCCCAACTTCTCCCTCCAGAAGTGGACCAAGCCCTCTCTCTGGCTATTTCTAGGGCGCTGGCTCCTCTTAGGGATCAGGTTGATAAGCTGGCGAAAAGCATCCCTGGGGTGTTCAGTGACCCAGATCTGGTGGTGGCGGGTCCAAGTAGCTCCCAGATGGGGAATAAAAGGGCAGTTAAGCATAACGCGGGGCACTTGGAAGGATTTGATAAACTTACGGAGACCTTCCTCAAGAGTGCGCGAACGCTAAAACATGCACCCTGCCGGGAGGAGGAGGGGCCCGGAGAAAATTGCGACACTGTCACCACTATTGTAGACCCCAACGGCGGGTTTCCCTTAGAGGGAGAGGGTGTATCGGAGGACGATATTGTAAAGGCATGCGTGGTAAATAACCATGCGTTCTAAAAAATGCGTAGTAATGACTTCGTGATGTACAACGCATGCGTGGTAATGCATGCGTTGTAATGGTATCGCAAAGTAAAAAAGTCGTAACGGCTGTTTACCGATCGAAGCTGGCCCCTGTTCTTCAGTGAGACGTTTATTTGATTAATTAGGAGGAAGGAATGTGGTTTTTTTACCGAAAAGTGCATTCCCGGCTGTTGTATTGTGAAAGTGTCCGCGTGGCCTGGTTTCACTTCCGGTGAGAGAGTGGAAGAGTCTGTTTGGATCTAAAGGAGTTCTGTTGTTGGACGGGGCCGGCGCGACATTACATCAGAAAACATAGCTAATGGAAAGCGTCCTCCCTGAAGTGTGGAGCAGTGCCATGAGAGGTCAACGAGTGTGCGTCCCACCGCAGTATGACCGTACCGCGTGACCCATGTGCCGCCTCCAGGGTACGGGAGGCAGAAGCGGCATCGCAGGTCCTCTTGAAGACCGTTGTAGCACTAATTCTACATTTTGGTACTAGGGCATTTTAACTTCGTTGTTCCTGCCAGATACAAAGAGAAGATCCTGTGTTATTCAGTGCCCTCGTTACCTTTTTTGTGGGTTGTGGTGCTTGTCACTTCGCTGCCCCGCCGGTGCACACGACTGGGCACCCCACCTCGTGTGCCATCTGCAGGGCCTCTGCCCTCGGATCACTGGTTTCGGTTTCTGGAGTGGCAACATAAACAGTTGCTCCCAAAGGACTAGCCTGAACACTTAGGTGAATATCCCCTGCACCAGCATTCCACGGAAATTCTTTCCTAGCTCTCCCACGTCAACGAGCACGGCTCCGCTCGCGACACCGTATGACGTCATCGGAGCCATAAGAGGACCTCGTCGGCGTGCTGACGTCAGTTCCACCCATTTTTTCCGTGCCACCGAGGCAAACAGGGGACCGAGACATTTTCACATGTATACATAGTATAATAAATATATATATATTCACTGAAAAAACCATAGGTTTCAGGGGCGTTATAGTTAGTTGGACATTTCACTCGTACAAAATCATAGAAATTCCCCCGTTATAGTTAGTTCAGCTAACTATAACTCGCGCGCCCGCAATGCACTGCTGATGACGTCACATATTACATCACTCATGACATGGTCAGTGACATAACTCATGACATCACTGATGACATCATCCAGTGAATGTGTGTTTTTCTGAAAATTAAATATGTTTTATATATGTATATCTCAAGGTCGATGGAAGAATAAATGGGTATATAAGTGTCTAAATGGATGATTTTTTTGTAAAATTGATTGTATAACTGACTAAGTGTATCTTAGTGAATACATGGGTTAGTGAGTAATGTTTAAATATGAAAATATCTGTATCAGTCTCTCACTTTGTGTATAAGTGGCTGCATGGGTTGGTGAGTAGCTACATGAGTGTCTATATGGGTTATTAGTTAGTTTTTTTGAGTATCAGTATGAGTGTCTGAGTGTCTGTATGGTTCGGTGGGGGGTATTACTTAGTGCATAGATGCATGAATGAGTGACTCACTGTTTGTATGTGTTGAAGACAGCATTTGTGCAGGACTGTATAGGTGGATGAGTATGTGTATGGGTGTGTTAGTGAGTGAATGACTGTCTCAATAGTGTCTTTATGAGTAACTACATATGTTTTAAACTAGTATATGTGAGTATTGGTGTATATAAGTGAGTATATGTGAGTGAGAGATTGGAAGAGTTCCTGTACAAATAAGTAGGTGTTTCTATATGTGATTGTTTAAGAGAGTAAGTATGTGTAAGTTTCTGTAGAAGTAAGTGTGGTAGTGTGTGTATAACTGTATATGCAAGTAAATGGATGTTTGATACTTTGTTTGCATGTGTGACTTTGTGTGTGAGTAACTATGGATGAGTGGCGGTGTGTAACAGGATGTATAGGTGTATGAGTACATATGATGAGTGAGTACATGTATGAGTGACTGTACAGGGACTGTTGGTGAATGAGTGGATGTGTGTGTAGATCTTGGAATTACTGAATAGGTGTGTTGTAACTGGTATTGGTATGTCCGTTGTTTTGAAAACGTTAGTTTGTATTTTTGAGTGTGTGTATCATAGGTTATATTAGGGTGAGAGGAGGTCTGCCACTCTATCCCAAGGATGATGTCATCAGTGATGTCATCAGTGATGTCATTTGAGATGTCATCAGTGATGTCATGAGTGATGTCACTGACCATGTCATGAGTGATGTAATATGTGATGTCATCAGCAGTGCATTGTGGGACGCGCAAGTTATAGTTAGCTGAACTAACTATAACGGGGAATTTCTATGGTTTTGTACGAGTGAAATGTCCAACTAACTATAACGCCCCTGAAACCTATGGTTTTTTCAGTGAATTTCTAAGGTTTTTTAAATGCTAATTTCTAACTACTTGGTTCATCTATATTCAATTCGGCCAGTTGACTTTCTGTAACAAGGCAATATTTCAGAACTTTATCCCTGTGCTAGAGTACTGCTCTCTGGTGAAGGATATCTATATTTTCAAAGATGCTTAGGTGAACAAAAGTTAGCTCATGGAGCACCATATTTTACAAATGAACAATGGTGGGAGGATGATGTAGAATTCACCACTAAGTAGAAGTTGGCTGTGTTCCCTTTCTTGCTTATGGTACTGAGGACTGATAGCATTTCCTCTCACGGTATCTGCTAATACAGTTCTACTGACAGCAGCAGAGCTGCAAGTGTCCCCTTGCTTATTTATGTACAAGAGGGTCGTGGTGTTGGTTGTGTGAAGCACTGCTACTCTGGATTAGATTACTGTAAGGAAAAAGGACACAAGACCAATTTGAACTCAATCACGTTTAAGTGGAGGATTTCCTGGATCGGTTTCACAACACACAGATGTAGATCTCACTGCAGTATGCCAGCTCCCCTCTCCCACATCTAAACTCTGTTGAGGGAGTTGTGACCTCTTTGGCCGGCAGAAGAGACTCCCAAATAGAAGTCTGAAAGCAAGGGGTCATCAGCTCAAAAGATGGTGTCAAAGAGGGTGAACATGGCTGGCTGCACTGCAATTGACCACAGTGCTTTGCTAAGGATAGATTCAAGACACACAATAAGTTTAGTGATGGATGACCATGTACCACAAGGCTTACATTGAAATGCTCTTCAGGAACAATTCTATGAACTGTTGCATAGCTGCCAATCCGTCGGGGGGGGGGGAAGAGAAGAAAATCTTTGCAAATCCAAAGTTCAGAATTGTCCCAAAGAACTGGATCAACCTTAAGAGAACTGAAAAAGATCTGAATGGTTCAAAGAAAAATTAACATCCAAATAAAGTACAGAGGACATGGGCAAGACTGTACTCAGACAGCTCCCTTGACAGGCACCTCACCAGTTTAATATCTGGTTAAGGGTGGTAGTAGTAAGTTTTTCTAGATTAAGAGCAAATGGGTATTCAGGCTGAAACTCATTCCATTGTCGCGTTAGTTTCTCCTACTGAACCACACATATTTGCTGTGATCTTGTAGAGTAAGTACAGAAAAATGGTGGCATACAGATCCAGTAAATTGCTGGCTTTTCTGGTCAAAGCAAGCATGTTATACAACTGCTGGTGGAGGAAATAGTTTAAACGTATAGACCCAAAATGGGACACCAAACCCAAGAAGAGAGCACTGTCTGCTGGAGGTATGGGGTGAATATATACCTTGGACTTCAATAAAAAACAAGCATTTGCAATGCAATAGGTCTCGCCTTTACGCGAGTTTAAGCTATTGGCATTGGATATGACAATGCGTTTTATTTATGTTTTAAAAGCCAAAACATAAATAAAAGGCATTGTCATTTTCAATGCCATTAGCTCAAACTGGCTTAAATGTGAGACCTATCGCATTGCAAATGCAAGGCACCGATGACAGCGGGCTGGGGTTGGCAGAAGGCACGGACAACAGGAGGGGGGGGGGGGGGCGCAAGGCACCAAAGCACGTCCTGCCTGCAGTAAAAGAAAGTGAAGAAAATAGTGCTCACAGTCTAAATAACACGCACCCTGTAACAAACGAAGTAAAGGGGCCAGTCGCCATGGGAGGTGACAAATGAAGAGGCGGCGGTACTAAGGAGACTAACAATCCTATTTTTGAATCAGAAGTCAGCATTTCAGACAGACTGACACAAGCCAATGGCAACAAGATGAATGATGCTTTCACCTTCGAGTCTGAGACACAAAAGAGATGCAAGGAAGTGTGTAAGAGAGTGGTATGTTTTTTTAAAGATCACAACGAAACAGAGAGCGAACAGGGAAAAAGAAGATGAAATGAAGAGGTAGTAAACCTGTGGATTGGAGGAAGAATGACGAAAGAGGCGAACAAAGCGAGAAGGAGTGAGAAAGAGGAAAAGGGGAAGGGTGGGAGTGGAGACAGCAAGCAAGAAATGAAACAAGGAAGGGATGAAGAGGAACAATGGAGGGAAATATGGCATAAAAGAGAGAAAAGTAACAACAAAGAAAGATAAATACATAAAGAATATTGGAAAGAAAGAACCACAGAAACAAATTAAGATAAAGTACATGTAAAAGAAAGGACGAGACAAAGATTGAAAAGCAAACTAAGGAAAAGGAAAGATAGAAAAAAGAACGGGAGGGCGACAGATAGGAAGAAAGACGCAGGAAGAGCTGCCTTTACCATTTTATGGTGGGCGCTTTGTCTCGGCCCACGTCAGTTCCTGCTCTCGCCTGGACAATGCCCCAGACTGAGGTGTGAAGTCCCCGGCAGGATGAAAGGAAAGGCCGGGGGTGCCGAGCAGGAGGCCTTTGTCTCCGGAGCCCGCCTCAGATACCGGGCAGCCTCCCCGTCTCTGGGTGTGGAGGGGGCGGGGGCCCCTCTGAGGACAAGAAGTAGAACCTGCCCGGCCGGGGAGGGGCGTGGGGGCGCACAGACAATGCAAGCAGTTCAGGAGATGGCACGCAGAAGCTCGCTCCACCACAGTCCAGATGGTGGTCTGTGTCACAGGTGTAACGCATTCATCTATCTGAAAGCGCGTAATTAGTTAACTATTAGGATGAACCCTTCAAAAGGCGAGCTTTAGCATTTGATCCCTTCGGCAAAAACAACCAAATTCGAGCACTCATCAAACAGTGATTTCAGAAGTATTGCAGCTTCTAAACACGGCCCAAATCAGTTTTAAATCGCTTCATCTGCGCCAACGTCAATGTAGTTGACAACAGCACAACGATGCCATCCATGACTGTCGAGTTTTCACCTGTGTACCTTTCGTGCCGATCACTACGCGATGCTAATGTTCCTAACGTAAATGTTCCTAACTAAACAAGTAGAAGCACACCCTCCTACGTTACGGGAACAAAGATGGCGTCGGCCTGTCGAAATGGGCCGTCCTAAAATTGGACAAGGCGGTAACCAAAAACACCGATTGCCAATCCCGTGCCACCGTTTAACAAACGATGACGCAAGCCAATTAAAAACAAGTGCGTGGCTTAAAGTCCCCTTCTGAAACTGGATTGATTCTAAAAGCCCTCGCAGAGCGAGCAGCGCATGCGCGCTGCAAGGCCAGGCGAAACCTAAAAAGTCTGCACTGGATGGAAAGAGGACAGGGGGCTGGCTAGTATTTCTTGCACAGCTGCTGAGAGGGGCATGTCCTCTGCATGGTACAGTCTTGTTCCCCTGTAATAAGTGCCCCACATGAGAGGATCTAGTATTCTGTTTTGTGAGTGAGAGTAGGAGTGAGGGGGAAAGAAAGAGAAAGAGATAAAGAGAAAGTGTGTAGGACTGTCCCTTGACATGAGTCGGGTCCTGGAGACCCACATAAAATGTGCCCTCACTTGCGTACATGTAGCATGGTGGCAGCAGTGTACCATGTTGTGTGAATCATCAGACCTATTTATCTGTGTCACAGGAGTGGTGGCCTACTGGCCCACTCATGTAAAGTTCCATTGCTACATGCTAACCCGGTGGTGGGGAGAGAAAGAGAGAGAGAAAGAGAAAGAGAGAGAGAGAAAGAGAGAGAAAGAGAGAGAAAGAGAGAGAGAAAGAGAGAGAGAGAAAGAGAGAGAGAAAGAGAAAGAGAGAAAGAGAGAAAGAAAGAGAAAGAAAGAGAGAGAGATGTGTGTCTCTCTCTCCCCCCTGAATGATGCAATGTGTGTGAGTGAATCATAGTAGTCAAGGCCTGCAGGTTTCATTTTGGAATTCTGCTGGCCTGTTTCTGTGCACAAGATGGAGGTGAGGTTGTTTTCCCAGGCAGTGGAAGTGTATTAAGGGCATTCTTGAAGCTGGAGAGAGAAGATTAGACACTGAAATGAGGAAAAGGGAACAGGGCTCCCTTTGGAAATTTAATTAGGTTCTTTCCCTGTACGAAGCTACTGATTAGTCTGAGCACAGCCATTTGGAAGATGGTGGGACCTCTGTGTCTGCTGTTCAGAGTCTGAAAGGCTTTTTAGGGCAGGCCAACTTTTGGTCTCTCACTGTTCAGAGTTGTTGTTGATACTCGGGTGCAGAAAGCTTACACATCTGTGTGCCTCGGTTGCGGTTGCTCCAAACTGGGGAACAACCCTGCTGTGAGGAACATCACTATTCAAAGGTTGTGTCAGGAAGACAGCCTGGAAAGGACACATGAAAGGAGAACCAACTCACATTGATTCTGAGAGTACAGCCAGAGACTCTACATGCCCTCTGTTTGATCGGTTTAAAAGTGGGAGCTGCTGACCCACTTGCTGTTCCTATTCCAAGTTCTGTTTAATCAGGGAAAGGGGTGTTTTGCAGAGTACCCTGAGGACTGCTGTGCAACCAGAGCTGATGTCTGCCTGACAGCCAGATTCCCAGAGCTGAGGGGAGGTTACCTGGAGTCTAATCTGGAAGGAGGAGCTGTCTCCCTGTCCTGAAGCACCAGGAGGCTGACCAGCCTCAGAAGAAGAGGGAAAGAGTTTGTCAAACTTCCAGGTAGTGTTGACTACTAGGGCAAGCAGACACAGCCGACTCCGGAGCGGAGGTCCATCTGCCCAGAGACTCAAGAGGGAGCAACCGACGTGCTCCTAGATCGAAGCATCAATTCCTTTGTATGAAGGGGCTTTACCTTGGCACTGTCGAAGTAAGCAGAAGTGAACTGCGCCACTTCCCGACTTGGAAGTCGGGAAGTGGCACAAGCTGCTGCATGTCAGGAAGCGTAGCTGTAGCAGTGCAGGCAGAGCTGCTATCCCGTAGCAGGAAATGGTGTCGGAGCTGCACCATCGCCCCGTGAAGTGCCTTTGGCAGCCCCATGACCGCTCACTCTGTGCAAATCACCTTGTGCCCGGAAGAGGGCCTGCTAATGACAGGAGACCACCAGTGAAGCCAGAGCCTGCATACCAGTCAGACTCCAGGTAGTGGCCTCCACAGCTGCTGTTTACATTAACAGGACTAGAGTTCTGAAACACTTGCAGCTGGCGAGTCTACCTCCAGGAAAAGGGCCAGACACATGCTGCAGGTCCCGACCCTGACTGATGGGAGTAAATGATTCACATATACTGGGACTAATAGTCTAGAACTGAGTTTACAAACTCTGTTGAGAAGGGTAGCACAGTACAGGTGCATGAAACCTGCCCCAACATATCTTATAACAAGTTGCGGGACGGTAAGAGTAAGGGGACCTTGAGCCCTGCATACTGTGGCCCGCACCAGTGGATATTCATTCCTGAATACAGTAGCGTGTAGTACTTTATTATTGAGTTTACTAAAGTACTTTCTTTTGTTAATAAAAAGTTAGCACTGGATTGGACTATCAACTATTGCACTGCTGGGTGAATGTTGAGAGTCTGAGCTTGATGCACCCCCACACCATCTCCCTATGAGAGTCATGTGCCGAAGAAATTGGACTTGGCCCAGTTTGCAGACCCACAACGGTTACATCAGAGTCAAACGACCCCAGCACCAATGGCTGAGGCCCAGTAATTCCCGTCTGCTCCAATCCACACCCCGAACGGGCCCTGACAATAGTTCTCATTCATTAGAAAGTTAGTGTCCATTTTTGTACTGCTTTCTCACTCAACAACATTCTTCATTACAGAGGAGCACACTCATGCACCACATGACTGTTTCAGAAGAGTCAGATAGTATGGGGTGGGGAACAGCTGCTAAAAAAAGGCTGCTGACATAGTACACCTGGCAATATATGGAACATTCTATTATAAGCTACCAAAATTGAAGAACGAGAACAGAGTGAAAAGCACCAAAAATTTAGAAGCCGAAACCGAGCCGTGGTAACACAATGGAACTGATGGGAGCAAGAGAAGCAGGATGCAATCCACCTCAATGCAGAGAGAAAGAGAACTGCCAAGTGTATGCGCAAGGGAAAAAAACATGGCCATGTAGGATTCACAGTTGTGTTCATGTTACTGGAAGCAAAATTCTTTGGTTCATCTGCTGCAAAAGTAGTTGCCAGTCCTACAACAAGGTATCATCGCAGCCAAATATTCAGAGTGGAAGACTGTTTGAGTTTCGGAATAATTCTTGACTTCTGGAATTATTTAACACTTTTCTAAATTCACAGCAATGTCTATACTTGTAAGAGTAAAATTTGTAATATTTGATTGTTCGAGCAACATGCCCTAGGCAATTGAAAAGGACAACCTCGTATGAGGCAAGACAGGAACATCCTGAATCAGAAATTCTTTTTTTTTCATGCTCGTACATACAAAAAGGTTCTCATGCTCCTCTTCTTAACAGGGAGTAATGGGATTACAACTAAAAGCGTTATAATCTTGTACACTCCAATTTTATTTATTTTTTTAATTAAAAGTAGTGAGTGTCATAATTAGACACTTACAACGACTCGGATACACACAATGCTATAACAATTAATCACACTCACTTTTCTCAGTGGTGGCTGGTGACATTTGAAAGTGGTTAAGCCCAAACACTGTCGGAGTGCACCGTGGCGAGCGAGCGGAGTGAGCTAGCACGAACATCTTAAGGGGGGTTTGGGGGGGTTCTCCCCCCCCCCCCGAGAAAATTTTGAAAACAGAGTGGGTAAATGGTGCATTTTCAAGCAAATTTGAGAAGCAAGAAGGTTAATAAAGTAATTGTGAAAGTGCAGTTATTACATTAATAAAGGGATGTCATATAACAACATGTAGATACTGCCACAAAGTTGGTTTTATAAAAATGGGTCTAATTGGTGAAAATTATAGCACAATTAATCAAATACATTGGCTTGAAGCCATACAATATTCAGTCAGGTCTATGGGAGACAGCATGTAATATTGCAATAATTCAGGGTCTGCCACATTACCTAGGAGCTATATATTTCCAAAGCGGAAAATCATCTGCTTACAAAAATGTTGTGCCAAATACAAAAATGGATGCAAAGTGGTGGAGCATTGGTGCCACAGAAAATGCAGTGCCGCCCTGATACAGTCGGCCTAGTTTCATCTCAAAAGTTGGCAACTTTGTGCCAGTATCTAATGCCCAACATTTTACATGTGCATTAATAATGTGGTTTGCTTCTAACAGTATGATGATACACCAGCATACCACAGAACAGCCCATGTGACATCACAGACCAAACAATCACTGATGCTCATTGTGACAGAAGACAGCTCACTGTGCCAATCAGCCACTCAAGCTGCCTGCTTTGCAGTTCGTGATGCAATGACAGGTGCAGGTAACCAAATATACAGGTTCCAGTTCCACACATTATTAGCATTCAGTAACTACACGTACTGCTATGAAGCCAGCACCCACACTGCTAAAATTAGAAAAACAAAGATTGCCATTGCAGATTCTACAATTGAACATGTGTAGTAAATAACACTGCCGCGCCTGAAACCTAATTGTGGAGTTTTGCTAAGGACCACTGTTACGCCATAGTATATATTGAACTACATGCAAAGGACCATTGTCATTCCAGAAAACATGTTATCCCACAGCAAAAGCACAATTACCATGCCGGAAGTCGCATTGCCCAGGGAAGGAGCACAACTCTATCATACCAGATGAACTAACATGGAAAGGGTACCAGATAGGTTTAATTAAATAAACTCTACCCTGGGAACACATATGGAAGCCCTCTTGAGAGGAACCGACCAGATGTTCCTACCGTCCGTCACCTCTTCACATAGCTTTTCTTTCTGATCCAAACATCAACATTCCATATTAGACGTCACACAATCACTCAGCTCGGGCGGCTCCCAGGACATTCTCCGCCCGAGCACGCACACAGCAATGAATACAGGCAGCACCTCAGAAAAATCTTCACACCTAGGCAGAGGCTTAAATGCTGAGGAAATATACAGACCGCCAAAACTACGAGGCACAGTCCGGCTGTACTCTGCTCCTTTTGCCGAGAACTTCCCTTGCACGAACGTGTCTCCCACTCCCAGGCAAGTATACTACACAACTCCTACTTACATTCAACAGTAGTCACTCAAATCTGAGCCCAAGAATTTTTGAGGAGTACACTGAGCATGGCAGACGTGTGTGGTGGACGACATTTGTAAAAAAAAAAAAAAAAATTGAAGCTAACATTTGAATATTTGTACATCATATTCCTCTTCCTTAATTCCGATAGCGCAAGAGTCATGACAGTGGCAAAAATGTTATTGCATCATATAATTCAGTCAATAGATTAATTCGTTCTTTAAATTAAATTGAAGCGGAAGTTTGAGTCTTGAAGTACTTGATAAACAACTAACAAACCTGGTTACACTGAAATTATGAAAATGTCACACATAAGCAATCTGAAACCTTGGCAGCTATGCCAGTTGAGCTAAAATGATGAAAATTAGTCAGTGAGAATTCTGGTAGCACTAAGACCAATAATCTCAGTATATATTTTAAAAATAGGGTATTCAGGCTCACCAGAATTGATTTAGCAGTCATTGTTTCGTTGTTTAGTCTACCAGCTAATGCTGTTACTCGGAAGGCTAAAATCAGAAGAATATGTGTACTGCCACTGTCTGGAAGCTGAGAGGGAAAGGCTAAGTTACACGCCGACTCAGTTTTCAAATCGTTTCTGAGTTGCAGAAAACGTACACGGAAGAACAGATGCCCGTACCTGTAGAGAGATGGCTATAGGCCAGTTTACACCACGTAACCCTCCAATGGTTGGGCCTTTGTATCGACTTACAGAAATTAAACAAGAGCATGAGTGTTTGTCATTACGTACACGAATTTAAATTAATACTCCTCGGTAGATTTAAAAAGCGAGTGTTTCTTTATTAAGTATGCAGAGATTTTGCTTATTGCAAAGCAATAGCGAGAGCTTTGGCAGTTCTCGTTAACCTATAATGAAAGTTATGCTGCACCAAGCTGGTCGCCACAATTTTACCTATTACTTGATAAACGTACCCGGCTCATTCTTTCAATAATGACCGTGGTTCCACGCTCTTGCGGAAACTGTGCAGTTGCGGCTCTTCATACTCGCGGAAGAGGGCGGGGGGAAGGGGGGTTGCGCGGGGGTTACCGCGGGAGGGGGGATGTAAAAATAAAATGAAAACTTACCTGACTGGGTCCCTGTCGCCTCTGCTCCTGGGCCAGGTCCCGCGCCGCCTCTGACTGCGAACAGGAACAGGCATGCTGCTCCCTCCCCTCCTGTAAGCCAATCACAACGCTGCAATGGCAGCGTTGTGATTGGTGGGCACCAGTAGGGGCGCCATTTTCTCTATGTAGGCTGTGTAGAGTGCGCATGACTGCTTTGGTCGGCCCCAGGGCCCACCCGCCTGCCCACAACCAGGCATACCCTCCCACCCACCCCCAACTGGGCATACGTATCCCTGCCTTCTCCTTTCTCGCAGGGCGAGAAGCAGAAAATAAAATGGTATTTAAAATACCATTTTATTTTCTGCTTCTCGCACTGCGAGAAAGCAGTGCGGCGGCGCCCTAATGGAGCAGCCGCCACTGAATTTTCTGATGCAATTATAGGCTGAAATAAAATGACAAAGAGACAACTATCAACGCTTCAATCAAGCTGTAATTTGAAATTTGATACCATGTTTCCAAAAAGAGGGATGATGGCAACATTTTCCCGTGAAATGCAACAGAAAATGATTACAGGGTGTTAAAACACTTCCCACATGCCAAAAATATGAACAGTCCAGCAGGGCAAAGGACATTCCACAGCGCGGCAACATGTACCATTGCATTTTTAGTAACTTTTGAACCGTTTGAGCTAGACACCATTTTTTGGGTTAAAATCTACAGATTATGCAGCAGATGATTGATTATGTGGCACATGCAGCAAATCTATAATTATGTGAAAATCGCCGTGGCCGCACAATCGCATAATTCCAGTGGCCCTGGTTTTAGCTAGGTGCGATAAAAGTATATGCTTTTGTCTAAAGAAAAAAACTTCGAAATTCACTAAAAAAACAAAGTTTAAAGTAATGCTATAGTTAGGCGTCATGGAAAACTTTAACATTTTTAACAAAAAAAAAAAAAACCTACAGAAATTCACCAGATATAGTTAGCACTTGTGCCCCCGCCATATACTGCTTATGACCTCACATATTATATCACTCATGACATCACTCATGGATGTCATCAGTGATGTCACTGACCATGTCATGAGTGATGTAATATGTGACGTCATCAGCAGTGCATTGCGGGGGCGCGAGTTATAGTTACCTGAACTAACTATAACGGGGGAATTTCACGGGTTTTGTACGAGTGCAATGTCCAACTAACTATAACTGTCCCTAAAACCTTATGGTTTTTTCAGTGAATTTCTAAGGTTTTTTAAATGCTAATTTCTAACTATAACGTGTCTGAAACCTATGGTTTTTTCAGTGAATTTCAAAGGTTTTTTAAATGCTAATTTCTAACTATAACGTGCCTGAAACCTATGGTTTTTTCAGTGAATTTCAAAGGTTTTTAAATGCTAATTTCTAACTATAACGTGTCTGAAACCTATGGTTTTTTCAGTGAATTTCAAAGGTTTTTTAAATGCTAATTCCTAACTATAACATGTCTGAAACCTACGGTTTTTTCAGTGAATTTCAAAGGTTTTGTAAATGACAATTTTTAAATGTATTAATTGTTATATTTATTTTTTTCATACTGATTTACTACATTTTTAGAAAAAAATTTTTTACATATTTTATTTTTTAAATTACATTGTAATTACATTATACATTACAAAAAATACTTTCTCAGAATGAATTACTTTAGTTTAAATACTTTGCACATAGGCAATAGACTTTTAAGTACAGTAGTTACAGTTGTTGCAATGGGCAACACATTTTCAAACACAATGCAACATTCAGCTCAATGTGAATTTCTAGTTAAATGCAATTAGTTACTTTATGGATTACTTTTTCTAACCACAGGACTGGATCCTAGATTCAGTCCTGGGACATCTCCTGTAAACAGTTGAGTAAAAGCGTTTTGGTTACAGTAGTGATTTTTAAGGAATATTATTGTACTTTAAAAGTTGACACTTAGAAACTTTTTCTCATAGAATCACCAATGTTATCCTATGGAAGGAAATTCACTTAGCAGGTAAAAACTGTTATCGTTACTTTTTCTTACTCAGTGTTGGATCCTGGATCCAGCACTGGTGCATCTCCTGTAAACAGTTGAAAGAATGCGTTTAAGTCATACAGGCGATTTTTAAGGAATATTTGTAGTTTGTGAAAATCGACACTTTGAAACTTTTCTGCTGAAAACCAGACAATGGATTCCTATGGAAGAAAATATAAGTTACTGGTAAGTACGGTTAAAATTACTTTTCAGGGTCAGTGCTGGGCTAAAAGATGCAGCACTGAGGTCTCTCCTGATAACAGGTGAGTAAATCGGAATTCGTATTTCGGCTGATTTTAGAGGAATATTTTAAAGTTCCAAAACTCCACACTTAGAAGAATTTCCAAGTGAAACCAGTCAATGTTAGCCTATGGAAGGAAATTCAAGTTACTGGTAAGTACGGTTAAAATTACTTTTCAGGACCAGTACTGGGCTGAAAGATACAGCACTGAGGTCTCTCCTGATAACAGGTGAGTAAATCGGAATTCGTATTTCGGCTGATTTTAGAGGAATATTTGTATGTTTCAAAAATCAACACTTAGAAACTTTTTCAGCAAAAAGCAGGCAATGATATCCTATGGAAGGAAATTCAAGTTACTGGTAAGTACGGTTAAAATTACTTTTCAGGATTAGTACTAGGCTGAAAGATGCAGCACTGAGGTCTCTCCTGATAACAGGTGAGTAAATCAGAATTCGTAGTTCGGCAGATTTTAGAGGAATATTTGCACAATGGTGAAGGGAGGGGCGGGGCCTGAGGTGACATCTGTGCAAACGCGCCCCGTGGCGCGTTTTGAGTTGGGGGATTAAGTCCCCTTGAATCATGAGGGTCCCTAGGGGCCAACTAGCCCACCAGGAACCTCCAGTATGCGCCAGGGGCTGCGTTGCAGAGACGTGTAGAGAGGCCACACCCCTTTTACACTTCTCTGCAACACAGCTCTGTGGCGCTTTCTGGATGTACCTGTTGGGCTAGTTGGCCTCCAGGGACCCTCAGGATTGAAGGGGATTTAATTCTCCATCTTAAAACGTGCCACGGGGCCTGTTTGCACACATGTCACCTCAGGCCCCGCCCTCCTTCACCACTGTGCAAACGCGCCCGTGGCGCGTTTTAAGTCGGGGATTAACTCCCCTTGAATCCTGAGGGTCCCTGGGGTGCAACTAGCCCACCAGCTACCTCCATTAAGCGCCACAGAGCTGCGTTGCAGAGAGGTGTAAAAGGGCGTGGCCTCTGTACACCTCTCTGCAAGGCAGCCCCTAGCGCATACTGGAGGTTCCTGGTGGGCTAGTTGTCCCCAGGGACCCCCAGTATTCAAGGGGAATTACTTCCCTTCTTAAAACGCGCCAGGGGTCGCGTTGCAGAGTACTGCAGGGAGAGGGCCGGGCCTCCGGCACGATGCCGTTTTTTTTTTTTTTTTTAATGGGAGGGGGGCTGCGTGGCCCCCCTTCCCTCGGCCACTTTTGGCCCCGGGGACCCCATCCCCCGGGGCCTGAGCATTTTTTTTTTTTTTTTTTAAAACGGGAAGGGGGCCGCGTGGCCCCCCTTCCCTGGGCCTCTATTGGCCCCGGGGACCCCATCCCCGGGGCATGCCCTCTTTTAAATAAAAATATGGAGGGGGCTGCGTGGCCCCCTCCTCAGGCCATTTAAGGCCCCGGGGACCCCATCCCCCGGATCCGGCCTTGCCCTTATTTTTTTTATTTTATTTTATTTTTTTTTATTTGGGGAGGGGGGCTGCGTGGCCCCCCTCCCGGGCCACTTATGTCCCCGGGGACCCCATCCCCGGGGCCTGGCCTCTGGTTGGGGACTGTGGGGGGTCCCCAAACCCCCACAGTCCCGCTCGGCTCCCCGTGTCCTATGGGAGCCGGCATTGCTTTTCCACATGAGGAGCAGCTAACATGCTGCTCCCCATGTGGAAAAGCAATTGGTTTGCATTTTAAAAGAGAGAGCAGGTTTCCTGCTCGCTCTTTCAAAATGCAAACCAAGTTTGCTATGACAGGACGGGAGCCGCGAGGCTCCCGTCCTGTCATAACAAACAGCAGTGTCCCGGGGTAGGCACCCGGGATACTGCAGGAGCCGGCCCTGGGGGGTGGCGGTCCCCAGGGCCATCAAGGGCTCCAGGAGGGGGCCGCGCGGCCCCCTCCCTACATTTTGAAAGCCCGGGAGGTGGGGGTCCAAAACGGACCCCCATTTTCAATTTTCTTAGTGCCCTGGGGAGGTGGTGGTCCTCGGGCGTGTGGGGGCCTGGAGCCCCCCCACACAGGTTTAAAAAAAAAGCCCCGGGGAGGTGGCGGTCCCGGGGCTGCGGGAGGGCTCAGAGCCCTCCCACACCATTTATGATAAAGCCCCGGGGGTGGTGGTCCCCGGGGCTTGGGGGCCCTTAGAGGCCCCCCATACATAAAATAAACCCCCCCAGCATGCCCCCGGGACTTGGCCCACCCAGGGGCAAATTTACATCGAGCGCGGGAGACCGCGCTTCGATTTTTTTTTTTTTCGGCAGGATTCGCGCACCCTGAGCGCATCCTGCTGATTTTTTTTTTTTTTTTAAATGCTTTTTTTTGCCCAGGGGGTCCTTGTGGGACCCCCTGAGCAGGCCTAGGGGGTTAGGGGGTTTCTACCCTGCCCCCACTTGTTTCTGTCCCTCGGTTCTACCGAGGGACAAAATGGCTGCCAACACTTCCTGAATCGGAATGTTGACAGCCAGCTGACAGCCAATTAGCAGACAGCTCGTGATCGGGAGGGTACGCGGATCCGACGCGCCCATAGATATATATGTGACTTTACTTGTGAATTTCTCAGGAACTACTGAACGGATTTACACCATTTAAGCAAAAGGCACCAGTCTGAACCAAGGGCTACCTCTTTGCCAAATTTGGTGTAATTCCGTTCAGCAGTTCGGGCTGTAGCTGCGACTAAAGGTTCCTATGGAAAAATGAATGGGGAAAACGCGTTTTGGGACCCCCCTTTTTTCTCGGCCCCCGCTTGACGTATCACCCCGAGACTTTCAGGGTAGGAGCGGAGCGCCCCAACAAGTTGGAAACTTTCGCGAAGATTCGTCAACCGGCGCCAATGTTATTTCAAATAGAATGTCGCGGATTTCCTATGGATAATAGGTCCTAACTATAACTATCTAATGGCGACCGCCAGTAGATAATATATAAATATATATATATATATTCACTGAAAAAAACATAGGTTTCAGGGGCGTTATAGTTAGTTGGACATTTCACTCATACAAAACCATAGAAATTCCCCCGTTATAGTTAGTTCAGCTAACTATAACTCGCGCGCCCGCAATGCACTGCTGATGACGTCACATATTACATCACTCATGACATGGTCAGTGACATCACTGATGACATCATCCTTGTGATAGAGTGGCAGACCTCCTCTCACCCTAATATAACCTTTGATACACACACTCAAAAATACAAACTAACATTTTCAAAACAATGGACATACCAATACCAGTTACAACACACCTATTCAGTAATTCCAAGATCTACACACACATCCACTCATTCACCAACAGTCCCTATACAGTCACTCATACATGTACTCACTCATCATATGTACTCATACACCTATACATCCTGTTACACACCGCCACTCATCCATAGAGTTACTCACACACAGTCACACATGCAAACAAAGTATCAAACATCCATTTACTTGCATATACAGTTATACACACACTACCACACTTACTTCTACAGAAACTTACACATACTTACTCTCTTAAACAATCACTTATAGAAACACCTACTTATTTGTACAGGAACTCTTCCAATCTCTCACTCTCACATATACTCACTTATATACACCAATACTCACATATACTAGTTTAAAACATATGTAGTTACTCAAAGACACTATTGAGACAGTCATTCACTCACTAACACACCCATACACATACTCATCCACCTATAATCAATCAATCAATCAATCATGTCACTTATAAAGCACACTACATACCCGCGAGGGTCTCAAGGCGCTGGGGGAAGAGGGGGGTGGTGCTGCTACTGATCGAAGAGCCAGGTCTTGAGGAGTCTTCTGAAGGCCAGTAGGTCTTGGGTCTGTCGGAGGTTGGTGGGGAGGGTGTTCCAGGTCTTGGCGGCGAGGTGGGAGAAGGATCTGCCGCCGGCGGTCGTTTTCCGGATGCGGGGGACTGTGGCGAGGGCGAGGCTGGTCGAGCGGAGCTGGCGGGTGGGGGTGTAGAAGCTGAGTCGTCTGTTGAGGTAGGCTGGTCCAGAGTTGTGGAGTGCTTTGTGTGCGTGGGTGAGGAGCTTGAAGGTTATCCTCTTGTTGACAGGGAGCCAGTGCAGGTCTCTCAGGTGGGGTGTGATGTGGCTGCGTCGGGGGATGTCGAGGATAAGACGTGCAGAGGCGTTCTGGATGCGTTGCAGCCGTCTCAGGAGCTTAGCCGTCGTTCCTGCGTAGAGGGCGTTTCCGTAGTCCAGCCTGCTGGTGACGAGGGCCTGGGTGACTGTTTTTCTTGTTTTGGTGGGGATCCACTTGAAGATCCTGCGGAGCATTCGGAGGATGTTGAAGCAGGATGAGGAAACGGCGTTGACCTGCTTAGTCATGGAGAGGGTGGGGTCGAGGATGACCCCTAGGTTGCGTACGTGGTCGGTGGGTGGCCGGGCTGTTCCCAGTGATGTTGGCCACCAGCAGTCGTCCCAGGCTGAAGGGTTGGAACCAAGGATGAGGACCTCCGTCTTGTCCGAGTTCAGCTTCAGGCGGCTGGTCCTCATCCATTCGGCGACGGCCTTCATTCCTTCATGGAGGTGGGCTTTGGCGGTGTGAGGGTCTTTGGTGAGGGAGAGGATCAGCTGGGTGTCGTCGGCGTAGGAGATGATGTTGAGGTTGTGCTGTCGGGAGACGTGGGCGAGGGGTGCCATGTAGATGTTGAACAGCGTTGGGCTGAGGGAGGAGCCTTGGGGTACGCCGCAGATGATCTTGGTGGCCTTGGATCGGAAGGGGGCGAGGCGGACGCTTTGTGTTCTGCCGGAAAGGAAGGATGTGGTCCAGTCCAGGGCCTTCTCTTGGATCCCGGCGTCGTGAAGGCGTGTTCGTAGTGTGTGGTGGCAGACCGTGTCGAAGGCGGCTGATAGGTCCAGGAGGATGAGGGCTGCTGTTTCTCCGTTGTCTAGCAGGGTCCTGATGTCATCGGTGGCGGCGATGAGGGCGGTTTCGGTGCTGTGGTTGCTGCGGAAGCCGGACTGGGAAGGGTCCAGGATGTTGTTCTCCTCGAGGTAGCGGGTCAGTTGTTTGTTGACGATTTTCACGGTGACCTTCGCGGGGAACGGGAGCAGAGAGATGGGTCGGAAGTTCTTGAGGTCCTTGGGGTCTGCCTTGGGTTTTCTTGAGTAAGGCGGTGATCTCGGCGTGCTTCCAGCTTTCCGGGAAGGTTGCTGTCTCGAAGGAGATGTTGATTATTTTCCGGAGATGGGGCGCGATGGCTGTACTGGCTTTGTTGAAGATGTGGTGAGGGCACGGGTCTAGCGGTGAACCGGAGTGGATGGTGTTCATGATCTCGCTGGTGTCCTCGTCGTTGATGTTGGTCCAGGAGAGCAGGCGGTTGGTGGTTGTGGGGGCAGTGGTCTCGGTGGTTGCCGGGGCGGTCGTGGTGTTGAAGCTGTCGTGGATGTCGGCGATTTTGCGGTGGAAGAAGGTGGCCAGTGAGTCGCACAGGTCTCGCGACGGCTGGATGTCGTTGGTGTTGGAGCTGGGGTTGGAGAGTTCCTTCACGATGTTGAAGAGCTCTTTGCTGTTGTGTGCGTTGTTGTCTAGGCGGTCTTTGAGTGAGGCCCTTTTGGCGGATCTGATACAGTCCTGCACAAATGCTGTCTTCAACACATACAGTGAGTCACTCATTCATGCATCTATGCACCAAGTAATACCCCCCACCGAACCATACAGACACTCAGACACTCATACTGATACTCAAAAAAACCAACTAATAACCCATATAGACACTCATGTAGCTACTCACCAACCCATGCAGCCACTTATACACAAAGTGAGAGACTGATACAGATATTTTCATATTTAAACATTTTGGGTATTCACTAAGATACACTTAGTCAGTTATACAATCAATTTTACAAAAAAAATCATCCATTTAGATACTTATATACCCATTTATTCTTCCATCGACCTTGAGATATACATATATAAAACATATTTAATTTTCAGAAAAACACACATCACTGGATGATGTCATCAGTGATGTCATCAGTGATGTCATGAGTGATGTCACTGACCATGTCATGAGTGATGTAATATGTGACGTCATCAGCAGTGCATTGCGGGCGCGCGAGTTATAGTTAGCTGAACTAACTATAACGGGGGAATTTCTATGGTTTTGTACGAGTGAAATGTACAACTAACTATAACGCCCCTGAAACCTATGGTTTTTTCAGTGAATAT
Source organism: Calotriton arnoldi (assembly GCA_963921515.1). NCBI lineage: Eukaryota > Metazoa > Chordata > Amphibia > Caudata > Salamandridae > Calotriton > Calotriton arnoldi. Next base: position 964,548 of record CAWUFW010006886.1, read on the forward strand.
ATATATATTTATTATACTATGTATACATGTGAAAATGTCTCGGTCCCCTGTTTGCCTCGGTGGCACGGAAAAAATGGGTGGAACTGACGTCAGCACGCCGACGAGGTCCTCTTATGGCTCCGATGACGTCATACGGTGTCGCTGGCGGAGCCGTGCTCGTTAACGTGGGAGAGCTAGGAAAGAATTTCCGTGGAATGCTGGTGCAGGGGATATTCACCTAAGTGTTCAGGCTAGTCCTTTGGGAGCAACTGTTTATGTTGCCACTCCAGAAACCGAAACCAGTGATCCGAGGGCAGAGGCCCTGCAGATGCACACGAGGTGGGGTGCCCAGTCGTGTGCACTGGCGGGGCAGCGAATTGACAAGCACCACAACCCACAAAAAAGGTAATGAGGGCACTGATTAACACAGGAACTTCTCTTTGTATCTGGCAGGAACAACGAAGTTAAAATGCCCTAGTACCAAAATGTAGAATTAGTGCTACAACGGTCTTCAAGAGGACCTGCGATGCCGCTTCTGCCTCCCGTACCCTGGAGGCGGCACATGGGTCACGCGGTACGGTCATACTGCGGTGGGACGCACACTCGTTGACCTCTCATGGCACTGCTCCACACTTCAGGGAGGACGCTTTCCATTAGCTATGTTTTCTGATGTCATGTCGCACCGGCCCCGTCCAACAACAGAACTCCTTTAGATCCAAACAGACTCTTCCACTCTCTCACCGGAAGTGAAACCAGGCCACACGGACACTTTCACAATACAACAGCCGGGAATGCCTTTTTCGTAAAAAAAAACACATTCCTTCCTCCTAATTAATCAAATAAACGTCTCACTGAAGAACAGGGGCCAGCTTCGATCGGTAAACAGCCGTTACAACGACTTTTTACTTTGCGATACCATTACAACGCATGCATTACCACGCATGCGTTGTACATCACAAAGTCATTACTACGCATTTTTAGAACGCATGGTCATTTACCACGCATGCCTTTACAACGAATTTTATTGTAAAGGTATGTATGGTAAATGACCATGCGTTCTAAAAACATGTAGAACGATCCATGTCGTTGTAAGGAAACAGAGGCTGTTCCGTTTCCTCCACGACGTGCACCGCCCCTCAGAGATGACGTGGAAGCAGGAACCACGAGGAGAGAGGAACCATGAGGAGTGAGAGGTAAGGGGGATTGGGCATGGGGTGGGGGTTTCTTTTCTAGGGTTTAGGGTAGTGCAGTGGTGTTTGGGTGGTGTAGGGGGTCGTGCTGGGGGTAGTGTTTTAGGGTTTAGGGTTGTGCAGTGGTGTTAGGGTAGTGTAGGGGGTCGTGCTGGGGGTAGTATTTTAGGGTTTAGGGTAGTGTAGGGGGTCGTGCTGGGGGTAGTGTTTTAGGGTTTAGGGTAGTGCAGTTGTGTATGGGTAGTGTAGGGGGTCGTGCTGGGGTAGTGTTTAAGGTTTAGGGTAGTGCAGTGGTGTTTGGGTAGTGTAGGGGGTCATGCTGGGGGTAGTGTTTTATGGTTTAGGGTAGTGCAGTGGTGTTTGGGTAGTGTAGGGGGTCGTGCTGAGGGTAGATTTAGGATTTAGGGTAGTGCAGTGGTGTTTGTGTAGGGGGTTGTGCTGGGGGTAGTGTTTTAGGGTTTATGTTAGTGCAGTGGTGTTTGGGTAGTGTAGGGGGTAGTGCTGGGGTAGTGTTTTAGGGTTTAGGGCAGTGCAGTGTTTGTGTAGTGAAGGGGGTCATGCTGTGGGTAGTGTTTTGGGGTTTAGGGTAGTGCAGTCGTGTTTGTGTAGTGTAGGGGATCGTGTTTTAGGGTATAGGGGGTAGTGCTGGGGTAGTGTTTTAGGGTTTAGGGCAGTGCAGTGTTTGTGTAGTGAAGGGGGTCATGCTGTGGGTAGTGTTTTGGGGTTTAGGGTAGTGCAGTCGTGTTTGTGTAGTGTAGGGGATCGTGTTTTAGGGTATAGGGTAGTGCAGTGGTGTTTGTTTAGTGTGGGAGGTCATGCTGGGGGTATATTTAGGGTTTAGTGTAGTGCAGTGGTGTTTGGGTAGTGTAGGGAGTCGTGCTGGGGGTAGTGTTTTAGGGTTTAGGGTAGTGCAGTGATGTTTGGGTAGTGGAGGGGGTAGTGTTTTAGGGTTTAGGGTAGTGCGCCGAACCAGCCACAATATCCGTGGACAAAGGGGATCCTGACTCTTTGGAACGCTCCGTCAATTGAATAATTTGGGTCAAGGGCCCTACCACGTCCAAGACCTATCAATTCCTTTCTTGGGATCCCTCATATACTTGGAGAAAAAGGTACATAGTTTCTCATCAATTTCAGGCGTGTGTGCCACCTTCCCCTTCAGTGAGGGGCCTGGGGCATTCTCCCTCATCCTATTCCCTGACCTCCCTTTCAAGGGGTTGATGGATTTTCCCCACCACATACTCTGCCACTTTGGCGTCAGGTGTCCACTCTGCCGACCTAGGATGGTAAATTTGGGTAGGCTCGAACATGTCCGAGTGGACCCCGTCCCCAACCGGGGACTGAGAGGAGTGGGACTCTGGACGCCAGGGACGCCCGAGTCCTTATCCTCATCGGAGGAGAAATCGTCCTCCGATACACCCTCTCCCTCTAAGGGAAACCCGCCGTCGGGGTCTACAATAGTGGTGACAGTGTCACAATTTTCTCTGGGCCCCTCCTCCTCCCGGCAGGGTGCATGTTTTAGCGTTCGCGCACTCTTGAGGAAGGTCGCCGTAAGTTTATCAAATCCTTCCAAGTGCCCCGCGTTATGCTTAACTGCCCTTTTATTCCCCATCTGGGAGCTACTTGGACCCGCCACCACCAGATCTGGGTCACTGAACACCCCAGGATGCTTTTCGCCAGCTTATCAACCTGATCCCTAAGAGGAGCCAGCGCCTAGAAATAGCCAGAGAGAGGGCTTGGTCCACTGCTGGAGGGAGAAGTTGGGGGGCCATTCCTCCTCCACTTCCTGGTAGGAGGAGTAAAAATGGTCTTCTGGAGAAGACATGGTAGCAGAGGGTGTGAGCACAGAACAAATGCCCTTAAAATCCTTAAGACAGCCCCTTCGCTGGTGCTCCAACAGCTGGGCTTTCCCCTAAGCGGTTATAAGAATAGACTGAGGCGCAATACCAATTACCACCACCAGGTGGCGCTGGTCACTAACGTGGCCGTGTGGGGAAATCACCGCGTAGCGGTGTCAAAATTAGGCGAGGGTTGGTCGGGAATCAAGCGGACACTAAAGGAGTGACCGGATTCCCAAACGTGCGTAAAGACCAGCGGGAGCGCTCGACGGAGCTGCCTAGCTCGGACCAGACGCGCCTGACAGGATCTCACCGCGCGCAGAGCACACAGCGGGAGAAACTGCAAGGGGGAGAACGCGCTCGGGCAAGAGCCTGCTGCGCAGGGAATATGAAACAATACCAAGGCAATAATGCTAATAACGTGCACAAGAAACCGCTATACAAACAGCAACAACGTCATATTAAGCCAAGAATGTAAGGAATGCACTTAACTGACGAGCAGTGAAGAAAGTGGAAGGGACGTCACGATATTATATACGATGGACTGTGATATGATTGGACTATAGTTGCCTTGGAGACTACCCCCCTAATGGTTCATGGGTTGTGTAGTCTTTTGTTTAATGATTGTTGTGTTACGTTTTCTTTGAACTGCTATGTAAATAAAGTGAGGAAAGATATGCATAATCCTCGCCTCCGTCCTGCCATATAATTCATTAAACTTTATTTGATCTGATTTAGAAACATAGATCATAAAAGTGTACATAAAAACAGTAAATCCTCTTTCCTAATACAATACAGTGAGAATTAATTAAAACCAGTAGGTAAAAACGGGTGTTACAAAGCCCGGTTCAGAGCAACTTCAGGTTAACAGAATTTTAAAGTTCAATGTTTCGCAAGATCAATCTCATGTACTTCGTGCAAAATACGCAATAAGGGGTCCAAGTAAGATGTAACGCTCCAATACCTGACCAGTTTGCACTATATAAAACTGCAGAAAAACTAAAAATAAAAAGTGTTTTGCACACTTCTGTCACTGGGCTATATGTGGGCTACATCTGGGGGATATTTGTGCTACATTTGGGCTCTTTTTCTCTGGTGGCCATCTTGGGAGACTTATTTGTTATGAAGTTTCCTAATTTCGTCATTCACTGCAGTCTCCTCAGTAGGAAATGCTTTCAGTTTTTTACTTTGATTCCATCAAGAAGGCATTCAGATGTGTCACACATTTGCCATAAATTCAGAATGTTAGCACTCTAGTTGTTCATTAGATCACTGTAGTAAAACTACTGCTCACCAGGGAGTTAACTGGAAGTCTACTGCTGGTATTGAAAGTGATTGTTTCAGTCTGCATGTCAGAATTTTCTAATGAAATAGAAGAGGATTTGAGATCTCACTTAAAACATGCCCTAAATTTTCTTTCTGCAGCACTAACCATAATTTCTATGGCAAAATGAACCTCCTTATTTTGTTCCTTTTTAAATTAAATGTTTTAAGTGTTACCAGTTTATTCCAATCAAGATGGCTTCAGGTGTGCCATACTTTTGTCATAAGTAAGACTGTTAGCGCTCTAGTTGTTCTTTAGAACACTCTGGGAAGCTGCAGTAGAACACAAAGGCATCAACTGACAGGCTGCTCCTGTTGAAATATAACAGGAAGATATTTGAGATCTCACTTAAAACATGTCCTAATTTTTCTTTCTACAGCACTAACCATAATTTCTATGACAAAATGAACCCCCTCATTTTGTTCCTTTTTAAATTAAATGTTTTAAGAATGACCAGTTTATTCCAATCAAGATGGCTTCAGGTGTGCCATAATTTTGTCATAAGTAAGACTGTTAGCGCTCTAGTTGTTCTTTAGAACACTCTGGGAAGCTGCAGTAGAACACAAAGGCATCAACTGACAGTCTCTGCCCTTGTTGGATGTACATGTTTTACTGAGAATGTCAGACTTCATTCTCACATGACTGAGAAAGATAATGTGAATTTACAGAAAATATGCTCTCATTTTTAGCTTCTGGAGCACCTTCCAAAACTGTATGGGACAAGCATGTGAAAATAGTTTTCTCTCAATCATGATTCATGATATCCCAGCAGAAGGTTTTTCACAGGGTAAAATCACCTTAGAACACACCACAATTCCCGAAATTAGTATGGTACCATCAACAAATGAATTCTAATTTAACTAAAGTCTGTCATCACCCTTTATAGTTCTCCTTTTGGTAACCCTCAAAATCTTCGATTCACTACAATGCATTTCAATGGGGTACTATCATTTATATTAGTCCCAAGATGGCTGCCAGCAATTCCAGGATGAAGTGCTGACAGCCAATCAGATCTCACGATGACGTGTGGTTAGGCTCCGCCCAGATATATATGTGTTTTCTTTTCAAATTTCTCAGGAACTACTGAACGGATTTACACCATTTAACCAAAAGGCACGACTCTGAACCAAGGGCTACCTTTTGCCAAATTTGGTGTAATTCCATTCAGCAGTTCGGGCTGTAGCTGCGACTAAAGGTTCCTATGGAAAATTGCATGGGAAAACACGTTTTGGGACCCCCCTTTTTTCTCGGCCCCCACTTGATGAATCACCCCGAGACTTTCAGGATAGGAGCGGAGCGCCCCACGAGTTTTGAAAATTTCGCGAACATTCATCAATTGGCGCCAAAGTTATTGGAAATAGAATGTTGTGAATTTCCTATGGAAAATAGGTCCTAACTATAACTACCTACTGGCGACCGCCAGTAGGTAATGTATATATATTTTCATTCAGGTATTTAGTTAAAACCGAATATAACCGAGAACATACCACCAAAGGGAATATCTGATTTTCAACAGGAAATTGAAAACGCTGGACCTTTTACTCCTTTACTGTCCTCTGCCACAGTGCAGCATCTATCTCCAAGCACTTTTCTACGATGGATGCTCCTGCTAGGACATATGCGCTTTCGTGAGCCATTTAGTACAGCTTTTTGACCATTGACAAAGTTCCTGTACTCCCTAAACCTACTTCCACTCACCTTATAAGGATTCAGCTCACTATTCATTGCACATTGCTATGTAGTGGCTTACACAGCTGAACTATGAGCAGGGCCTCTGTGCAGGAGAAGAGGCACCATCTTAATGTCATCCTACTACACCGACAGCGGGAAGGAGCTGTACTTTCTGAAAGCTCACATATCAAGAGTGTAGAAATTCTTCTACCTCACCTTCATGGCTTCCAGTTCAAAGCAGAATCTCTTTTTAAAATACTCTGAATTACACACAAATGTGTCTATGGTTCAGCTCATGGTATTTTGAAATGTAAAATATGCAAATATCAACCAGCTCTTTGCATCTGTCTTTTACCTCTCTTCTTCTGCAGCCTGGTTTAAAAAAATCCAAATAAGATGTCAGAGCTTTCACGGTGCTGGCTCCACATATTTGGAACTCTCTTACTTTGAAGTGGAAAATATCTCCTCCCTCACCACTTTGTTTAGGAAAAAAATTAAAAAGCATTCTTTTTACAGCTCATATCTTAGTTTCATTTCCTCAGGCTGCATAGTCGTTAGCGCCAAGAGACCTTTTTGGTGAACCTTGCACTTCAGAAATTTCTCGTAACATAACAAAGATCACTGTGCCTACAGATGCCTCTAAAATCAATTTTCGCCAATTAAGTGCTGCACCCAAAACTGCTGTCCTTCGTTTTAGATTATGAATGTCTAAAAACCATGACTATTGGTACTGCACCTCCTCATACAAAAAGACAAGGACCATATCAGGAACATCTTCAACACATGCAAAGGCCCAGAAAGGCTCCATGCACTGGGTTTGATGAAACTCTTGTTAGAAAAGTGTATATTTTAACTCAAAAAATCTACACGTTTGTGTATGAGCTGCAGACAGTGCAGCTCAGAAACATAAATCAGCCACTGCTCTGCGTTTTCTAGTATGTGCTCCAGGCAGCACCAAAAACAATTGCATGGCCCCGTTCTGAGCCTGCATACAGGAGTAGAATGTGTTCCTGATAGAGCCCCAGGATTACCCAGTACGACTTTCATTTCTACTGCCGCAAGTGAAAATGAAATTGGAACTAATAATGCCGAAAAAGGGGGGGGGGGAAAATCGATCAGCGGGTCCGGACGTCCATACCTTTTGAAAGCTTGATGCTTCGTTCTGCTACCAGAGTGCTTCTCAACGATGGGCAACCTTTTGAGCAGGGATATATATATATAGATATATATATATATATACACATATACACATACATGTCTGAGACGCTTAGGTTAAATATATTTTACAAGCCAATGCCCCCCACCCGTGTGTGTCTGCAGATTCCGGCCAGGACTATTGGAGAGTGTGGTCTTTGACCAGTGTCCATGATAGGCAGACAGGGCAGCTGCCCAGGTTCACACACTTACCTCACTACTATGGTCTCCATATTCGCTGCTAGTAGGGGTGCAGGAGGTGCTGCAGCATCCCTAAAATAACCATGCTGGAGTTCAGAACGTGAATGAACAATAAATACACCTTTAAATTTTGTTTTTATCTCGTCACATTTGCTGTGGATTCAAAGACAGAGGTCAAATGTCAGGCAATGTTTTCTGACAAATTACTGCTTTTTCTTTTAACAATTAAATTGGTGTTTCCATTTTTAGGTCAAGCCTATAGCGGCAGCGCGCATGCGCTGCTCGCTTTGCGAGGCATGCAGTATTCAGTATGGAGTGGAAGCTCCGCCCACTCTCCGCCCACTCTCCGCCCATCTTTTTCATTGGCTTAGTTCCTAAATGCTGCCTTCCGATTGGGGTATAGGCTGTTAGTCCCTCTTTATGACGGCCGTATCGTCATTTGTATCCTTCCATGGCTACTGGCCCCTTTACTTCGAGTGTTGAACGGTATGTGTTATTTAGATTGTGAGCACTTTTTTCTTTAATGAGGTTCTCTCCCTCGCCCCCCTCCCGTTGTTGTGTTCTCCACTGTCCCGCTGTCCGCGTTCACTTTGTTCCCGCCCCCTCCCGTTGTCAGTCCTGCCAAGTACTATGCATCAGGGCATTTCATTGCGGTGCTACAATGTATCTCTATTCCTGTGGCGCAGCGCTCCTCTGAGTCAAGAGCCTGCTGCCTGACCTTACGAGGTAGTGCCCAATGAGACATCCGGGCCAGGCAGTCAGGTTGTAACTAGTCTGGCCGCCTGTGGCGCTGTGCAAAGACGTCACGTTCTGCTGCCAGCATTCGGGGAGGTACTGGTTTGCGGGCGCAATCATGGCCCACGGCTCACAGCATTGCGGCTGCTCGTGAACGGCCCGGCTGCCCAAGCTGTGGCTCAGGTGTATGGCCGCCGCACATGGCAAATTCAATTATATTGCCAAGTCAAGTGCAGTCACGGAGTCAGTGACTGTCAGTCACCTGGGCATGCAGCAGCCCTGGGCCCCCAGAACAGACTCGGTCACACTAGACAGGCGCCGATTCACTCAGCACAGCTTGCCGCCCGCCGCTAACAGGTAACTGAAATAATTATCGTTCGTTACATCAGCCAGCAGCTATCCAATTAAATCAATCTAGACTATAGGTGTTTTTTACTGGCATGGCATGTACTTTTAAAAGGCCGCTAAGCAAGTAGTGCGTCTACTCACTATGGTACACGCTGCAAATATGTCTGCCATCTTCAAGTCAGGCTGGCAACCTCACCGATTCACTTGTCATCATAACGTTTACATACGCTGTTGCAACAATGTGATGTAAACCTCTGCCTTTTAACCGATAAGCAGAAAGACTTGGCGTTAGTTGTGACTACCTGTTTATGAGCGATAACTTCCTATCTGAACACCGAATTTTCAGTGGATGCCCAGCGTACACGTAATTTGTGTGTGAATTGTTTTCAGCCCAGCTATGGTTGACAGCACTAAAATCTCACGCTGCCCAGTAAGGATTTACATCGGCATTGCCACGGTGTCGGCCTTAAGCAGATGTCTGGTCTGTATTCCTTTCTGGCACTTATTTGCCTTCTATTTGGTCGGGTGGGTGGGGGTGCAAATGACAGCTTGAACGCCGCCTGTAGGTGTCAAATAACGACAACTGCAAAACGAAAGCAACAGGTTGGTGGGACTCTGAACTGGTCAGTTAAGTCAGCTGAGAAGATCCATTTTGGGGGCCCTCAGTAGCGCTAGCAACTCTGGTACTGCTTCTCTATTTATATATGCCTACTAAACTTTTTGGACAAACCAGGTAATTGCTACTGCCGCCCGGCGCTGGCTGAGGAAAATTACAGGAAGACTGACGCCTGTCTTCTACTTCCTGACCTCGACACACAAGTGCATGTTACTGTTGTTCGATTACTGGTGCTCTGCAGCAGTTTTAAAATCTTCTTTGGCCTTATCATTGCTCAAATGGTGTAATTTCTGATATTTGTTATGTGTCCCTCGTCTTCATTGCTTGATTTTGCTCGTGAGAAAGTGTCACTCAAGTTGTTGAAATGCCACTCCTAATTAGACCGAAATTGTGAAAATGTCACACATGGCAATCTGAAACCTTGGCAGCTATGCCTTGTCTGTGTTCTCCATCCTCCCGCCCCGCTCCCGTTGTCCACGTTGCTCCCGCCCCCCTTCCGTTGTCTGCGTTCCCTTTGTTTTTTTACTGTGATGTTAATGTTACTGCACGTGCCAGAATGCAAAACGTGGACTGCATCGAGCTTCTCACGCACAGACTTGGGAACCTCTTCTCTTAACACAAGTCGACCGTATGTGCGAATGTATTCCTCAGGCCTGCCAAGTATCACGCATCACGTGTGACTAACGCATTTCAGTGTGGTGTTCCACATCACCGCACTGAAATGCATTGTCACGCATTTTGCCACTGAAACTGGCTACGCCGCGGTGCTAGCGCGCTGGCACTGACTTGCCGCCAGCAGCTGGCTCAGTCAATAAGGATCTTCAATTCTCCTCAACTCTGGCTGAGTGAGTGCTGCTACAATGTTACAATCTGCGACCTGAGCCGCCTGCCAGCCAGCCTGGTTACATTAATTAATTATTCCCGGGCCGCCCATACCCAGCAGCGGCGTTGGGACCGTCGGCAGCATCGACCGCAGCAGACTACACCGACTAGACTCTCAGCATGATGGCCCGGGCCGCGCTGCATCAGAGGCATCGCGGGCGCTGCAGGGAGTCTGCCAGAGTCAGTGACTGGTGTTCATCATTGGTCTGGGTCATCATGTTGTGTCCCTGCTGTGCGGCCGTGACGGTCACCATGACCCCGTGGCTCACCGCCACGGCCGCCGGACGAGAGACCGTGTGAGAAACTCAGCCTTGACTGTATTAAAGAAGACAGAGATTGAAGACGTTAAAGTAAGTTACTGTTTGCTTCATACTAGTTACTTTCCGCCAGGCTGCAGGTGCTGCTGCCACTAACTTAGTAGTCTCTGTGTAACTTTAGCACGAGCGCACGCACGCTATGAGATCTCATTTATTCAGACTGTAGACACAGAGTAAAATCTGCAGGCGCAGGGCTGCTCTGTCTCTCATCCAGAGTGTGAGGTTTATCATCATGATGAGATCTGATTTCATTTCAGTTTAATCTGCAGGCCGAGCGGCAGGGCTGCTCTGCGAGTCATCCTTCTGAGGTTATTGTTGGGCACGACCAGTACTAACTAACCTGAGGGTTTATCTTCAGACAACGGGTGCCGGAAGACTTCTTGCCTAGTTGTTACTCTCATTTTTTGCATGCCTGGACCGGAGTTCCTTCCCTTCGTTGCACGAATGTATTTTCTCCCCAATCTCTATGATTGGTTACCAGTCAGCACTGCATTGGATTTGTTGGGAGATAGTGCGAAAGGTAAAAACGGGCATTTCTGCTGTAAGGGTGTCCCAAAAAGAAAGTCGTTTTATACTACAGTGGGCTGCAAACGTGCCTTGTCTGGCTCTGAAGATAGCCATTCTGGCTGGCAGTAACTGCCGGAAGTATTAAAGTAAAGCACAAATCCGGAATAGCCCATCGCGTACCATGGCTCAGAGGCCATGAAACCTGTTGAGTGAGGGCAAACAGCATTTGGGGATGTGAAGCAGTGGACATGGGCTGCCATAATGAAGGTTTGTGCAGGCTAAGTAGCTTGGAAGCCTGCCTTCTTGGCGAGCTTTCTCCCCTGCAACACTATGACACTTATTTTATTGTGCCCTCTATGGGGTCTACCCTTCCACAGTATAGAATCTAAAACTGACTGGCAATGGGGTGATGTTTTCTGACTCAAATCTGGTGTACTGTAAGACTGCCCTTAAGCACTAGGGAGCATTAGAACTCCTGCAACCAGTAGCAGAGCACTGAATCCCAAACATACACTTCATTGATCCATAAAATAACACAAAGTGCCTTGACCCTGGAGCTCCAAATGCAGTCTGCACAAAGTTGAGTTCAGCTGTGTAAAAGTTAGTACAGCGGATAGCTCTGCAATGCAGTGAGTTACTGTCTGCAGTACGATCAGTTTACAAGGGCACTACGTTAGTGCCTTTCCATTTCTACATTTCTACAAATGCATTGCTGCATTTTATAGATCTTCTTAGAGTTTCGCGTTGGTCAAATGGGTGTAATTTCTGATATTTATATGTTTTCCTTGTCTTCATGGCTCGATTTTGCTCGCGTGAAAGTGTCACTTATAGTCGTTGAAATGTCACTCATAATTACACTGAAATTATGAAAATGTCACATGCCAATCTGAAACCTTGGCATCTATGATTCCTCAGTGTGAATGTGGGGTAAGTGCGCCAACATGGATGTGAGTAACAGAGATCTTTAACTGCACGTACATCTATGTGACTGTATGTGACTCCTTGTTAATTCCAGTTCCAGTTTAACACCCGAATACGACAATAAGCACAAGAAAGGGGAAGAGTCCCCCTTTGTGAAGGGCCTTCCACTGCAGGTCAACATTACGGGCTGCTTACACTTTATTTCCTCTCCCCCGGACTTCCCCCAACACCCCCTCCCGCCCTGGAGTGGGCATCTGGCTTCCCTGCTTATTTGCAGAGCCTTCTCACTCCGCTCGCAATCTTTAGGTGCGAACGCTCACTGCTGCTGCTACCGCCCCCTCCTGGTTTACATTATTGGCTGCCAGAGCACGCTTTAATCATCTACACCCCAGCACACCCTTTTGCAGATCAGCCTTTGTGCTTTACGCCAGGGGCTACTGGACTGCGACATCCTTCCTATTTCCTTACTTTTGTTACAGGAATCAGATAAGAGGGCTGCTGGGGAACGGAGGGCCTGCTCTTCATAGTGATGGAGGCATCGTCAAATTGTAGTCTGGCAATCTCCACCAATCCACCCTTAAGTGAGGGGAGCTGCTGGGGAAATGCGTTTTCTTACGCCGAGGGCCCCTCGCCATATTCTGCAGGGGACCGAGTGGGGCATCATGTTTCGTTACCTCACTGCGGATTTGTACTTCTAAAAGGCGTGCACTGTGATTATTTTCTTGTCATACTAGGTGGACAAACAGGAATGGATACTACCCCCCGCCTGTTTTTTAAAACTTTTATTATTAACCAGGTATATGAAAAGCACTAACTAAAGTGGAAGAGGTGTGGCGCAGCGGCCAGGGTGCCTGACTCCGGACCACGGGGTTCACAGTTCGGACCACGGGGTTCACAGTTCGATCCCCGGTGCCGGCAGCAGGTTAGCCCAGCACCATGTGACTCTGGGCAATAGCTCGCTTAATCTTCCCGAGGGCCCCCAGCGCCGGGACACCTCTCCCGAGGTAGCTGTGCGCTTTACAAATGCTAGTATTTATATTTATAATTTATTTAACTTGTAAATGCTCATTGTACGGTAGAAAACTTATATTTTACTCTCGCAAAAAAAGACAAGTTATAATATCAAATTGCAGCTATGTATACAGTTGGTAAAATAGGTCAGTTGGAAACTGAGATCTGTGCATGATATGCATGTTCCAACCCATGCAGGGCCATCTCCACATTTCATCTTTTGATGTGGGTAGAAAATACTCCCATCTTCACTAGGGTGATAATGCTTCAGTTTACTAACTTTATGCTATATGAATAGCAGTTCAGAGACATTACAGCAGTTCTTAAGCCCATACATAACATTACCCCCCAACCCCATAACCTCGACTCTCCCCTAATGTAATGCGGTTTAATGTACTGAGCGTAGAACGTGGGGAGGTTCTTTTGGATTTGGTAGGATCCAAATTCATTTTTAATCAGACGCCCGTGTAGTAGTAACTTCGTGCTTAAGTCACTGAGCCGCATTACCGTCCGTAGGCAGTATAAATCTAGATTTGTTTAGTGCACTGCAATTGGAAATTGGGGATTTGCTTTGGCAGAAAAGGGCACAGTTGTGTTTATTTGTAAAGGAGACCACCATTTAGTACAATAAAATGCAAAGGTTGTGCGAGGCGTGAGGTGTGAACCTGTAGCAGTGGCATGTGACAAGGTCTGTAGGCTCCGACAGGCATGGCACCTTTTACTGCTGGGTCACGCTGGTCTACATTTTTTATCCTCAGGACCAGGGACTGCGTGAAGTGCCACTACAATTTTGTTCAGGGATCCCTTTAAAAATACACATACATGGTTGCCAGCTTTGTTTTGACAGCCTGGTATTCCTAAATTGTAAAAGTATCCACAGTGTGATTTTTTTTTTTAGGTCCCGTCTAGGTAGCGCTTGCGCTGCCGCGATTGAATAAAAGATTTATAAATAAATAGAATAAATAACATTTGCAATGTAATAGGTCTCGCATTACTGAAAGTTTGAGCTATTGGCGTTGCAATTAATAATGCAACGCCAATAGCTCAAACTTTCAGCAATGCAAGACCCATTGCATTTCAAATGTTTGTTTCCTTTGACTGCAAAATGAAAGCATTTTTTAATGTGAACTATAACAAACTTGCTTGAGTGTGAAAAGAAAGGCTGCACTTGTCAATTTTCTACTAATTTAAATACATGTAAATGGACTGCAACAATATTTCAAAATTTATCAGCAATTAGGTAAGCACAAATTAAGAACTTTTTTTTTTATAACTCTGAAGTGTGGTGGAAAAATGATTTAAACATCAAAACAAAATGAAGACACTTGTGAGGTGCAAATGATTATATTCGCTAAAACCCAATTTCCACACATTGTAGTTTGCACACTATATTATTTTATCAGTAAAACTATGTCTGTGCAAATGTGGTTCCCATTTCGTTAAATGACAATGCACTACCACACCGAGCTTTAGTAATATATTTGTGACAGTGTGCTTCAAAATGCACTACTAGCTACATTATACACCCTCCCCACACTCCTGCTGAATGGGAATGTCTCATTTGTTACACTTATTCTTTGTGATATTTGGATTTTTCACAATACCCAGCACTTCAGTGATTTAACACTGATGACAGCATTGGCACCCTGAAAATTGCTTCAACACCATGTGTGGCAGGGAGACAAAAATTGAATCTCTTTTTCTTTCTTCTTCTGTTGGGCCTCACAGAGGTAGGTCATAGCTCCTAGACCCAGAGGAGGAAACCCACTCTCCCCTGGGCTTCACAGCTATTTCCTTGCCATGTACGGCCCAACAGTGGGAGAGAGAGTTAGGGGCCCTGCCTCTAGACCCGAGGTCATAGAGCTTGAGGCCCACAGGAATGGGGAACTGCTCTCATGGTTCTTCCAGCAATACAGTGTCTGTAATGCCCAGGTGAAGTGGTGTCCCCTCCCCTAGGCCTACCAGGGCTAAACCATGGCTGGAGTGCCCCCACCTCTAGATCTGATCAAGTTGGGTCATAGCTGCAAGCCCCAAGAAAGGGGGCTTTTGTCCCCAGGGTATTACAGCGCTAGCCCATTGCTGCAAGGTTCAGATTGCAGCCCCCTCCACCCCCCCACGGGGCGCGCAGCCCTAGGCCATGGCTCTGTGGCCCATCAGGAGAAGGGACAACCTTCCCGGGGCCTCACAGTGGTAAAATATGGCTGTGTGCACTCCTCCCCTGGGCCTTGCTGCGCTGGAAAGGACCGGGAGGGTTGGGGGGGGGGAATCCCCTCTCCAGTGGGCCTTGTAATACTAGACCATAACTGTGAGGCACAGAGGACAGGGGCTCACTTCCACTGGGCCACGCAGCATTAGAACATGGCTGAGAGGCCCAGGGAAGAGGGCTCCCCTTCTTCGGCCTCGTAGTCTTATACTGTAGTCGCAATACTAGGTGGTGCTCAGGTGGTGGAACCCTTAACCTAGCTGTGGCCTCCCCTGGGCCACAGAACGCTGTACCATGGCTATGTGCATGCAACCCTGTCAGAGGAATAGTCATCAATAGTGCAGCAGAAGCAAGCAGCCTTTGGTCATGCCATGTGCCAGAATTAGACCACCTTTAGGAGTATCATTTGTCACTGGCCTGTCCCCTGACCAGTGCTTAATGTGAGCCGTTGGTTTCCGGTGCTCGGCACCAGCACTTTATTGCCGGTGTTGTGTAATATTTGGTATCCCCATCTATCATGAGGCACTTAATTGCCGGAACCTGCACTTATGACAGCTGCCACATTGTGGTGGTGTTTGTGCAATTTAAAGATGAGCAGAAAAACTGTTGTTTGTTAATTCAATATACATTAAAAACAACTAATACCTGCCACCCATGCCATTCTTAAACCTTTGGTGTCCTCGAACAGTCTGAATTGTCACACTTGTAGCAGTGTGATGGTTAGTAGTTTTGCAAGTACAGTGGGAATGTGTGGTGCAAACTGCAGAGGCCTCTTGACGAGGGCCATGGCACTTATTTTTTTCTTTTCAAATTAAGCACTGGCCCTGACACCCCTGTTTGGCTAAGAGCAGCAGGTGTTAGGCAAAAGGTTTAGCCACACTATATGCCCAAAGCCCTGCACGAAAAATCACAGCATAGTTTTCAGTAACTTTGTCAAGTATCGCTGCACAATATACCCAAAAACCTGTTGCCAAATCGCCACCAATCTGCTGCCATCAGCCGCATTCCTGGTTAAACACCCATATAATCAGATTCTATTTCAGGACCAGAGGCTCCGATTATTGCTCCTCTTTCTTTTACTGCAAAAATACAGCAGCCAATGAAAAACGTTTTAACATAACAAAAACTACATTTCCCATGGTACCCTGCTCACAGCCACCAATCATGGTCCAGCAGTCCATATAAGAATAGCCATCGCCATTTTAGGAGCCTCTTTCTTTGCTGCTCGCAGCCGAGTTAAGTGGCTCATTATTTATGCTTGTATAACATTGATTTATGTGTATTGTTAAAATGTTTAATCAATAATGTTATGGTATGTCCTAGGTCCCTGACCGCGCCTCACGGGACAACGATCCTTGTTAAGTATTATACTGCATTCGGGATTCTGTTTTAATTCCCCTGGTTGCGCTGGACAACAAGTTTTGTTACTGCAATATCCAGCGTTCAGGATCCAGTATTGTTCGCCCTGGTCGCGCTACTGAAGCAAACCATATTGCAGCTCACACCACGTCATTGTGCCAGTGCCTTCCCTAATCGGGCCCCTTGCACTTGAGCCTGGGGACGCATGTAGCCCGATTGGGCTATCTTTTGGGTGTTATTGGGCTAAGTGCTGTTCTCTTTCAATTTTTAGCCTCCTCGCTCAGCGTTATTTTAACACAGAGCTCCACGCTGCTAATTAGCATTGCAGCGGGGAGTTGACGCCGGCTCTAGCTGAAATAATCAGAGCTGGCCGGTGAGCTGTGTGCACGCTCTTGGAATCCTTTGGTTCTGGACCCCTTGTCTCCCCTGAGGCTGTAATAACTTGACTACAGCTCTGCAAAGGAGCCTGTGACTTTCTCCCTGGTGCACTTGGGGTTGGCTCCCCCTTGATTGGTCCTTTTGGGATAGACTTGGCACAGTGTTAAATACTAGTATTATTAATTTTACAATGGACGATTGGGCCCCCTTTGAGGAGGAAGAGTATGATTATTATGAAGAACAGCCACAGGGGCCCTACTTGGAAGATAATTTGGTTGACGCTCTGATGCCTCTGTCCAGCAGTCGGTCAACAGGGCAATTGAGACTGCTGTTCCCATTACAGTAAATCAGGCTCTGGCTGCCACCCTCATACCTATTACCGCTCAATTGGAGAGTTTTGCTGAGTGTCATGGTTTTCAAAACCCTGTGACACCGAGCCCTATGCCTGGTTCTTCAGATGCACCCGGTAAAGCGCGAGCCAAGTCCTTCGAATGGGCTCATGCCGACGCTCTGGCTAACCTCACTCAGGGCCCGCTGGGTGATCATGGGTACACAGCTCCATCAACTTCCACAGGTGCACAATCCAAGCGCAAGGGTGGTAAAGATACTGATACGGATACTACAAATACCAACTCAACTCTTTCGGCGAAGAAGTCTCATGCAGCCAGGCTACAAGTTTCTGCTCTAACTCCCTCGAAATTCCTTTACCTTTAACACTTAAGATATTGTCCACTCACATTCGTCCGATTGGGCTCCTGCTCCAGAGGTGTCCGAGTACCTCCAAGAGAATCTTCATTGAGGATTTGATAAGGAGGCCCGCAACCATCTTCGAGCAGAATGCCCCAGGCCAGATATTCCCGACAAGTTTGCGAAGACCCCGAAAATCAGCCCTAGCATGTTGACTTTCCTAAAGACATTTGCTAACGATCTAAAGAAGGGCATCGACCGCGCCTGGTGTGGGTGTCAAGACAAGCTGCTAGATTTAGCGGAGTCCCTGGCAAAGATTTTGGAGATGGCCTTCGTGGCCAAGAAAACTGGCTCCAGTGTTGACCCCAATATATTGGCTGGACCCAATGGGCTATATGTTTATTGGGGAATGCTAATTGTGCTGTGTCGATGGAAAGGCACAAATCCCTCCTTATGCGCATGGACTTAACTGAACTCACTTCGGCTGAGGCGGGTCCCTTGTCGGAGGGTCACCTATTTGGAGATAAGTTGGTCAAGGATGATTCCAAGTATGTAGGTAACTTTACTTCCTTGGATAAGACCCAATCCAATATCAAACGAGTTTTTCAAGCTGGCCTTTTTAATTGGGGTGGGCGAGGCAGGAGCCACTCGCCAGGCCGTTACTATTATCAAGGCCCTTCCAGAGGTGGATACAGTTGTGGTAGAGGAGAGTGGCAAGACTACCAGGGGTGGCACTTTTTACCCCACCAGGCAACGATTCTCCCAGCGACACTTCAACAGTGGCGGTCACAAAGCGGGATTCCAAACCCAAAGTTCCTTCAAGTAAGACCTCTTGATACCTCAGTAATTTCGTTGTGGGGTCGTGTTCAATTCTTTCTCCACAATTTGAGGACTCTTACACAAGATGCATGGATCCTGCAGACTGTTCAGGATTTTCACCTAGAGTTCCATCAGACTCCTCAGCAAGTGTCATTCCCTCAGCAGTTAGATTTTTCCCTACAAGAGTGCGCTCTTATAGATGCAGAAATAGGGAACCAGCTGCAGAAGCGGGCAGTGGCATATTGCGACAACAGTGCCAGTGGTTTCTGCAGCAACGTCCTCCTGGTTCCGAAAAGGGGAGGTGGACACAGGTTGATTCTGAATTTGAGAGACTTCAAACATTTCATCATGTACAAGCATTTCAAGGTGAAGGGTATCCATCTTTTAGCGGATCTGTTGCGGAAGGGGGATTGGATGCTCCGGCTGGACCTCAAGGATGTGTATCCAACCATCTCCATCTTCCCTCCTCATCAGCGATTTCTTCAAATCCATTAGAGAGGCAGGTGGTTGGAATATTTGGTCCTTCGGGCTTTCTTCTGCGCCAGGGTGTTTCACCAAGGTGATGAAGCCAGTGATAGCCGAGAGTAGAGTGGGGTGGAATGGAGCTCTGTGGTGTAGTGCGAGGTGGCACAGTGCGGGTGGAGTTGCTTGGCATGGAGTGTCAGAGTAGATTGGCATAGTGTGGCTTGTGTGGACTGAAGTGGCATAGAGTGCAGTAGAGTGGCATTGTGTGGGGTAGAGTGGCATACAGTAAAACAGCGATTGCGGTGCTGAGCGAAATACCACCCTGAATTTGCCCTCAAAAGTTGTGCGTTATGTGATCATGGTCTTGTGTTTTTTTGTGTTCCCTTCCGGACAAATCCCCTACTGCAATTTCAAGGCAAACTTTAACTCTCCTACCTCAAACCAGCATCCTACCCGACTTGTCCAATCTGCTCTAACCCCCAGTTGACACTAGAGGCAGGGTACAAAACTGGGGGTGGACTGAGTCTGCATCCCTCTATCCCAACCACCCGCCACCTCACATTATTTTTTTTTTTTTAGAACGGGCACTCTGTCTCCTTTCACTCAAGAAGATCGGAGGCTTGGAGGTGCTGGCAGTGTCCCCTTGTGCCCCAACACTGGTCACGTTTGTGTTCTAAACACTGTAATGCATCGCATTCCCTAGCAATATGGTGACGGGGTGTTTCTAAAATTTCATCCCCGGGTAGCATCTTCTCTTTGAAGGTAAGATGGCATAGGAGGGGGATATCTTTAACTTAACTGTGAATGACCAAGAAATGCACACCATTAATTCGTATAGCACTTATTAATGCAAAAATGCGAGGTGCTTTGGTGTTTAAAGCTGGTGAAAGAACGCAGCTGTAAGGAAACAACAGTAAATGAGTAGCCTTTAAATGAAATGTGCTGGTGTATTTTTATATATGGGTGAAAGCTGTTTAAAATGCAATTGCAAAGTGCCGTGCATCTGTTAAAAAAAATTGTTATCGAGCCCTTCGTTATCGATATGTAGAAAACTGAGGAGAGTTATACAAATTAAAACGGAAATCAAAAATGTTTCATTTTTATGCTATCACATTTTTAGGTCTCGCGCCTAGCGTTGCAGTGCGCAGCCCTGCTCGCGCAGCGCGAGTCCTTTAGAAAGGGCTTCTGAAAACGACCCACACGCTCGTGCGTGTGGTTTTGTTTTCAGAAGCCCACATTGGCTGGAGCGTGCGTTTTTTTTTTTTTTTAAAACGGCACGCGATTGGGCAAAGGCGGGCGCATGTCCCGCCTTTGCTCCTCCCATTCCCGACGGTGGCCAGAACGCGCAGCAGCGCGCGTTCGCCTCGCTGCCGCTGCCGTGCTCCCTCCCCCGCTCCTCTGTGGTGCGCGCGCACCACTGTTTATTTGGAATTACTCCTTGACATGCCTGGAACCCGGTAACTGTTGAAGCTTTCTAGGTATACTTCAGAGAAAACTTGCGATTTCTAGTTATTATTATTTTCTTTAAGTTGCTCTGCTTCTTGCTCCGCTGTTTTCTTTTAGTCGTTCTGCTTCGTTTTTTAAAAGTATTCGGGAAGAGTGTGTGTGCGCTTTAGAAAATAAACAAATAGGTTTCAGCGCGCGCACACGCTTGCCGAATCGTTTTTAAAAAGCTTTGTTTCGACTCCTACATTATTATACTGCGGTCTGCCGCCATAACTAAACATGACGACAGGCAAGCAGTGAGGCTCTGCGTTTCATTGTCTGCCGCCAAGGAATCCCACATCCCTTTGTAGTCATCCCAGACTATTGGGGATAGGAGGTGCAACTTGATGGAAAACACTGCTCCCCGCCATGTTTGAAGCTACGATCGAGTTTTACACGTGCACACTTTTTGTTGTGGGTGTCCGTGTAGATTCAGAAATATGTTTAGCCAGAGAAGCCGAGTAGTCAATGTGGTGTTTGTTTTATTATAAAAATCACTATAACACAGCTCAAATCCAGAATACATTTTTTTTACTTTTCACCTGTCCATTTTTTCTCATTTAGAAGGTCACAATGGCACACATTCCATTTAAACTACGTTTAGTGATCGCCTTTGAACAGTTTATAGTTAAGTCCTGCTTGTGACACTCAGATCTGCTGACTAACACAAAATTCGTTGCATTTTAGTCTTTGTAATTCTGTTTTTATCCCTAAGACCTGCTGCTAATAAGACCGAGCTGGGAGAGGGTAACGTGTGGACAGTGCTGTGAACTTGTTTTTCTAAATGATCACTCCACTGCAAACCAAAAAAATAAGTAAAAAACAATGTCGTTTCCAATGCCAATAGCCCTAATTTACAGAAATGCGAGACCGATTGCATTGCAAATGCTTTTTACTCATGAAATGCAACAGCCGAAACAAAATAACTTCTTTCAGTGTACATTTGGAAAAAGAGGTGAAAATCAGTGTTCTACAAGAGATTCTCTTGAATATTCTCGAGGCGTAAATAACAAACGCTCGACTCTGCAAGCATTGTACTGCTTTCCCCCCGTGACGCGCTTAGCGCTGTGGCAACACCCGACATAAAACGGAAAGTACGTTAACTGTTCATTGAGTTTGGGCTACGCGGGATTTTATGATGGGATAGGTGCTTAGGCAGACTACAGTGCGATGCATCAAGTAAATTTTGTCGAATTATGTTAATTTTTAGCACCGTGTACAGCACTTACTACGTCATTCTGGTCGTGTAAAGACTATTTATTTGAGCAAGGTTTATATTAATGTTTAGGAGGTTCTCTTTACAGCACTGAAACTCGAGGTAACTCAGCACAGGTCAGGAGAGAACAATTTTCGTGTATAGCGCACACTGCTGGTCAAATGTTGCGGACTGATTGCACAATCCAGAGCAAGTGCGAGCTCCTCACACTGCCTGTCCATATGTATCATCCTCCTCTCGCTGCCTGTCCATATGCACCAACCTTCTCACACTGCCTGTCCATATGCACCAACCTTCTCACACTGCCTGTCCATATGCACCAGCCTCCTTGCACTGCCTGTCTATATGCACCAGCCTCCTCGCGCTGCCTGTCCATATGCACCAGCCTCCTTGCACTGCCTGTCCATATGCACCAGCCTCCTTGCACTGCCTGTCCACATGCACCAGCCTCCTCGCGCTGCCTGTCCATATGTGCCACGCTCCTCGCGCTGCCTGCAGGGCACAAAGTGCTAAACAAGCATTGGCATAGCCAATAGGTCTCACCTTTGGGCCCTTATAAGTGTTTAGCCATGCAACAGTTGATGTTGCACCAAGGATATTGTGCTGGATAACTAAACACTTATAAGGTCCCAAATGCGAGACCTATTGGCTATGCCAATGCAATAGGTCTCGCATTATTAAAGTTTGAGCTATTGGTGTTGCATTATTTAGCAATGCCAATAGCTCAAACTTTAATAATGCGAGACCTATTGCATTGCAAATGCTTGTTGTTGTTTGTATGTAGCGCAAATGCCCTCAGAAGGCCACTTTGGAGCGCTGATAAAATGAACATATGGCCGAAAAATATGACACAAGCCATATCAGTTACTTTAATGTATCACAAATAAATGCCTTTGACTTCCTTGCCAAATTTCGAACTTGATTACCTTTTTCTAAATGAAGGAAGACTCTAGTCACATTATTTACTGGGAATGCACCATACTGAAGTAGAAATGCAGTGCATGCCTTGTTGGTGCTCTACAATTCTATTACTACATTAACGTAAATGCGAAGACAATTTTCTTGATATGCAGCAACGATCTACAACCTGAACAACCAGACAGCATTTGAGGTGCCTCTTGTGTTGGACGTATCGCAACACAAAAAGATGATGGAAGGAATGCTGAACATTGTCAAACATACACCCCCATTCACAGATCTGGATTACATCCATTGCTTTTTTGCTCACCATGCCACCCCAGTTAGGACCCAGCCATATGCAGATCAGTCTTGACCCTGCTCCCCATGGGAACAGTTCAGCCTGAACTGCCAGCCCTCCCTGCACCGGAAAACAAGCATCCTGGGATCACTTTTGGAGAATCACTGCTCATCAGCTAGGCTAGCATGAATCCAGCAGCTTAGCGAGCACGGGACCCACTCTGGGCATACACTTCCCACTTACGGCAACTATAGCAACACAAAAAGATGATGGATGGAATGCTTAACATTATCAAACATTCACCCCCAGTCACAGATCTGGGTTAACTCCATCATTTGTTTGCTCACCACGCCACCCTAGTTTGGACCCTGCCATATGCAAATCAGTCTTGACCCTGCTCCCCATAGGAACAGACCAGACCGAACTGCCAGGCCAAGTCCTCCCTGGACCAGAAAACATGCATCCTGGGACCGCTTTCGGGGTATCACTCCTCATCAGCCAGGCTAGCTTGAATCCAGTGGCATAACGATCACAAGACACACGTCTGGACATACCTGTCCGACTTTGGGTGAGTCAAAACATTACAAGATGCCATCTATATCAGTCCTGTGTTTTCTTTTCTTTTCAATTAATTTTGGTCTGATGAATATGTCTGAGTAACTCTAGTTTCCTTCTAAGACACATAAGAAGGTACCACTTTTGAATGAGTCCCACAGGACAATTGTTATATTAATACATACCTACCCTAGTCCACGTGGGCAGATAGGGTTGGCCTGGTTGTTTAAACACACACCCTGAGGTGTAGCCAAAGTAATGAGCAGCCCTCTCATCTGTGCTCACTCAAAACCGGTTCAAGGAGCAGCTTTTCTTCCACTGGATTTGGTGCCAGCTTGACTATGGGGACAAAGAGTGGCGGCCTTTCCAGGTGTCACCTAACATTTACTTGCGACAGTGCAGGCCCCTTTGAAGAAAATTAGGTCCTTGGGCCCACCACACTTGTCTCCCTGCCAGGGGAAGAAAAAAAGCTCCCCATTCCAAGGCCATTGTCCCTGCTTTGGGAACAGTTTTTATTTCTTTCATAGCTAATTCAGACCAAGTACAGGCTGGGTATTGGAAAGAGTACTAATGCATTTTAGCCTCCAGCAGAGTAAAGTTAACTTTCTAAAAGGTACAATTCCAAAATATTTAATGAAAATACGACTTCGCCATTAGAATGGATTTTTATTAAATATAAAAATTAGTCACTGACTGTCGCTGGTACACAAAAATAGTTATAGATTGAAGTACATAATCTAAACTTTGACTTTTCATATGTACCGGTTACAACATGTTTTGGGCCTAGTCACTGTGGGAAGGGGGGGGAAGGGGGGAGTGTGCCATTTCGAATGTTACACATGTTCCATTCGTAAATATTAAGCACTCTCCCTTGTAGGCAGCAATGTGTGCTTAGTGGGGACTTATTTCATATTTAAAATCTGGATTTCCAACCTGCTAAAAGGAGGATTTTGACAGTTCTGTGCAGCAGGGTTCAAGCTGCTGCTGTCAGGCTACATAGGGTGGGCCTGAAGCCTCGTTTTCCCTGCCATAGTACTGGGTGGCACAATAGGTGCTGCAGTCACTAGGTGGCATTTAACTTTCCATCCAAGGGATGTATTTCTGAATCATATACAATGGCCTTATAGAAAAGTAAATTGGGTTTAAACCATTTTCTACATGTTTAAAGGGGAGCACAGGCATTTCACTCTTGTTTAGCAGGGGTAAAGTGCAGAGAGTACTAAGGCCAGCAAAACAGATAAGGCAAACGTTGGTGGCTATCATGCAAAACATTGTCATTTTCTACAGGGATGTATCAGTGTCAGTTTACCTCTCTTCAAGCGAGCAAATGACTAGGTTAAGAACAAAGATAAGAACAGCCCTTAACTGTGTGGGTGAATTAACAAAGGTAAGCGTTAATAAATGGGTGGGTGGGTGTGGATGATGAGAACGCAGAGGTATGAATGAATGTGCAGAAGAGGATAGGGCTTGCTGAGCAAACTAATCACAACTGGGTGAGGGTGAAAGCACAGCTGGGTGCAAATAAATGTATTCATGTTTGGGTAAAAATGAATGCTTGCATGCATGCCTAAGTGGGAATGAACAAGTGGGTACGAATTAATACAAATGAATAAATGTGTGTGGATTTCAATGCAAGCACACCGATGGATGGGGCTTACAAATGGACAGGTACATAGATGTCCACTCTTGTGTGGGGAGAGGGTGGCATTTGAAATCAGATCTGGAAGGTTCAGGAAGTGAAATAATAATGGTCCTAAAAAAGCTCCTTGGTGCAATTTTGAATAAATTGAATTGTGTGACATACGTTCAATTGAGAGTAGTAAGTTGCTATGGCAGTGTGGGCTTTTTCCTGACCCTTTAAATCGGTCTTTGACACACCTTCAGATTTTTGTACAGCAGCGTATATAAACTGCCTTGTAGGATTGTGAACTAGTTAACTTCAGGGGAGCGGACTTCGCTTAATGCCTTAGTACCCAAGACGGGTGTACAAAATATAATTAAAGAGTGGTTCTCATCAGGGGGCTCTCTCTACAGTGTCAGTGATGGTCGGATTTTTGTTTGGAGGGGGGGGGGATTTTTCTTTCTTTTTAGAAAATAATTAGTCAATGTATGGTCAAAACATTATGTAAAATTGAAGTGCTGGATCAAATAAGGATTATGGGCCCAGAATGTCACTATGGTAGAAACAACATCAGCAAAGAAAATAAAAGGGTGAATATGTACAAAAACATGGGAGCTTTGAATATTTAAATAGGACTGTACTGAATAGCGGGTGTGAAGCTGGTAAATACGGACCTGTCCCACTGGACAAAATACACTCCGTCAGAGATAGGATACTTGTCCTGGTGAATATGCCTGACGGACCTAGATTTAATATGTGGAGCAACATATAGATCGCTTAAAGGGAGAGTTTCATCTCCTGATGTTAGATTAACATGAATACAGTTAAATGATGAAACTCAAAACAATTTGAATACACCTATCCTGCGAGTCTAGACTAGAAGGATCAAAATTTACAGGCAGGCACCATCACTAGGCAAATTTCCAGAAAAAGAGAGGCTGCACACCAGAGAGGCTGCACACCAGAGAGGCGGGGTGGGGGGGGGGGGCCCTTGGGGTGGAGGGGGTAGTAGGGTATAATAATAGATGTATATTAAAACATACCTGCCCCGTCGCTTCCAAGTCGTCATTTGTTATATGCAAGTACACTAGTTATCTTTTTTGCTTTCGCGTATCGAAAAAAAAATGTGTTAAGTTGAAAACCGCTGAGTTCGATCCAGTGGTGAGACCAGTGCTATCAAAGAAGGGTTAGCTTTAAGCTGTGGGTGACCATGAGTTGAAGACTGACACTTTGTTTCAAATAAGTACTAGCTGCTGCACTGTTCCAAGAAGTATAGAAGTTTGGCTAATGTCTCCATCTGGTTTTATCAGGTTGTACAGAAACTGGTGTCAGTCTTTATCTAGTGAAATAAAGGGAACCTTGAAATAAAAGTAGTGGAGATTAGTTTGTAGAGAGCTGTTAAATAAGAGTCTCTCCAATTAGCAGGCTTCATTGATATCCCTCAGGTAGTTATAATATCAATTCGAAAGAGCTAGGGACAGAAAAGAACGTACGGAACATTCAGAAAATGACTTATGAAAGTACCTAAAATAATATTTAACAAAACATAACTAAGTCTTACCATTTCTGCTCATATGTCCGAGTTAATGGCAACACAGACAGACGTGTTTATGTATATATATTTTCAAAGAGATCTTCATCTGCTTCAGGAGAACAATATGAAATGTCGCTTAGTTTGCTTCATTTGCAAAAACTAGGTTTAGTAATGCATCTCATACCGCCTACAGCATTTTATCACAAGAGTTATGGACTCAAATTTTGCTGTTGCTGAAACGTTGAACATGTGAAATCCTCTTATGGGGAAAATTTTACTTGCGAAATGAATATGCAATTTTTTCACGAATATGAATCACCATGAACAGGCAATATTTCAAATAGAAAAATGTTGGGAAAAGCAGCTTGCCTTAATTTGTTTCTTGATTTTGTTTGCTTTCACATTGTGGGAAACAAAATATTCATGAAGGCCGACTCAAATATACTTTCACAAATTGTACAGAGCTTCTAGAAAAAAATGTTACAATAATTACCCCATAATGAACGTAGTTCTCTCCCAAATATAACTTCATGATGTGTTTCCCAAACTCCACTATGTTCTTCAAGTGGTGAAATATTTCCTCTGGTGTCTGAAAAGCAAAGGCCACAGGTCAAAAACCAGATAGTCTGACAGCACAAATACGAGGTCTTAACTTTCCTTTAATCTATGCATCAGTTTTTTATTTGGATGGTGAAATTAAACAATTCAAAACGGAACAATTTCACATTTACGGCGGTGAAAGATATCAAAATGCTAGATTCTTTCACAACCCACTTTGTATATCGTTATATTACTCGTCTTTAAGAATTACTGTGCTCACCGTATCTTAAGCACTTTCACCAACAAGCATTGGCATAGCCAATAGGTCTCGCTTTTGGGACCTAATAAGTGTTTAGCCATGCAACAGTTGATGTTGTTGCACCAAGGATATTGTGCTGGATAACTAACCACTTATAATGTCCCAAAAGGCCTTATAAGTGTTTCGATAGAGCTATTGAGTTTGCCAATGTTTCTAAGCTGTACTGTAGGGAAGTGTGGCTGCTGTGCAGCATGCTGAGAAGTTGTAATTAAAAAGTGTAAGAAGCCCTGAGTGATGCTGTGGTGTTGTTGAGTGATGCTGTGCTGGCCGGGAGTGATGCTGCGGTGACCGGGAGTGATGCTGTGGTGATGCTGTGGTGCTGCAGAGTGATGCTGTGGTAGTGTATAGTGTTAGAGTGCTGGGCTCAACAGACACCCTTTAGTTCACTCCACATTTTGTAGACAGTTGAGCTTGACGGACGCTATATCACTGGGGAAGGAGAAGTAGTGCTTACAGCAAACCAGAAGAAAATGTGGATTACAATAATTCAGCTAGCAGCAGGGATACGCTATTTCATAAAAGAAGCCAGAACTCATTCCAGATAAGAAGAATATTCCCAAAAAAGCAATTGTTCTCTTCCACCTTCCCAGGGGCTACAATAAATGCTCCAATTTATAGCACACAAAGGAAGAAAATCACTGCCTGCCTGCAAACCTTGCACAGTCAGAATACAAGCTAATGAGCCGTACATATGCACAGTTCATCCTCTCAGCTCGTGCTCTCCACCTGCATGTAAACACGTACATGATTTTTCCATCATATCAATACAAGCGCGTGCCCCACACCCCCTTCAAATGAGAAAGCTCCCAGTGTCGCCATCCTAAAAGCACATAGAGGTAACGCTGCTGTATGCCGCATTCCTTGTAGTACACCAGACAAAGCTTCCTTTTCTGCGGAGGCAGCAGCCTTTTAGGACTCATTCCTGCTGATTAAGGATAGGGAACACAGTTTCCGCTCTAAAGTTGTCACACGTAAACAAAACAACACCAGCAGCACACAATGGCGAGAAAGCACCACCCCCACCCCAGTGTGTGAAGCAGCCTAACCTTGCCTTCTGTAGGCGTTGTGTAACGGCAGCCACAATGCAAGCTGCACACCGACCACAAATGACAGGCTGGTACTGGGCAGACATGGCGGAGACCTGGGTGGAGTGGGGGCTGGGGTGTACACTGCTGGAACGGTACCCGCGTGCCACACAATATTGGGAACACATTTACGTGGTGGACCGAAGCCCCTAGGGAATATGCCATGTGTAATAAATAGTGGGATGAGACCCAGTTAAAACCAGGAAAATGTTTAAGGGATGGTCCAGCGGCCATATGAAAAACGACCAGGTGTACATGCTTCAGAGGAGGCATGTTGCCCCTATAGAAGATGGCTGTCCATGCTGGTCAGAAATGGCCGAAACCAAAGGAAGGGAGCTGAGAAGTACCGAGAGAAAATTAAACTCACGCTGTACTCGTCTGTTTAAAATCGAAATAAAGTGTGGGGTGGGTTGTAGTTAGAGAATATGCGCTGATTGTGGGTTTACATTCAGGCAGGAATGGGGTGCCCTATCAATAACATACGAGCTGGTATGGGCAATCCCTTCATAAGACATACCGAGTGGTATAGGGCGTCTGTGTGGATGACATACAGTTTGGTATGGGACGTCTGTGTCGATAACATGGAGGCTGCTAAGGAAAGCCCCTGTAGATGACTTGCGGGGGCGCATGGGATGTGTTTGCAGGTGACATACAAACAGGGATCGGATGTCGCAGTAAATGACAGGCATACACACAGCGGGAGAAGACAATGTGGATTACAATAATTCAGCTAGCAGCAGGGATACGCTATTTCATAAAAGAAGCCAGAGGGCAGAAAAGCGCTGCTTAGAGGGACTCGTTCTACAGAGCATGAAAAAACCCGGCTTTTAAGGAGGCAAACAATAGTGGAGAAAATGTTCTGCCTGCAGGCGGCCATAATCCAACAGAGCAAAGCCATCCAAGCATGGAGCCATAAACTAAAGTAGAGGAGAAGAAAAACAAGACGCGCGGCCGCGAGACGCGCTCTGTGGTGGGGGAGGGGCGGAGCGAGACGCTTGGGAGAGCAAGCAAGAGCGGAAAGCCAGATGGCGCCTGATCGCGCACTGTAAGGGTGCCGCAAGGAAAGCCAGATGGCGGCTGTGCGCGTGCCCGCGCGCGTAACCGCAAGCTTTAGGCCACAAGCAAAAGCTTGTGGTCGGATTTCTAAAGCCCACTCACTAAATGTCTCGCCAGACCAGCGCATGCGCTGGCTCAGGCGAGACCTAAAAAGTAGTGTGCCCGAACTAGCATAAATGGCCAGAAGTAAACTGATCTATGTAACAGGGCCAGTCTTCAGTTCAGGAACAAAACAGCCAAAAGGCAGGACAAATGTAAGCTATCTACCAAAGAAACCAAAGGAACTTCGAAAGACAGAGGAAGGAACCAATCAAAAGAGATGGGCCTGCTGAAAGACCATAGAGAAATTACAGCAGGTCTTGAGACAGCGAATGCGCTGCCTAGGCTCGACCTAAAAAAGGGCGAACATGTCTACATAAACTGAACATAAAGGGAGTGATCGAGACACTGAAGACCGCTGCCCCTTACATAGGCCTCAGTAATGTTTTAATTCACAGTCATAGGATTTCAGAATTGAAACATTTTCAATGTTAAATTATTTGCAACAAATCATGGTGGTTACTCATTAATCTTAAAACAGCTAACAACCATTGACAAATTCAATCTATAACTGGCTGGTTTTCTGACTATGTCAGTTATTGTGTTATATATATCTGTATACAATAACAGAAAGCTCAGAGGAACCAAATTCCAGTCCGTTGGCACACTATGGGAATCACAGCAATTTAGAATACAAGTTTAGGCCACAGTCTAATTAAATAGGCCACATCCCATTTGGAACCCCATCCACTTTTTCCATCCCTTTTAAAAGCCCTGCCTCCATAGTGAACCTACTTTATCATCCCCTGAAAATTGCTGAGCCCACAAAATTGCAGAAGATGCCTTAACTGGGCAAGATATAAAATGTGGCCAGTTTGGGACCAATGAAGTAAGACATACCAGATTTAATGCCACATTTGTCCCAGTTTCTAATTTATTTGCAGGCAGTGTTTTAAAAAATAAGTTGAATATCATGCTCCTCCGCCTTTTTGCTACCACTCTTTGAACCCTATTCTATAGCATGCTTTAATAAATAATCCCCACTGCCAGCACCGTTTCTAACTCTGATTACCCCCAAACCCAACGAAAAGTATAAATCGGCTTCCTCGCGAACCTCAACTCTCCCCTCATTCCATAATACAAACAACCCCTCCACCAACGTGCAAATCGCAAACGAAATGTGTCCTGAATGCGGCAAAAAAAAACAAGCATTTGCAATGCAATCAGTCTTGCCTTTGGGACTTTATATGTATTTAGCTATGCAGCACATTAGCCTGGGTGCTGAAACATCTACTATTCTTTAACATGGAGGGAATGTAAGCACCAAACTGCGTGACACGCCAGGTATGGGAACACATGGAGAGAAATATTGCCTTTTAGCAGGAAATGGTATAGTCCAAAGCTCTGTTTTTAATATAAAAGCAGTCCTCACAGCATTTCCTGTTTTTCTATAAATTCTGCAGAAAATAATTTATTCAATTGCTTTAACCAATTCTAAAGGACTCCTTTATAAAGAAATGTAGTGAAGAAATATTGCATTTGCAGCTCTTAGGTAGCCAGAAAGTGTGTTTTAGAGTATGTACCTTTTTTTAAAACAGCAGTATACAGCAGTAAATCAATGGAGGGTTGCTATTCAGAAGAGGAAAGTGGTGCCCAGTACCCGTGGAGCTGAGCGCCTAATCTTGGGCCGGATGTATTGATATTTAAGACGTATTTTATGATGGATGGTTTACCATGTGGCTTTGGACTGATTTTAACTATTTATTATCTGGCAAGCGTTATGTATGAACTATTTATCTTTTATGGTTTGTTGTTGACCGAATAAAGATTTCTTTGATTTGGTTATTGTATACTGTTTTAAAGAAAAAGTAAACAATAAAAGGCATTAAATCACCTGCAAATCCTTATGATAAGTCAACTTCGCTAATCATTGTTAGCAATTGGAATTTATTGAGCAGCAAGAGGTACAAAAACATTTATGTTGATAACAATTTAATGCCAAGTGGGTGAGGCATACAAGTTAAAATCCTGCGGGACTATTACAAATGGTATGGATGCAACAGCAGGGATCTGTGTGAACCCTAAAGTTCACAAGTATATTGAGACGAGTGCATAGAATATATTTCCTGGAAAATGGACTAAAAAGCTTACTATGGAGCTTGATAGCTCGAACACTCATTACTACAGCGGTTAAAAATGTAACCAATAAAGAACATGGGCACACGTCTATTGTTGCTGATCAGAAGTGCACTGAGTAGCCGATATACATTATTCTTATAATAGTATAATACGCGCAGGAACTAAAAGCAGCTGAGACACAGATAGTACCGTGAGAATGGTGAAGGACCCCAACCCTGCAGAGACACAGATACAGTGTGACCTTCTGTTGGCAGAGACGTCTGCCCACGAAAAATGCTAAGAGCACATAGAAATACGAACTAGGGCCGTGCGTCTCACCTGCTGCCGTGGAATCTGCAATGTAGTGGGAGGGTGCGGTGGCATGAGGTGGGCTGGCAGCCAACATAACTAACATCAAATAACAGTGCCCCGCTGCCACCCTCCTCACTGGCACTGAGACAACAATGGGAAGGGCTCTTCTGGTGCCAGAAACTTCTCACTCGCTTTCGACATCATGTAGCCCGGCCAGTATGTTAAACTGGGCCACCTACGGCCAAGGCTCAATGCAGGCTCCTTCGGCGCATGAGTGACGGATCCAGTCAGCGATGTAAACAAGATGTGTGGCTTGCATTGTTAAACATGAAGTGTGTCACACTGCTTTAAAAACAAGCACGCGCCTCGCGCTGAATGTTTAACAAGCCTGGGAGTTGTGTGCGCGCGCGCGCAAAAAGGAAATTTAAAAAAAGCACGCCAGTGGTGCGCGCGCGGCAGCAACAGTGAAAGCAGCTGCAGCGTCCCGCGAGTGTAAGGGTGGAAAGCCAGATGGCGCCTGTGCGCGTTACTGTGCGCGTAACCGCACGCTCTAGGCCACACAAAAAGCTGTGGTCGGCTTTTTGAAGCCCACTTACTAAAAGTCTCGCCAGCGCAGCGCATGCGCTGGCTCAGGCGAGACCTAAAAACGGCATCAAACGCTATTGCAAGAAAGACGAATATAATTATACATACGAGATCAATTTAAATAACTGGGACAGTGAAACAGACATTACCAATCCCAGAAGAAAAAAAAGCGTGTCCTAGGACAAATGAAATGTTTGTCATCTCAAGAAGCATCAGGCAGGGTTGAAAATAATGGGGGCCAATCAGTGCTTAAGTTGAGCGCGGTGGTTGAAGGTTGGGCCTACCGGCACTCATTTTTGGGGACCGGCAATAATTTTTCATCAACTGCTTTTGATCTAGAGGAAGGGAGAGAAATCCACTAAGGGGGGGAAGAAAGGGGAACAGGAAGACGGAAAAGAAGTGACAAAGGGGATAAAGCAGGGATGAAAAGGAACCTGAACGAGTGGGCTAAGGAGGCAGGGAGTATCTGAAGGTGAAGTAAAGAGGCGTGAGGTAAAATCATGACTATGTAGCTGTGGTATTCGAAACTCGATCAATATCGCTGGCTGTGGACACCCGCACTTCTTGTTTTGCAAATGTAAGCACCGGGGCCAATGCTCCATGCAGAGATTTATAGGTCTCTGTGACCAACTCCAAATGTGCATAACCGCACCGAAGACTACAGCAACATGCTAGAATCAGCAGCACACTAAAAGAACACCACATTCCTAGCATCCAAAAAATAGCACTACATAAATTAACAATATTGGATTAGTCCAATGGAAGGCAATGTACTTAGGCCATTTATGTGGCCCAAACGTTTCGAAGACGTCTTGGATCAACAATTCTAGTTTGCCAGCTGAAAATGGGCACAATTCTTAAGTACCTGGAAACCTCTGGACAACAATTCAGGATGTTAAGTTTGCGCACAATTTTCACAGACATAGGACATAATACAATATTTAGTGGCAGCTCGAGTTTAATCTAGCCTACTCCTAGAAAGATCTTTGAATTTACTAGCAGGATAGTTGTTTTATCAGGATACATCAGTCTGTTTATATATTTATGCATTCTTATATGGAGCACTCACCCCCAAGTATTAGCAAAATGAAACTCGAAAAACAATAGAAGACAAGCTTTAACTTGCATCAAATTGGACAAAAGAAAAACAATTTAACACTTTAACAAGCACAAACCTTTAACAGCGGCAAATTAGTTTGGTTAGTTCCAGAATGGGCCATTATGATTCTATAAGCTGAAACTTTTAGAGCGCAGGGCACAAATAAAGGAGTGGGCAATTCTAAGGACTGGAGATAAAAGAACATGAAAGAAAGAAGAGAAATGTAAAAGCATAGGGAGCTCAGAGGAAAAGGGCTCAGGGGAGATTATGTCCTGTTTTAACAAACGGTGATTAAGGCTGCTTTCAAAACAGAGTTTTTCTATTTAATTCTGAAAAATTAATAGATATTCAGACTGTCGAACTTTCACTAAGAGCATTGTTGTTTGATCATGAGGTATTCTGTTTTCTCTGGATTTAGTTTCAGAAGCTTTTCTGACATCCAGTTCTGAATCTTCTGCATGCATGACTTTAGGGTAGGTATGTTCTGAGTTGATGATGCCCTCAGGCAGATCTGGGTATCCTCTGCATACTGATGCATGGCACATCTGATCTTCCATTAAGAATTCTCAATGGTTCCATGTAAAAATTAAACAGTGTTAGCGCTAAAATTGAATTTTTGGAGACTCCATATGTCACAAGTGCAAGCATAGATGACCGACTACCAATTCTTATTATTTGTTTTCCATTGGTTAGGAAAAAGATGAACAATCTGAGGATCTCACCTTCCGTGCTCCAAGATGCGCAGGAGCCGCTAGTGATCAATCATGGAAGTGACAGATTAAATCCAGAAGGACAAGAATACATGCTGATCTGTTGTCTAACATACACAGGATATCTTTCAAGATTATTAGGGCTGCAGTTTCAGGATTACAGCCAGTTCGCAAGCCTTTTTGCTAGGGAAGCAAGGAGATTATTGTCTCCCATGTGCTTGTTAAAAGTGAATGTCATACATTTCTCTATGGCTTTTTGACTAGCCAAAAGAGGTTGATCAAAGGTAGTCAGTTGTGATTTCAAGCAGATTTTGTTCTTAAACAGAGAAGTAATTTACTCAGTATTTGAACAGCATGGGAAGACTGTTTCACACAGTCAGGCTGATCACTGGGAATAAACACCCGGCATCCATTTTTCCAGAAAGACAGACCTGAATCTGTGTGTCATCACGAGAGAGATACTTACTAGGGTCAAGTTTACAAAGAATATTTCAAAGATTTTTCATGTACATTGAGCAATATCTGCAAAACCAATTCCATGAAGAATCCCAAAAGGGAACGGTCACTCAAATGGCATTAAAATTCATATGCACCTGCTATCTCAATAATATGGGCTGAGCGTGGTGGATTTCTGGAAGGGAAAAGGAGGAATTCGTTTTTAGTGGGTTTGAGTTTGATAGAGGATACATATGTTCATTCATTTAGAAAGATTTTCCATTGTTATTTAAGGTGGTGATTTTGAATGGGTTTGATATTTTTAGGTAGATTTGTCTAATGGCGTAGTGGTGCACTGTTACCCCTACAATGTGTAACACTGGTTCAAAAAGCATGAAATGCCAGGATACAAGAGGGGTGAGCACAGAGCTTGTGGGGGTGAGGCCGGTGATCTTACATTTTCACAAACTGTGATCAAGAGGTAATGAAGGACTGAAATACTTCAGGACAATGCTGCAGTTTTCCATTTTTGTGGCTAATATTTTTTAGAAGGGTTCCGTTGCATTGTAGCGGCGACACCCAGCACATACTGTTTGGGACACCAAGTTTCCATATCTATTTTATGCAGTGGACTGGTACGCCCTGCGCAGCACAAACCTTTTGTCTGCCAGTTTACAGTAAAAGTAATTTGTGGGAAAGAGCCCTGCGTTTTGCTAAGGAAAGATTTGGACCCATAGCTACAAGATTAGGTTGGGTACTCCAACGGAATGCAGGGAATTCGAAGCTCAGTTGGCATCGTTGACAGTGGTTCTAACATACAAAAATTAACACACTTGCAAATGTTAACAACCTGTCGCTATTTAAAATGCTCACAGAATGCTCAGGAAATACATGCAAATATATGTAGAGAATAAAAACAAGATTGGTAATTGCTTCTTTTTATAAACTGAAAGTAGTATTTGGGTACATATTTTTAAAACATACATATAATACTTTGTTTATGGCTAGTAAAAACCTTTACAATCTAAAACAGCAGGAGAGTTCCATAAAACAAAAATAGTTTAAGAAGAAAAGTTCATACATGTTACAACATTATATGACATTGGTTGGCTGTGTATGAATGGCAGCTAATTATTCCTCGTTTTGAGCACCAAATGCATTTGGACGGCCATTTTTACATAAATAATGTGACGGATAAGATGCGACAGGTGGAATCACGTGAAATGTTCAATCAATTAGGTAAATTGTCGACTGTCCTTTTTTGTGCTGCCTGTGTTTTACTGAAAACAAAGATTACAGACAGCTTTGTTAAACTACTGTGCAATGTTTAAGGTCTAGTATTAGGACATCATTTAATAAAATACGTTTGTTGCATGCCAGTATTTGAAAATGTGAACATTTGAGAAACAGTTTAAAACCATTAAGGGCAACATGTGAAATAAATCAGAAGCAGCATTCTTAAAGAAAGTAAAAAAAACTGCACCAGCAGCTCTATGATCCTGTACTGGTATAGATTTCAGACTTTCAGGATTTCGCAATAGTTTACAGAAGTAATTTTAGAAACCATCAGGGCACAAGTCCTAAAAAAAAAAATAAAAAAAAAAAAAGAAGTGGGGGGACTAACTTAATTAATCAGTATGCAAGTGGCATCACGGCGCGTGATGACATCATGACATCGCGGCGCGTGACATCGCGGCGCGTGACATCAGTGGAAGTGGCATCACAAGAAGGGACATTAGATCTTAAACCCTCACATAATGTTAACAGGTCTATCATGAGTACATTTGAGCACATTTCTAATATACTTGCAAACCCTCCTGATTTAGGCAGAAGATTCACACTTTTGTAAGCTTCACGTAAACCAATGTTGCCTTTTGTCAGCGTAAAGCTTCCTCTACCCATAGTGCTTTAAAAGAAAAAATAATGATATTTAAATTATTACAACGCCTCCTCAAGGGTAATAAGCGTATATAAATGCTATTTATTTTGTGCAAATACTGGGAAAGATCAACACATCTGACATTCTTACAGTGCATGCAAATCTCCTAAACGAAGCCTGAACAAAGTGAAAAGCTGCCTCTCTTAAGTATGTGTCAAGTGCTAACAAGGTGTGAGCGTGTTTTCCCTCTGCGGCATTTGCTTTTAGGTGTGAGGCTCCTGACTGCTGCCAGCCAGGAGACTTGGACAAATGGAGGCCTGATGACCCCTCAGATTGGGCCTTTGTTATGGGCCCAGCAGGAGTCTGAACTAAGGAAGCCAGTCCCCGCCTGCACGTTGTTGCGATCAAAAGCAGACAACGTGCAGGCGCTGCTGAATGTGTCCCGGTGTTTGCAAATAACACAGGGACGAATTCAACATATTTTTAGGTCTCGCCTACGCAGAGCGCATGCGCTGCATAGGAAAAAGACCTATAGAAATCGCTTCGGCTTTTAAGCCAAAAACGTGCACGCATTGCATTGCTTTCAATGGCAATGCGTGCACGTTTGGCGATTCCCTTGCGGGAGCGAGCTTTGGCAACATCTGTTTGCTCACTCCCGCAAGGGAATCGCTGTGTGTTCTCTCGCACTCCCCCCACCCCTCCCACTTGTTAGCCCAGTACTGCTGCACTCCCCCCCACCACCTACTTGCGCGAGGCGCGCACGCTTGTTAAACGTGTTAGCATACATGTGAATGTACTGTATTTTACTTTTTGATGTCAAATCAAATTTCCTCGCATGAACATAGATTTAAAACCCTCCATTCCCTGGATTCATTTACAAGTGGTCTTAAGAATTTATTAGATGTTTCAATTCACATGCACCAGCAACTATTTCTGGCGGTATAGACAAGCAATGCCAACATCGTTGAGTCCTGGAACCTGTTTTGCCTCGTATCTATTCCTTAAACCGGGCGGCCTGCCACTTTTTGAAACGGATGTGCCTAGTGGGTCATCAAGCAAAATGATTAGTGATTTAAACGCCTAAAACGCAGCCTTTTGTCCTCTTAGGTCGATACACTGCGTTAAATCTATGCCAGTGTGCCCCGTTATTTAAAACCACAGCAAAGTAAAATCCACGGTGTTAAAGCTCTGTACAAAAAGCAAAACTAAAAGTGAGGCAAACAGACAAAGCGTGAGGTACTGCGGCCTTTTAAACGTGGACAGCTCCGGGGGGCTGATAAACGCCTTGGGGAGGTTGCTGTGCAATACAATCTCCGAGAATTCGCTCACTCGGAGCCGCTGGGAAGCCGGCTCCCCTCAAGCCCTCTTTGTTCCGAGCGCGGACGCGGCGCGCGCTAGCAGATTCATTATGAACATGGCCGCCTGGCGCGCGCGCACCTACCCTCAGACGGTGTGCTTTCCCATCCTGTCTTCCTCCGGCCCCCGCAGGGCTCGGCGACTGTTAACTAAAGAAATTATTTCCAATCCATGTAATCTGTGCATTAGCGTCCTGATTGGATGTTGTATGATTAGACACAGACAGACCTCTGGCCCCAAGACACGCTCTTAACCTGCTCATATTAATAGCAACAAGCACCGTGCTCCTACATGGTATACCAGGGTAGCCGCGCGCGTCCCCCTGCCCCAGGAAACGGCGAACCATTCTTGCAAATTGTATGCCAGCACCACAAAAGCATCAAGAAGAGTGCTTTATAATGGGCGGGGTCTATGTAAATAAGGGCTTGGTCTAAATAAAGAAAGTCTAGAATCCTATCTCTCACAAATTCATCACGTTTTTATTCAACAAACAATAACTGAAATCGGCAGCAGCACATTTATTCATTTATCATAAGCAGTAAAACACTTTACAGGCATGTACATTTCTGTGAGGTAAGGAAAGGCATTATTTTTATTGTAAAGATCTTTCATCAAACCAATCCCACTGTTGCATGAAGCAGCTATTAACTGAGTTTTTGTGGGTCTCTTTTCACATTGGAATGCATGCCCAACATTAAAAGACCTTTAATAAATAGATGCTCTTGAGAGTTTCAACAAAGAAACGGGGACATTTCAGCGCCATTAAGCATTATGTAAATGGCACTTTCAGAGCTGGATAGAGATCATAAAGTTCTAAAGAATGTCAACAGAAAAGGAACGCTGCCTAAAACGCGAGGTAAGCCTAAAATAACATAGGGGCGAGAAGAGAAAACCAGCCTTTCTCCATTTGAGGAAAAAGGAAGATTTACATTTTAGCTTTTCCTTCGATACCAGTCCTGCTGCAAGGCGTGACAGAAGAAATACTGCAAACAAAAAGCCTGCACCCACTTCAAATACAACAGAAGACATGGTCTGCACGTTCCAGGTAGGTGCGTTCAGTCGGGAGAGTTCAAAGCTTTTGTTTGCCGGAGCTGCTGCCGTTTTTTTTCCAGCTCAGTAATTATGAGCATTAATTAATATAGAGCCCGAAGGGGACCCGTTTCACCCCCACCCCCTTTTAAATTACTGCAGTTGATCAGACCCGGTCCACCTAAAGCCCTGGCCAGCACCCTAGGTTAAAACATCTGTTGCAGAAAAATATTTGCAACCTGCATGTCCACATCTGCTGCCTCTTAGCAGTGTGTTATGACTGACAGTTGGTCCGACAACAAGAACAAATGTGGCATTAAGTTCAATGAGCCCATGGCCCACTGCAAAGTCAGTTATCCATGTAATCTTACATAAATAAATCTGCCTCCCATCAGGGCTTGCTCATTTTTTTTGACGTGGGTAGAATGGGGATCGCTTAGCTGGGTAGCAATTAACACTTTTTCAAGTCATCTCATAAAACATTGTCTGAGCCCGCCCACAATAGCAAGTCAGCCTCCGGTCTGGGATGGACTTTCAAAAGGTGTTGCGATGACATATCCTCACTAATTACATTTTAAGAGCTGAGAACATAGAAGCCATAAGGGATGACTGTAACCAAGACCATCTCTCTCGTATTCATTGTTGTAAAATAGCATCCTTAATCAAAGAGAGGGGTCCAACTCTGCCAAAGGGACAGGACACCAACCAGACACTAAGTCAAAGTAAAATCCCTTTGGGGTATTTGTACAGCATACCCATACATCAAACAACCATACTATCCAACCATTTATTCATCACACCATGGCCAAGGAATCTAATATAGAAATGTTTATTCAGTATAAAATGCGCTCAATTCTAAAAACCATTAAAAAGTATGTATACAATCAGCAGCAAAGGTCTCGCCTAGCGTTGCTGCGCACTTGCGCAGCTCGCTCGGCGAGGTTTATTGCTGATAAGTACTTTTAGAAAAGGGCTTTAAGCCCCGCCCCTCATTTCCATTGGCTGGCGTCACCTTTTATGCTAAACGGTGGCCTGCCATTGGAAATTAGCTATCTAGGTTGCCTCCCTTTGGCTCTTTGGTCCGGCCCGTCCGGACTGGATCGCCTGCTTCACGGCTGTCGTGAAGACTTTTCTTATCTGCTTGTTTATTTAACAAGCAGATAAGAAAAGTCTTCACAACAGCTGTGAAGCAGGCACGGAGCTCACGGGCGCACGGGGTCAAAGAGTTGAAAGAAATGTAACTGCCTCACATCAGCCTTAAACACAATTCTGCATACGAGGAATTGCTCAGCTATTTTTATTTGAAATTAAATTCAGTCCGTCAACTCGTGTTGTCATTTTATTCTTCCTTTTACTAAATTCTGTGCTCAGGCGAATGATACTTGGAGACCCGGTTTCTCTTTATGCTTTTCACAGGTATTTACCACGTCTTTCTTCTTTCCTTTCTCTTCCCCATTCTCGCACCTTTCCTCCCCGCTTCATAATGCCGATTGAAACCGTGGCCCAGGCCTCCTGCAATGAGGGCCTCTCAGGGGTAATTTAGATTGCTGTGACCTTACAGTTATTGGCCTCTCTCTGGGTGTATCTACACATTCGACCATAGGCTTGCAGTGCGTGACGAGTTATTATGACACCATGCCATCTCAGTCTTCGTACACCCTCCGATGTCACCTGTATTGGTTAAGGGGGAATGAAGAGTCTATGCCCATTCAGTGCTTGGCTTCATTTTGAAGGGACCCACCCCCATGCCGTGTCGCTATAGAAGTTCTTTTACTGTGCCCCTGAAGTGACCAATGCATTTAGTGAGCTGGTAGCCAATAGGTCTCGCCTTTGGGACCTTATAAGTGTTTAGCCATGCAACAGTTGATGTTGTTGCACCAAGGATATTGTACTGCATAACTAAATACTTATAAGGTTCCGAAGGCGAGACCTATTGGCTATGCCAATGCTTGTTTAGTAGGGCCCCAACTTCTTGGTAGGGTGGACGGCGTCCCCCTTGTGAAAATAGTGGGCGGACGCCGCCCACCCGCGTGTACCCCCGACTCGTGCGCTGGAAACCATGCTCTTGGAGCGCTACTGTGAACTCCATTTTTAAATACATATGTATATATTTGGTCATCTGAAAATCTGCACAAGAAATGCAGTCACTCGTTAAAAACATTTTTCTTCTTTTTTTCAACAAAATGAATTATTTTACATTATGAAGAAATCTCACTTCTTCTCACCAGACCTTTTTTGGATGCGCTTGGTTCCCATCATAGAAAAAGTTGAACTCATTACCTCGTCAGGAATAAATTTCCTACCTTTAAAGGTTTGAAGGGATTAGAGAGACTTGATGAATAACCTTAAACTTTTATTTGTGTGGGTGGGCACAAACTCACTGGGCATTCCAGCCCTGGAGCTACCACTTCCCGCCTATCAGTCTCTGTGAGTAAATGTGTTCACATGAAAATCTTCATGGAAGCATATCATTTTATACATGCAAAATCATATTTTGCATGTGTAAACCAAACTTACATTCGTAAATAGTTTTGAGAATTCAGTTTTGGGCATTTTGACTCTGACAAGATCTGGCAGAGTTCTTACAGCTGTAAAATGTAAACAGGCCTTTGATCCAGCACTTCATACATACTCCCAATTAAAGCAAACTAAGGCACAGTGAGATGAAGTCATCTGAATAAGAATGAAACAATGTGGTCAAGTAGAGAAGGTGAAACAGTGAGCGGTCTGGTTGATCCTCAGTTGGCAACCTAGTCAATGAACCACAAAAATATCCTGGGTTTGTTTACAAGTTTACAATAACATTTTGTGAAAATACCCAGCACCTGGCGATCGAGACGGATGCAATGGCACACGTATTGCAAAGGGCGATTATAGGTAGTCCACCCCCTAGATACTCTCTAGATATGAAACCACACTAACCCCAGGGGAATCCTGGGGGAGGGAACTAGAGGCGCGGGGCGCTAGGAGCAGGCCAGCCTCCAACACGAAATGTTCACCACAAATGGGGCCGCTCCCAGTATAGTGACCAGAGGTACTTTAAAACTGAATTGTGAGTGTGGACATCTCACAAAAAGTGAAGGACTGGCCTCACACACCACCAGGTGTCATGCTTCATCATCGGCAGTCCTCGCCCTCTAGAAACTCGGTTTGGTAGAGGGCGGGCCTTCCTTCACCTGACGACAGGGAGGCACTTCTAAACGAAGTGGGGGCCCGTGAAAAGGGAGTGAAGTAAAAACCATTACAGTTACCAATTACATTTTAATAGGACGGGTAGCTATATGGTATTAAAAGGTTGGACGGTGAGATGGGGGAATTTATTGTCCCCTCACCGTAGTGAAGGTGGTCAACATGTTTCTGCCGTTTGGCCCAGGTGGGTCCGTGGCATTCATCAGGACCAATGAGAGGGGCTCCGTTCTTACCAATTTTGTGGTGAGAAGGTACCACTTGGTGGGATGACCTTTGACACACTCCACCGGAGAGAAGGACTCGCATTAAGCCCTAGGAACATATCCTTCATGCCCCATGGGAGGAGAATGGAGGGGAGACCCCTGTTGTCAGACTTGCCTCAAGGTGCGTCTCCC
The DNA here is from genome assembly GCA_963921515.1 of Calotriton arnoldi. NCBI lineage: Eukaryota > Metazoa > Chordata > Amphibia > Caudata > Salamandridae > Calotriton > Calotriton arnoldi. The sequence continues at coordinate 1,006,945 of CAWUFW010006886.1, forward strand.
GTGTTTGCACCTAGGTGTATCCTTCTGTCCTCCCCGATGGTGCCACACAGCGCACCCCTTTGGATGCCTTCCTATATTACAAACTAAAGAATGCCTTATGGGCGCACTTTTTATTTTTTTACTTTTTGTTTTTTTATGAGTTCGGCCACCTCGACGACACAGCTGATCACTAAACTTTATTGGGCAGCGTTAGAGTACACGCCTGTGACAGCACAATCTGCATGCATAAAATGGGAAAGGGAGATGGGGCATGAGATCTCAGAGAAAATGTGGTCTTTTAGCTGTACCCAAACCGGCATGATATCCCCGGGCAGTAGGTTTTGCATCATACACTATAACATTTTTCAACGAGCATAGCACACCCCCATATCTTTCCATAAACATGGCCTGAGGGAAGATACAAATTGAGCTAGATGAGGTCAACCAGGGCTTAACTTTTTGCACTTAGCATGGTCCTGTCCAGCTGTCTATGCATATTGGGAGGAGGTACTGAATGCACTCTCCACCATTGCAGCCTATGAAAGGTCTAGAGACGCAAGAGTCACTGTGCTGGGGTGGGGTGGGGTGGGTATGGGACATTCCGGCGCCCTACCACCAGTACACTGCTCTAGTCCTAATGCAGGCGCATAGACTGGTAGCTTGCTATCGGGGCATAGGATGATCCCCAAAGTATAAAAACTGGATTCAATCACTTAAATTTACTGCAAGAAACAATCTGAATTAAAAGTCACCATGCTGCCACTTCATTCTGGCTTAGACATATTTGGTGCCCCCTCAAAACCTTCCTAATGATGACAGCCCAATGATACACCATGACTCAGTGGCGGAGCGCCCTACAACGAGCTGTGGAGTGCAGCGCTGTGAAAGCCCCAATGAAGGCTTGATACCCACTGCCAGATACAGGGTACTGACTGGTGGTTTGGGGGGGGGGGGGGAAACGACTACAGGGGAACCTTCATGGGCTCCCATCTCACCCATGTGACGAAGGTACATATGTACTGCTTGCAACTAATGATTATGATCCAGTGGTCCTTTCTGTATGCCTTTCTGTTAATGCGGTTACATCTCTTGTAACCTGGCTTTATGTTTCGGGTTTCCTACTATCAATAAAACCTTAAAACAAAACTAAATTGACGTGACAACATTCACACATTTATCTAAGGGAATCATAAAGGAAAATTTAAATATTCCAAATATTGCGGGACTGCGGATTGAACAGTCCCTCTTTGCCTTCAAACGATCGTGTATTTGAAGGACTTTCTTGTCCACAGTAGGCCAAAACCATCACACTCCAAAAACTGTGTCACTAAGCTGGGGCCCTCCTCCTATGGTTGGCCATTTTCCATGTTCTCATTGTAATGTTTGTGAACTGACAATGCGGGTCACAGAGACTGATGTTGGTTTCAACACAATGTGGTGGATTTATAAACATGCAAACTGTAACACTAGAACTGCATTAATTTGATCACATGTCACTGCAACTTGAAGTATGTAGGAATGACCACTAGAGCAGCCACGACCCATATCAATGAAAGAAAGGAGTATTATACGGTGTTGACATTTAAACTGTTATGGTTTTCCATATATACCAGAGTTGATACACTTTTGAAGAGCTGTAATGGGTCGATTCAACAATATTGGTCTGTATTTACCATGATAGAAAGAAGTTATTTGCCTGGGTCACCCTCTAAAGAACCACTTTAAGCATACCCGTGATGTCTTTTGGATGTTTTGATCAACTGGAGTTATTCAACAACACTGGTTTTATTTACCTTGGTATAAGTTATTCACCAGGAGGTCTGGGTAAAAATAGGTCTTTATTTTTCCCTGATAATATCTCTAGACCAATGAGGTAGACCTATTTTCTCTGAGGTGGATTACTAGATATACAGGTAATCAATGACCATAGCGCTCGCAAACATTGGAGCATAATTATAAAATCCTCCCAATATGACACTGGAGTCTGCAGTACAGATTACAGCTCATGTGACGTCACCATGCACGTCCCGGTGACACGATCCAATGCTGAGATCTTCCATCCGGATAGATCTTGGGACACTGGCACGATGCTCTCATTATAGGAGGTTTGGATCAGTGCAGCGACTACCAGCGGGGCAAGTAAGTGACTCTGACACTGGTGGGACTAAATTAAGTTTTGTGATTCACCTTCATGTTACACAACTTTTGCTTATATTTTACATGACCACAGGTCAGTCTGGATGCCCCCAAGTCCTAACGGGCCCTTTTACCTTGTGATTAGTGTGAGATACAGAGATATAGATAAATTGGAATGCCGACGATATGCATATAAGAGGTTTTCCAATACAGCACTAAGGGCCGCATGTACAAAGGTAATAGTTTGTGATTTCCAAATAGCGAGTCTTTGCGATTCGCTATTTGGTAATCGCAAACACCAATGTACAAAAGTGTATTTGACACATTTTGCGATTCCCAGTGGGTCGCAAATAGACCTACCTCATGAATAATGAGGTAGGTCTTGGTTTGCGACCCATTGGGAATCACTAAAATTACAGGGATGGTGGCCTGCAAGGGTCAGCAGACCACCATGTCTGTGATTGCTTTTAAACAAGGCAATCTTCTTTTCTTCATATGCAGCCCGTTTTCCTTAACCCTTACGCTGCCAGGCCTCCCCCGCCACCCCCCTCGTGCCACACCCTTTTTTGACTATTTGGGGTAGTTCACGCTGAGGCCCCCATAACTTTTGCGTCCTTTTCTTCCAACATCCTGAGGATTCTAAAAGGTACCAGCGGTTTGTGGATTCCCCTGGAGGGGACAGAGAAATTAGGCAAAATACAGCTAAATTTTTTTATTTTTTTTTGGGGGGGGGGAGAATGGGATGAAAGTGGTGCTAAAATCACCATCTTCCCAGCTTTCAGCAAAAGGCAGACTTTTGTCACAAAACTAGAATTTTCCACACAGTTTTGGCATTTTACTGGGACATAGCCTATTTTTCCTATTTTTTGTGCTTTCAGCCTTCTTCCAGTTAAATGGTAGAAATGGGTTTGAAACCAATAATGGATCCTGGAAAGCTAAACATTTCTGAAAAGTTGACAAAATCTTGAATTCTGCAAGGGGTCATTTGTGTAGATCCTTCAAGGTTTTCCTATAGAAAGCAACAGTTGAAATTAAAGAATATTGAAATTTAGATGAAAAAAACAGCCATTTGTACCTACATTTTCACCTGTAACCTTTTAACTACGGTAGATTTTTGAAAGCTATATACTGTTACGTCCACGGGACCCTTCTGGTTGCGGGGATATATGAAGCTTGTAGGTTCATCAAGCACCAAGCAATAACTGAGTTGCACCTTGCAATGGTTTTTCATTGTGTACCGGATATACAGTAATTAATCTGGTAAAATATAAAGAGTGAAAAATAGGTATCAGGAGTATAGGAGCAGTGCTTATTTGTGTATCTCTGAATTTGAAGGTACCCATATTAGCATGTGAATTAGAGGGTATTGTTCAAAAGAATTTTTTTTTTTTTTTACACACAGTCTTACATTTGGAAGCAGTGGCTGCTGGTATTTGAAAGCGGTGGGGGGCGGAGGGGGTTGAATTAAAAATTAAAATATGAGTCGCGGGAGGAATGAATTAAAAATTAAAATAGTCACTTGCCTGTCTGCCGCTGCCGCCCACCGTCACCTCCTCCTCTGGGTCTGCTTTTTCCTGCTTCCAGAGCAGGAAGCAGGAAATACCCGGCTCCCAGCCTCCGGATAGCCAATCACAACGCTGCAATGCAGCATTGTGATTGGTCTGTGCGCCGTGGATCGGCGCTCATTCAGGCTGTAATGCAGCCTGCATGGAGAACATGTAAAGCGCGCATAACGGTTTGACCAGCCCGAGACGGCCGGTCAAAGCGTCCTGCGCACTTTTGGAGTGGGCAAACCACTCCTCCCCTGCTCTGTGAGCAGAGCAGCCCCACCCCTACCCAGCTGAGCAAGGGGAAAAATAAAATGGTAATAACAATGAGTTCTCATTTAATTTTTTCCTTTTTTGACCTGCTCTGTGGAGCGACGCTCCTCCGCCTTAGCGGAGGAGCCGCCACTGTTTGGAAGGCAGACATGCATAGAAAGACACTGGAAATAATACTTGTTCTACTTCTGTGTTCTTCTAAGTCTCCCGATAAAAATGGTACCTTACTTGTGTGGGTAGGGCTAGTGTCTGCGACAGGAAACGGCCCAAAACGCAACGTGGACACATCACATTTTTCCACTGAAAACTGACCCTTTTTTCGCAATGTACCTAGCTGTGGATTTTGGGCCCTAGCTCAGCCGGCACCTGGGGAAACCTAGCAAACCTGTTCAATTTTTAAAACTAGACACCCAGGGGAATCCAGGATGGGGTGACTTGTGTGGCTCTCATCAGGTTCAGTTAACCAGAATCCCTTGCAAACCTCAAACTTTGTCCAAAAACCCCACATTTTCCTCACATTTCTGTGATGGAACGTTCTGGAATCTGCGGGGAGCCACAAACTGCCACCCACCCAGCATTCCCCCAAGTCTGTGGATAAAAATGGTACCTCACTTGTGTGGGTAGGCCTAGTGCCTACAAAAGGAAATGGACTAAAACATTGTGGAGACATCAAAATTATTTATCATGAAACAACCTGGTTTTGCAAGGGAGTCACCCGCGTTTTTGGTCCCAGGCTTGACGGCCATCTAGGGAAACCTAGCAAACCCAGACATTTCTGAAAACTAGACACCCGGAGGAGTCCAGGGAGGTGTAGCTTGCGTGGATCCCCTAATGCTTTCTTACCCAGAGTCCCCTGCAAACCTCAAATATAGCTTTAAAAAACAAATCACCTTTTCCTCACATTTCTGTGTGGGAAAGTTGTGAGATCACCAGGCTGACACTAATTTCCTACCACCCAGCTTCCCCCCAGGTCTTCCGATAAAAATGGTACCTCACTTGTGTGGGTGGGCCAAGTACCCGCGACAGGGAAGGGCCAAAACTTATTGTGGAGACATCAAAATGATGCATCACAAAACAACCTGGTTTTGCGTTTTTGGTCCCGGGCAGCCATCTAGGAAAACCTACCAAACCCAGACATTTCTGAAAAGTAGACACCCGGGGCACTTCAAGGAGGTGTGACTTTTGGGGATCCCTCAACGTTTTCCTACCCAGAATCCTCGGCAAATCTCAAATTTAGCTAAAGAAGTCACATGTTCCTCACGCTTCTGTGCGGGAAAGTTGTGCGATCAAACCCCCTCTTGGAAGCAGATTTGCCTAAAGATATCGCTGATCTGCCCACATTTTGGCTGCTAGGGTTCACAAAAAAAAAAAAAAAAAAAGGGGAGCAACCCTTGACTAAGGGTCCGCACCCTGACATGCCCATAAACATATCTCTGGTGCCTTGTGGACTGTCTGCCCCCCCCCCGGGGAGCAGAATGACTGTGACTATTTGGGGGGGGGGGGGGAGGGGGGGGAAGGGGGGATGCATTGGCAGCCCAACCCTTATATTAAAAAAAAAATCCTGGTGTCTAGTGTTTATTTTTTATGCAGGTTCCGGGAAGCCTAATTAGTAGATTGGGATCCCTAATGCCGAACAACATACCTGATGTTTGATATACGTTGCGATTAGGGGGGACATGTGCCGGACTACAATCCCTTTCTGTCCCCTTGTTGTGGGATATATATTGTCAAAAGACACCAATCAGTTGACAGAAAGAAGCAGACTAGTACACAAGTGCATCTTCATCTGTAAAATAACCCTGAGCTGTGCCACAGAGATATTTAAACATGAGGCACGCAACTTTGAAGCAGATTCCAATTCAAACAAGCAGCCATTAAAAAAATGGTAATGGAATCAAACTTATAGAGGGCAAACATCAGGCTGCCAGACATATTCTGAACATGTTGTAGTTGACTGAAGTTGGTACTCAAGAAGAGTGAGCCAACCAATAATGTTGGGCAATCCTGAGGAACAAAAGACAACACTTTCTTCAATAATCTAATCATGCAAAGGCCACCCAGAACTACTGCTTCAATCTGGTGATTCATCTTCAGAGTCCCAACCCACAGTACACCAACATCCCTGGTCCTTTCAGCACATACTACTTGGTGACCGAGTAACCATGGAAGAGCAGGTTTAGTATCCTTAAGGCTGAGGTGGCATGTTGGGCAAAGCAGCAGTATCTCATCTCTTGCCCCGTTCAGTTACAATCTCCTTTCAACTATCTAAGTTGCAGTGTCCTTTATGTTATCCACCATTGTTGGAAACAGATCATTAATGCCTAAGAAATGCAAACAAACCTTCATATAAAGTAATCACAGCTTCATGTCTCTGAAGAGGCACATCAGTAAATTCAAGGATATGCTAAACAACGACAACACACAACAGAACCAGCTAACTCAGGGTTTTACACAAAGGCTCTTTCCCAACTCTTTCCAGGTGGGTCTTGCAATTTGTACCAGTCAGCTACTTGGGTGAAACCTAAACAACCACAATAACCTTTCATTATCCAACAAAGAATTCCCAATTAAATGAATTAGAAAGTGTTTGCAAACCCAAAGGACTGATGTCTAGTTTGTCCAAGAACTTTCGTGCAACAGGTTACTGTTAAGTATGGTTGTTCTTTTATGTGGCTCATTTTAGTCCTCATGATCACCGTTTTTTACTGCAATCAATGGTAAAAGGGCCTAGTATCAGTGTAGTTGGAAATATGGGTGAGAGACTGGAGATCAATGGTCCGATTTGATGGGTACGGGTAAAGAAATCAAACTCCTTATATGGAACGCGAATGGGTTTAGGTCTAAGAGGAGGGAGAATACGGTGCTACAATATTTGGAAGACAGCTTAGCTCATATAATGATTCTGCCAGAGACCCATTTGACAACAATAGAGAGCAGGGAGCTATTCTAAAAGCAAAAATGGATGGGACAGTATGCGGTCTCCGATCAAGTCGAATACTTCATGGGGGTTGCAATTACTGTAAGGAAAGGGGATGGAGTAGGTCTGGTAGGTTTCAAACGGACTGCTCTGGCAGATGGGTAGTAGGGTGGATGAAGTGCTACAGTTTGTTATGTGCTGGTTTGTCTGGCCCGAACTCAGAAAACCCATCTCCTCTTTCAACCCTGGAGTGGGACCTACTAGAGGTACCCTTTCCAATGATCCTGGGAGGCGATTTTAATACACTATTGGATATTAATTTTGACAGATCTACCAGGAGAGATAGTATCAATATCCCAAAGAGCAGGCAGGCCTTGAAAAGTGTGTTGCAGGGTATGGGTTTGGTAGATGTGCACGCGAAGTAGAAAATCAGATTCCTGAATCTTGGGAGAAAGCCACCTTGGTGTTAATATTGAAGCCGGCTAAGGATCCTAAGAAGGCAGATTCATATCGGCCGATTTCATTATTAAATGCTAATTACAAGGTGTTTACCAGCATTCTTGAAAGCAGGATGGCCCTTTTGGCTCACCAATTAATACACCCAGACCAGGAGGGCTTTGTTTCCAAGCGACAGATACATGAGCTTACACAACAGCTTATTGGTACAATCGATCTTGCCGTTGCTTATTCCGCTCCTTTGGCTGTGTTCACATTGGATGCAGTCAAAGCCTTCGACAGTCTGTTGGGAGTAGTTGTGGGAGGTGTTGAAGTTGCTGAAGTTCGGTTTGAACTTTATCTCCACCCTGCAAAGGCTGTACGGAGCCCCATCAGCCTGAATTCTACTCAATGGGGCGCTGACTAAGAGCTTCAATATTTACAGAGGTACCACGCAGGGCTCCCTCTCCTTTTTGATATCTATAGGGTCCATCAGCCCAAATGCTATGGGGAGATCAGTAAGTAATTCCATTTGGATCACAGGAGTTCAGTACTAAGATAGCCCTATACACCGACGATTTGATTGTTTATACGGCAGACCCAGATAGAACAATTCCCGGAGTGGAGGAATTAGCAGAGGCGTTTGGGTCCTTCTCCAGATATTCCATCAAGAAAGGTAAATAAGATATTATGTGCTGGAATATAATTGGCCAGCAGGGAAGTACAAAGTCAGAGTTTAGATATCTAAAACATATATATCCTTCATCTCCTAGAGGTAATTCCGGTGTGTAACCAGGAGAGGGTTGTTAGAGAAATCGATATGTTGCTCAATAAATGGAGGAACCTGCCACTAACGATATAGGGGCGGGTCACTCTGATTAAAATGAGCATCTTACCTAAGTTGACATACCTTTTCAATTATATTCTACTTCCCTTCCCTGAATCACTAATTGCTAAGATCCAGGGGAAAATAACTTTTTTATGGGCCTCTGGGGCAGCGAGACCAGCATGGAAGAAACTGAGGTGTAGGTTGGAGAAAGGAGGCTTGGCATTACCTGATCTGGGGAAATATTGTGATGATTTTCAGTTCAAGAACTATAGAATGTTGTTAGGGACAGAAGATATTAACACGTGGGGCGGTTGCTAACGGCTATGACAAAGGATCTGGGGAATCAAAGCCTGTTGTACAAGTTGTGTGATCCAAAATATGTTTTAAAAGTCAGGCTAAAGGTACTAAATGCAGCTATTAGGCTTTGGTACAAAATAAGCATTAAATGCTACTCAGATTTCTCCCCTTTCTGGGACACCCTTGGTACACCTGAATGCCTGCAAGATAGCTTGAGTCTTCCTTTGAGGGATGTTGGTATAACAGGGTGGGGGATCTCCTTACTGTCCAGGGTTTGGTACCTTGGGAGACATTGATGAGTAGGACCAAGGGTCAGCTTTCAAGGTTCAAATATGTGCAATTACTCTCATGGTATACTAGCGAAAAGCAAGCGATTGGAGGCCCCTGGAAGATTGAGAGAAGGCTACAGGATGCAAGGACCATAAAGAAAGAGGTATCCATTTGGTACTGGATGACGAGGAAAGTATGTTGCAGGCTCAGTTTTGCATTGGGAAGGTAGGATGCCAGGTTAGGACATCCAACATTTGTGCCAAGCATCTCTCAAGCTTTTACACCAAGTTTTTAGACCAGCTAATTTAAAAAGGAATCACTTTTTTACGCTTAACAGGTTCTTCTGGCCTCCCCAAAAGATTGTGAGATTTGCAAAAAATCAGGTCCAGAGATGTAGAAGATGTGGCCATCTTGAGGCAAACAACAAACATCTGTTCCTTTCTTGCCCCTTGCTTACGAAGTTCTGGGATGATGTGAGCAAGGCTTTGGCAAGGGTATTTGGATCTGCTATTGTGGTCAATCCCGTAGTGGTCTTATTTGGGACAGATACCGCAACTTGTAATTTCCTGGACGTTGCACAGAGCTCCCTTCTGTTTTATCTGTTGCTTCTTGCTAGAAGGGAAATCTGCAAGAATTGACTCAATCCATACACGCTCCATGGAAACGTGGTTATGGGCCGTCCGCTGGACCTATAGATTGGATATCAGCAATGTAAATTGAGGAGATGTTACCATTTGGGATGGTTTCTTGAGATGGGAAGGAAACATCAAGTACTCCTATGATTACACTGGCGTGCCAGTAAAATGACAAGCCTTTGTAGCTCGTCTCTATGGTTGTGGCTACCACTGGCACTAGGATTGAAGTCGGTCTTGAATGAGTCATTGCCAGAAGCAATTGCTTGCTCAGGGATATAAAAAAAAAAACTAAAAAAAACACCTTTCCTTATCTAACAAAGAATTCTCAATTAAATGAAATTAGAAAGTGCTTGCAATCCCAAAGGAATGATGCCCAGTTTGTCCAAAACCTTTTGTGCAACAGGTTAGTGTTAAGCAGGGTTGATTTTTTTATGTGGCTCCTTCTTCCAAATTGCTCATTGCTTTCAAATCTGTTGGCAGTAGCTTTAGTGAGGACCCAATGCTTCTAGACAAACGCAAATTACTAACTCCCTCCAACAGGCTAAGATCCTCTACTGGGTGCCCCTTTATAAACAACACTACTAAAGCAAACAAATTAGGCTTTGATACAGTACATGGACATGTAGACTACATGATAAACTAAACAAAAGGACTTATTGGGTACCACTTTGGATCTTCTGTGGTTTAGCATCTTTCACTAAATCTCTGTAGTCTTTAGAATAGATATATATATATATATGCAGCCTTTAGAATAGAAACTGTGGGGAATTAATGTAAAATCTGTGGGTGTAGTCTTGGCACAGCTGTACCAGGAGGACAGTGGCCTGAATTTTGAGGAAGCCTAGATGACCCTCTTGTGGCACTAGGAGTAGGCTGTAGTGAATGCCAACTCCCAACTTTTTTTTTTTTTTAAACTCAGGCTGATGTTATCAGAGATGCTTTAAGCTCCCAAAGCCAGGTGGTTGTGGTCTCCCCATTTCCACAGACGAGGACCTCTGCTTTTAACAATTTGAGTCCCGGAGGATCAGCATCCATACGTTCACAGTTCTGAGAAATTAACTAGAATAGGTCGAACAAATGTTCAAGTTTGAGGATGATCTGCATGGTTCTGACAGGTTAGAGCAAAGGAGCTGCTGAGGTCTAGCAGAGGGTGCACTGAAGAGGAGTGGTGAGAGGATGGAACATTGTGGGTGCCAGAGATGGTGCAATAAAAAGTGGAAAATTTGAGTGGGAGCATGACACTTGATCTTTCAGAAAGGAAGGACAGGAGTTCTAGTCTATAATTGTACTTGTATGACGATATCTTGGAGCCTCAGCACTATCGCAAGGGGTGGAACATAGTGTGTCTGCTGAGCATTTTACAGACATAATAAAACATGTTAAACCATTAGGTCTAGGACTTGATGCCTTTCATGCTTTAAAAAAAGCTTTCAAAATGGTTCTGGCAGCCAGAGAGTTATTGAAACTGATAATGTAAAATGGGTTTCACAATTAATAATCATTTTGAGATTTGTAAAATGTTACTGATATTGGTGCAACACGGATAACAAATGTTAGATAACAGCTTCAAAGAAGCCACCGGCTGGATTCCTGTTTGTTTGTTCTTTTTTAACAGTTTGATATCTTGCCAATAGGCAATACACACATTTCTTTGTATACATTAAAAATACAACTTATTTCTTAAAAACATCCATCCAACATAAATTTGTTCCTTCACACCTGTATACATATCCTCTATACTACACTAATCATAATAACAAAAATATTCTAAAAACCACAAATAGGAATATACCAATGGTAAAACAATAAACAATATCCTTATTATACAAAATATATTTGTTTCGGTGCAAAACTAGGACTATAGCAGCACTTCAACTGAATTTCCCGTTTATAAAAGAAGTTGAAGACAAAATGTGAATCCGCCTAACAGGGAGTTACCAATAATAACAAGATCCGTATTATTTGTACCAGATACAGTTGATAATATACAAAATATAATTCTAGCAGCACTTCAACTTCTTGTAAAGAAGCTAAATACAATATAGGAGACAATGAGCAGATCATAAGTGCAAAGTATTCTAAAAACCACTAACAAAAATGTACCTATTTTATATAATGCATTATTTGTGCAAGACACAGTTATTTTTGTGCAAAATACAGGTTTAGCAGCTGGTAGCGGGCCAATGATATACCGATATCGCTGTTATTTGTGCAAAATATAGTTATTTGTGTGGAAAATACAATTTTTAGCAGCGAGATGCCAGAACCAAATAAAATTATAAAGAGTGGCTACCTTAAAGGTCCATCAGGTTCTTGCTTCATATCTTATTACATGCTATACCATCAATAGATCAAGACTATTTCACAGGACTCACAAGTCATAGATAGTTGGATCAACCCTCCACATTCCATAAAATACATCTAATACTATTACGAGCTACCCAGAATAGCTAGCCAATCAGCAACTACAGACAAAAGTTTCCCGACGACGAAACACAAATTCATATTATTACACTTTAATATTACGGTCATTCACTTGCTAATACGACGGACCTGTAAATTTCTAAATACAGGGAGTAGCAGACTTCTTCTAAATATGTCAAAGTAAGTGCAAAATACAATTATATATGGAAAAGACAAAGGAGCATTTTTACAGAAGGAGCAAATGCCACTTTCCGCCCCAGCCTGTCTAACCAACCTCTACTTTATAAAATCCAGGCATGTCCCAGCCTAACCTTCAAGGCCCACAACATGATATAGGCGCTTTTTATATTGCACAAATAAAGCTGGCTATGACAGCCATAGTCTGACTCCAGCAGGTGTTGCAGGTTATCTCTATTACCCACATCTTCTATATCATCCTTCCTGGAACACTCTTTTATCATGCATTTTAATATTTGCTTCTGTTGTGGAACAGACATATTTTGCTGATCAAACCGCAGTGGAATATCCAAGGAGGCCTTAATATCTTGTAGGTTAACAGCCCATCGGCCTAGGCGCTTCTCCTGCAGGTTAAGATTTTATAATTTGTCTCAGGGAGCCCTCATCCACATTAAAAGAAAGGCCCAGTAATTTAGGATCCTCCGTTTGTCTTTCAATACTATATTAGTCAGAACCAGCTCTAACGTCAGGGCGCTATTCATGGAGCCTCTAGGCAGGCCGAGCCATATACTCCAGATCTTAGTTTCAATAATCTGCAGCCGCTTTATGTTCTTTGTTGGCATAACCGCACAGCTGTACAGTAATAAGCTTACAATTTCTACATTATAAGTCTCTCTTAAGACTTCAACCGACTTATGTCCCAAAGCTAAATCCACCCTATATAAAGCACCTGCAATAGCTTTCTAGCAAACTTCCTGAAGATCTATGTGGGTTTTAAAATTTAAGTTACATCTGAAAAGGAGGCCTACATTTCTACATTCTTTTACTACTTCCACTTGCCTGCCGTTAAGCCACCACTTGTGCCTAATGGACCTCACACTACCTTTCAAAAAGACCATGATCTTTGCTTTAGACAGATTTCTTTTCAGATCATTGGCCTTACAGTACCCTGAAAACGCAGAGTGGCGTAAGATCCAATAGCAGTGCCATCAGCATAAAACATTACTGAAATGGCCTCAGCTTCTAGCTTTGACGAGAAAGGCCGAACCTGGTTTTATACTACCATAGCATCTGAAATATAAATTGAGAACAGGAGCGGAGCCAAAATGCACCCTCCCTAAATTTTTCTAGACAAAGCTCAATTGCCCCCCAATTCAACCCTTGTCCATTAGCCCTCATGTAATTGAATTATCAGCTTTAATAAGCCACGAGTACAAAAAACTAGGCGGTCACAGTGGATAGCCTAGTAGGGCAGTCACAGCATCCATATAAAAAAACTAAACAAACATTTTTGCAAATTCAAATATTTTTATATCAGCATTGTAGTCATGCATCTAAGATATACATTTATGTACAGGTGCTCCAAGGGGGAATCGTGCTCAAGGAAATATTTGAATTTGCAAAAATGTTTGTTTAGTTTTTTACATGGATGCTGTGACTGTCCTACTAGGCTATCCACTGTGACCGCCTTGTTTTTAGGTCTTGCATAGGCAGCGCATGCGCTGCCTCTCCGAGGCATCAAGTAATCTGTATGTTGGGTGAAACTCCGCCTACTGGCGGCTAATATGTCCTGCTGCTCGCCATTTGTTTAACGTTGCATTGCTCTTTCTTATCTTGCTTATGGTTGGCTCACGATGCGAAACGTCACTTCCGTTTTGCAGGAAGCAGCACCGACCAACTACTGTTTAGTTACGCTGCTGGGCTGTTATTATTTCATTTAGGGACTACTTTTATTGCAGCTTTGTACCCGCGTCCGCCTGTTGCTGCTTGCGCCATGCGCCCGCTTTTATATTTATACACATGTCATACTTATTTACAGTACGGCGCCCTCTTTTGTATTTATACGCACAGTGTATCTAAATTGTCCTGAAAGGCATTAGTCCCGTCACGAGCCCCTTTCTCTTCGCTGCATCCCATCTCATGGTGACGACCGCTCATTTATACGCAGTGTATCTAAAGCGTCCTGAAAGGCATTAGTCCAGTCACCGAGCCCCTTTCTCTTCGCTGCATCCCATCTCATGGTGACGACCGCTCCGCCGAGCACAGTCGCCTTGGACCTCAGCCGCCCCTCAGGGGTGTGCCGGGGCGGCAGGCTGCACACGGTGCATGGGTGCCTGCACGTTTAGAAGAGAAGTCTGCATTCCCAGACTGCGACCCCTTGAAAAGAATGGTGCAGCTCTTGGCGTTGTTGTTGTAATCCCTGCTGGGTATTCAAAATGCTGCTGTCCAGGAAATAGTGCTGTCTGAGGAGCGTGCACCAGACTGTGCGAGCTCTAGACAAGGACTCGTGCAAAACACGAGCTGACCACATTTACACGATTAGACCTGAAAGAGCTTCTTTTAAACCTGCTTTTTTTCTGGTGTGAACCTCGCATGGCCATACTCCGTAATGGTAATGCTTGTGGTAAATAGTCCAACATTTATAGCTCATAGGTGCGAGTGATACGCTTAAATATTCATGGTAAAAGGACAGTGCCTTCGAGAGTGAGGCTATGCTTCTAAGACCGCCCTATATCGTCCAGTTCTTCATTCGCATTAAGACCGATGAGAATCCTGCATTTATAATCCTTGACGGCCAGCTTAGAATTAATTAGGACATGACATCTTATTTTGATCGCTATCCTATTCAGAGCGTTTGTTGAATGAGAACGCATGCTTAAGTAAGAAAAACTGAAGGGGATGTGGAAAATTAACAACTTCAAATTGTATTTAGTGCTTCATACTGCACATTTCATTGTCCTAGCGCTGTAAATTGCAGGAGTTATTATTGTTCGGTTAAATGACACTCATTTCATTTACTTTCGGAATGTGAAAGGCTGCGTTGAACTTTACGAAATTCGAAAGCATAACCTCTAGCTAAACGCATATTTATTTCAGCAGCGAACGTTCAGCTCGCTGAGCCATCGCGCCGACTTCCAAACACACATCAGTTTCAGAGCAAACTAACAAAATATAACTGATATTTCCCTTTCTAAGAAAGTCATTGCTTCCCAAAATCGTTTAAAACTAACATTTTGGTACATTTGCCCAAAAACGTGAACAGCCCAATTAGCAACAGCTAAACCAGCTAAAACAATCAACATTTTCAAAATGGTTGGTAGTTATTAAAATGGATGACATTTTGGGTGCCCTGGCAAACTGGCGAATATTTCTTATCTTTTTTCTCGATGTTTGTGTCGGACTCAATTATCATTTGATACATGCTATGCTCACATTTTTATCCTGATATTCTTATACATATTTGTTGCTGTGAGCCTTTTCTTACAGTGACTGGGTGAAAGGCAGACACCATCCTGGAGTAGCCATGCAAGCGTGTGATGGACCCATTCCTTAGGAGATTTCCTACAGCGCCCATGAATGCAGTACTACACGTGCCCTCGGGCGTGAGGGGGCCCATTTGCGAGGCCTGTCGATCCCACCCAGCCCCTCACCCCCACAAGCCACTCACTGACACCAGCCAGGAGCGCCTCCCCAGCCTCAGAAACTGGGAGCTTGGCGTGCCTTTGAGAGCACCTTGCCGTGGTCCCGTTTAATTAAAATCAATCACTTTTACAGCCCTCTGCCTGCCGCCTGGGACAGCGTCACACTCAAACAAAACCAAAGGGGATGATGGACGGAGTGTTGAACATTGCAAGCACTCACCCCCAGTCAACTGATCTGGGTTTAATCCATCATCATTCTTTAGCTCACTCCGCCACCCCAGTTCAGACATGGCCATATGCAAATCAGTCTGACCCTGTGCCTCATGGGAACAGTCCAGCCCGAACTGCCAAGCCATGTCTTCCCTGGACCGGAAACAAGCATCCTGGGACCGGTTTCTGGCTTACAGCCGTCATCAGCCAGGCTATCTTGAATCCAGTAGCAAAGTGAGCAAGGGACCCACGTCTGGGCATACCCTGCCAACTTAGGGCGAACATAGCAAAACCAAAGGAGATGATGGACGGAGTGTTGAACATTGCAAGCACTCACCCCCAGCCAACTGATCTGGGTTTAATCCATCAACACTCCGTCCATCATCCCCTTTGGTTTTGCTATGTTCCACTTTGCCACTGGATTCAAGATAGCCTGGTTGATGACGGCTGTCAGCCAGAAACCGGTCTTAGGATGCTTGTTTCCGGTCCAGGGAAGACATGGCTTGGCAGTTCGGGCTGGACTGTTCCCATGAGGCACAGGGTCAGACTGATTTGCATATGGCCATGTCTGAACTGGGGTGGCGGAGTGAGCTAAAGAATGATGATGGATTAAACCCAGATCAGTTGACTGGGGGTGAGTGCTTGCAATGTTCAACACTCCGTCCTTCATCCCCTTTGGTTTTACAGCGTCACACTCTCCATAAAAGTGCAACTGCGGCGGGATCACAGGCAGAGGTCTTCTTTTCATGTGCAGGGTCTGCCAAGGGGGCTGTGCGCAAAGCCGGTGCCATTATCGCGCGCTAAAACGGAGCGGGGCTAGATAACGCCAACTCTGCGGAAGACGTGCTCCTTTATAGAGGGCCTTTCTTGCATGTATGTCAGTAATGCTTTGAAGTGTGCTCTCCATTTAAGAGGCGCTGCTTTAAACCGAGCCTTTATTGTGCGTGGCGGTAGCGCACAGTTTCAAACCGAGCCCCTCGGATACCTATGGCGGTAACAGGTGACTTGGCACGGTATTTAAGACGCGTTCGTTTACACCGAGCCTTTGGCGCAGGTATTGTTACCTGGTTGATGCGCGCCTCATATTTAAGACACACTGGGGCTTATTTACAAGCCCCTTGCGCTGCTGGTACGTCACTTTTCCCATATTAAAAGTGATGCACCGGCGGCGCGATGGGCTTGTAAATAACCCCCACTGTTTTAAACCGAGCCTTTCATACGTATTGTGTTACTCGCTGATGTGCACACTTTATTTAAGGCGTGCTGTTTTACACTCCCCTCTGTGACATGTATGGCGGTAAAAGTGTTTTTTTCGCTATTTAAGAAGCTTTCCTCTAAACCGCGCCTCAATGGTTCTTAAGTTACCATTATGGGAGAGAGGCACAGCGTCGGGGGCAGGTGTGTGCCAAGTCTGCAGAGGGCACACACCAAGCGGTGCATAAACACACTTTCGACTTATAGTCCTTGCTTATGCGAAGCAAGGTTGGCAGTAAAACAGGCACAGTTACTGCCAGCCTTGCTTCTCGTAAGCAACGACTATAAGTACAAAGTGCGTGTTTACGCACCACTTGTAGGTTTTCTAAACACATAAAATAAAGGCATTTCCATTTACAATGCCAATATCTCAAACTCTCGCAAATGCGAGACCTAGCTCATTGCAAATGCTTGTTTGTACTGTTATTGACCCAGGTCCGGTGGTATTTTGGGTTTCCCCATTGTAGTGCAACGTTAATAAGCCACGTGGACATTTCCATTTATACATTTTATGCTAGAGTAATGCCCTATTTATTGTGTCAAATGCGGTTGACAAATTGATATATGACAGAGGGGCTGTTTTCTTTTGAAGGTAAACTCTTCGGCCGAAAGCTTTAAAATTAAACAGCCATGTGTTGTTGAATACCTTTTATGGAAGCCCATTTGGACCTTTGTTAAGACTCCTG
Source organism: Calotriton arnoldi (assembly GCA_963921515.1). Classification (NCBI taxonomy): domain Eukaryota; kingdom Metazoa; phylum Chordata; class Amphibia; order Caudata; family Salamandridae; genus Calotriton; species Calotriton arnoldi. Next base: position 1,024,436 of record CAWUFW010006886.1, read on the forward strand.
CATTGCTAACCCTCCTTAGGAATGCAAGGGGGCAATCAACAACACAGAGAGGGAAATCCCCAACACAGAGAGAGGTGGGAGGGGGCAAGCAATGACATCTCAGAAGGAGGGGTAGCAAGGAGGGAGTAAATGGCACCTGACCCCATTAAAAAAAACTTTCAACCATGCTGTACATCAGCAGTGCTGAAGTGCAACATGGCAAAATTATTGACAAAGATGGGTAGGCAAGACCTACTGACATTGCAATGCTGTTTTTTTTCAGGCAGGATGGGAGGGAGCAAGCAACAACGTATGATCAGGAGGCTGGAAGGGAAACTAGCAACAACGTAGGATCGGGAGGGTGAGAGTGGGACAAGCAACAAAGGAGGATCGGGAGGAGGACAAGAAACAACACAGGATCGAGAGGGTGGGAGGAAGGGAGGGGGCAAGCAACATGCGAGATCGAGATGGTGGAAGTGGGGACAAGCCACGTGGATAGTGAGAGTGGGTTGGGGACAAGAGGGAGCAAGCAACGGGTGAGGGCAAGCAATGGAATGGAGCGGGGTGGGAGGGGGCAAGCAACAACACAGAGGGGGGCTAGCAACAAAACAGAGTGGGACAGGAAAGTGGGAGGGGGCACGCAATAAACACAGAACGGGGGGCAAGCAACAACACAGAGTGGGATGGGAGGAGCAAACAATACGCAATGGAAAAGCAACAACACAGAGTGGGGCGGGAGGGGGCAAGCAACACTACAAAGAGGGTCAGGGGCTAGCAACTACACAGAGCGGGACAGGAAGGTCGGAGGGGGCAAGCAACAACACAGAGTAAGACGGGAGGGGCCAACATTACAGAGAGGAAAAGCAACAACACAGAGTGGGGCAGGAGGGGGGAAGTGGGCAAGCAACAACACAGAGCAGGGTAAGAGAAGGCAGGCAACACCACCACAGAGGGATGGATGGGTAGAGGGGGTCAAGTACAACACCACGTACAGGGATGGGAGGGTGGGGGATTAAGCAATAACATAGAGTGTTACGGGTAGGTGGGCATGAGGGAGACGATCTGCAAACACATGCACTCTTATTGAGTGCTTCAAACAAAAGAAAAAGCTTCAAAAGAAAGATTAGAGGGAGGACACAAGTACTTGGGCCATGCTCCAGGGGAGGGACAAACACATGAAGCCAGCAAGGGCAGACCAAAGAGAAGCAAGGAAATACGAGTAATGATGAATCCAACCAATGGTAAGCAATTGGCAGGTTCTAAACCAAATGTAAGCTAACTAAACCTCTGGCAAGTGACAGTGCATGTGCTGTCTCAGATAAGACCTAAATAGGCCACACATGACCTCTGGTCCACCCGTTCCAGCTGTTAAGCAGCACTGGTCAGTTGGAAATCTCCCACTTTTCTCCTTCTCAGGTCAACCTCAAGAGAAAGGCAGTTTTCTGTGTTACTACAAAGCTCTACATATTTGCATTAAATTCTATAATGGGAAATTAGGAGCATTTACTGCTTACCTAATACTACTGTAGGAATTGAACCTTCTGCTAGGGCCACCACTATGCCAGGGACAACACTCTGCTGACAAACTCAATGGTCTAGCAATTATGCACTACTATTGTACATACTAGTGGTGAATAGGGTCGGTGGGAATCACTACTGGCACAAAAATACAGCTGCTGGAACAGTGTTCTTCAGGTTTTTCCAGTAGCTAAACAAAAACAGCCAGGGGTACAAATCTAAAGTTGGAAGTCAAAAATATGCCACTCATAATCAGGGCAGACGCCTCAATAAGGTGAGGCAAGATTACCTAGTCACAGTTCCAAATTACTGAAAAAGCCTTGAAAATAACCTTTTTAAGTGTAAAGGAGAAATCAAGCAGGCTCGTCCCTTTCCTGTTCGCAATCTATTCAAGCTTCACGGGCAGAGAGAAGGCCAGAGTACAAACCATTCCCCGAGAGAGAGGCTGCTGATCTTTTAAATCAGTTCGGAGCAGCAAGAGTAATGTACTAATGCTGTTAAACTAGTAAAGTGGATTTTAAGTCGGTACAGTAGATTTTACCACCAGGAGGTATTTTTCCCTTCTGCAAAGGGTGGCGTTTGCTGACAAGAAGTCAAATCTCAAAAGGGATTACACGGACATTGTCAGGAGCAATGCATCAGCACAGCCTGTGATCCAAGCATGAATGATGCTGCCTGTGAAGGTGGTGACCATCATTATTTACATTTTTGAGATGCAGCTTTGGGCTTTACCACGCACAAATCCCATTTGCCTCAAGATAGAAATGGGCACATGTGTATAACTTTATTACCTGGCTTATAAACAAAATGTAGAACATTAAGAGATTGGTACACGTGCCCACAGTTCAATTGGAACGATTTCCTTCATGTCGTAAAATAGACTTTTACTCCACTGTGACATGTTATTAAACATACAATCTAAACAGCGAGTTAAACAGTTGAGTTTTCAATAACAAAATAGTCTGAAATCACAATAAGAACAGGGCGATCTTGATATTTGAACTGCTATGAAAACGAGATAACAGCCATAGATCTATACACTGCAACAACGAGTGAAGTAGAATTTATTCCACCTTACCATGCTCCGACCAGGGGCAAACTTCAAAAACCGCAGCACCACACAACGCTACGAAGAAAAGAAAAAAGACACAGGTGAGAGTCCTGGCAGCATTAACCTTTCAATTAAATTAAATGTTATTAATCGTGTGACAGGTTAGTAAAAACAAAATGACCCAAGCACTGGCGAGTGTGAAGATACACTATATTTACACCACAGAGGTTCTATATTAAAGCATCCAGATTACAAGAAGCAACCCTAGAAACTGACTGCATACACTGTGTTGATAACTCCGGTCAGTTTCCTACAAGTATTGTGTGTCAAGTATTCCATATCATATCAGGCAATTTACCTTCTATTATCATCACAACGTTTGTTTAAAAGGTCGATAACGACGCTGATTAGGAAGAATGAAAACAGTCCAAAGCGGTCAGAGAAATAGGAAGAGTGGTGCAATGAATCAACAGAGAACTGGGCTCTAGTGTGGGAGGGAAAGCAGAAACGGGTACTACTACGAGTCGGGGGAAGAGAAGGGAGAACCAGCAGCCCAATACGTGGAAGGAACTCCGATAAGACGTCTGCCACGCATGTTTCAGAATAATCTGAAAATTGCATTATTTAGTTATCATAAAAGTATTGTTTTTGTTTATTTGTGTTGCTTTAATATGGTTTAAACACTTTCAGTGAAGTTAGCTTTACTTGTTCGCCAGGATTAGTAGAATCCAGACGAAATTGCTAATTGTTTCACTTTAAATGTGGGTTTTGATGTCTTAACCTAGTAAAACCTTAGCTACTCAACGAGGAACGCATAGGCAAAGCTGATTCGGTGTTAACCCATTTGTGATTCTTATAAATAAGTGATAGAGGAAAGATTTCAATGATATTTTCCGTCACAGTGATCCACTTTACTGTATGGTTGGTCAAATGTTATGGGGAGCTCCCATTTCAATCTTTTATGACCACTGACGCCCGGATGCCAACTCATTCTTTAAGGCTTCATAATGGTGTGCACACAATACACTATTAGCATTTTTATGTCTCAACACCACATGTGCAGGTAGCCTAGTCTTACTTTTATCCCCCAAGACTGGTGGACGTCCTAGCTCTATGGTGTACTGTTTCTGTGCACAGCTTGTTTATCCTATTTCTATGGTGTGTGTCTGTCGATGCATGCCTTACTCAACCTGGGCCCAATTTGCTAAGCATTTTCTAGTCCCAAACATAACTTTCACATGCAAATAAAATCAGATTCTGAATGTAAATTCCCTAGAGGAAGTTTAGATTCAGTAATGCAGAGATTACTGTATTCGCTAAATTAAGATTAGGGTGAGATTGTGGGCATTTCTTGGTGGGCTAACCAGTAAAAGTAGATAAATATCCACCAGCTCATACATTTTCGGGTATTCACTTACTTCTTATAGAAAGAGCATGTTTGGACTCCCACTTGGGCTAGACACTGATGGTGATCCCAATGGATTGGTCTGACATACCACATGGTTACATTTTTCATTAGGCCTGGTAAAATTAGTCACACACACACAAAAAAAAAAAAAAAATCAACCAAATTTCATAGCGCTTTATTTAAGAAATAGAAGGACAATCTGCTGATAAACTGGCAACAGTTAATCATAGGAAGTTTGGTAACTGGTTTCATGCCAGTAGTCTCCAACGGTACAACTTTCTTTGTAGATCAGTGTGCACAATTAAAAACCTTAAGGCAAAAAAAGGTCAATAAACCACCAGACTGGTCCACGGAGGAACTCGGGACACTAAGTTCCGGAGTAATAAAAATGATTGTGTATGGCAAAAGAACCATGCGACGCTCACTAAGTTAAAGCCGGTCAAAACTGCCTACAAAAGTGGCCAACCAAAAGCCAAAAATGTATATTGTGATGCACAGTCTACTAAATCACCGTGTCCCTTGAGTGTCAACTAATTGCGACAATATCATTCAAGAGCATTTTGTGGATAAAATAAAGCAAACCCAAGTTATATTTACAGTTACTGATGCCACACTGGAGGATCATTTGAATCTGGCTTCTAGTAACCAGGAATTTACCACCTTCTCCTTCCAGGAGATTTCTTTAGATTGCAAACTGTGATTAGCTACTTAAGACAAGGGTTTTTCCAAGTCATTCTGATGGAGCCTCGGGTAATGCCTCATTTGAAAAACATCAGGCTTCAATCTGGTGGATCCGAAACACTAGTGTACTATCTTAAATACATCCACTTGTTCCTTAAGAGATTGGAGAAGGCAGCTACAATACACCTTTAGGAGCATGTTGAGCTCAAAGGTAGTCCTGGGAAGGGATAAACAGCCAGTCTTAAAAAGCCCTAACTAATACCCGTTCAACTATTTTGAAAATTGCAGACTATCGTGACTGAGCAATAGTGATGCATCAATAGCAATGGATACCCCGGACCACCTAAGCAAGGATTCTGGGTGTGTCACAGGCAGCCGTGGCCGCTGCAGCCAAGAGCGGTGGGGCCGGCTGTGGGAGATTTCGAGAGACGACCACGAGGGGAAATTAATTATTTATTTAAATGTTTCCTTGTGGTCGTCTCTCGAAACCCCCCCCCTAAGCCGGCCACACCATTCTTACCTGCAGCGGCCGGTTACAGGTATCGATCAATTGGATAGACTACTTCCTGGTCGAAGGTAAAGGTAGGGTAGCTGTAGAACAGGCATCCGCTGAAATGTGACGAATCACACACTTCAGGCCTGTCCCAACTCCTCTTTAATATCCATGATCAGCCCTTAGATCGGTTGCTGGCTAATCTGGGCCCGATTTCACAACTATGCTGATAACACTCAAATAGTGTTCCAGATAAACAATAGGGTATTAGCAGACTTACTGGGGACGAAAGCAATGTCTGACACCATCCAGGACAGAATTAAAAGGGGGCTGACTGAGAATGAACACTTCTAAAATCCGCTTAGTCAGCAACGATCACTGGCCAAAGAATAATAGTTCTGGCAATTGCTTCATAGCATGGGCAGTGCAGATAAACAGGTTATGAAAAATCCGAAAACTTTGGGTGACTGGTTTGAAGAGCACCGTTCAATGGCTGGTATGCTTCACTATATTTATCCAGCCTCCTATCTCTTTAAACTGCTCCAAAATACATCTTCATTTATCATCAGAATACTGGTAAGCCATTGCTCAAGCGGTTATTGGCTCAAATTACGAATAGGACATTAGTCTATTAGCTGGGACTTTTAAAGGTAATGTTAACAACTTGCAATGCCTTTGGAATTCTGCAGAGAGGGCAGGCCATGATTTACCAAAGACGGCTCGCTTCTCCGCTGCTCATAAAGAACAGCACCAACTATTAGTGGGATCTCAAATTACATTTAAGATGGTTACCCTTCCAAGCACAGCTTTTTATGGTAAAGTCCTTCAATACCTGAAATAAACATGCTCTTGACTGCCCATAGAAAGCAATAGGGCAAAAATGTACTGTTACCTACCAAGATAGTTAGGAAAAAGGCTTTTTGACAGCATGCCTTGTTCGGTCAGAACATCTGAAACATTTACAACAATCATTCCTATTTAGGGAAGTGCCAAGGACCTATTTGTTTGGAAACTCTCATTCTACCTGGCTAGCTTTAGGGCCTAGTTGCACGTAAACGTTTTTTAGCCCTTCACAAACTTACTGCTGTTCTCTCCTTGGAAACACGCATAAATACACCTCTGTCAAAGGAAGGAGCAAAAGTGCACTTCAGGGTGAAGATGGGGAGGAAATACACCAATTTTCAATGGAGTGTAACAGAAGGGGAAAATGACATAAAAAAATACAGTGATAAGAAATATATATTTAAAAAAGTATTACATCAACACACATACATAACACAATTTTCCACATGCAGGAGGAAATCCACAACCAATGATGTACTCCAGAAAATCTACGATTGTCTGATTTCCTGCAGTTCGAGATTCTTGGTGAATCCTTAAAACAAATAAAATTCGAGATCAGTCCCAAACCTTGGCCATTTATCAATAGGGCCCCTTTGGTTTAAGGTGAATTTCTATCTGTGCAACACTTTCTCACCATACTGCACATTCCTGTCTGTATACAGTGTCTACTTGTCCTGGTTCTACTGTGTTTTCCCGTTCGTGCATGATTTTTAGAAAGTGGCTATTTTCCTGTTCAACCTTTCTGGGTGCCTCTGCCTGTTTGTGTATTGACTGTCTGGTTTGTGAGTGACAGGGGCTGGGGGTGGCTCCAGGAGAGGGGGTGAGTCAGCACTAGGCTGAATAGACCTATCTGCACTTAGAGTGGTGGGAGGAGTAGCACCTGGGCCTGAATAGGGCTGTGCCTGCCTTCCACAATGCTGGCTCCACCTCCTGCGGTGTGTCTGATGGCCCTGGCCTCCCCTCACAAAGAAGGAAGACATGCACTGGCAGAGTGCACCTAGAACTGGTTTGGACTGGGTCCTGGACCCCTCACACATGAAGAACAAAGACTTTTGGGGTATAAATATCTGTGCTGAAACCCCAGTAAAATTAGACTACTTCTGCAACCAAGAGGAATCTCCGCCAAAGAAGATCAGCTGAAGAGACTGAGGAAAAGGACTGCCCTTGATGTGTGATCTGGGGCTGGCCTGCAGTTTGCTGTTGCTACTAAGGAAGAGAAGTAAGGAACTTTGCTGTGTGCTGTGTTCCCCTCCTGCTTACAGAAAGGACTTTGCTGTTTGCTGTGTCCTAAACGAGTCTCCAAGGGCCTGAGACGAGCTGGCCTCCTGTTGAAACTCAGGGACAAAAAGTTTACTAAGGACTTCTGCAACTCGCTCTGCCTCGTGCAGTCTGCCTGACTTGCACGGTAAATCAACTCGCCAAGTGCAAAGAACGAGGGCCGGCGCTTTGCCTCCACCAGTCCCTGCCTTTGCTGCCTTGCCGATCCGGTTGAGGCTGTGATCACCGCCGCCGGCCCGGGAGACGCGGGAGCTCAGAGTCTGGCCCCTGTCTTTCCTGCGCGCTGTTTCTGACGGGCTCCGATCACCGCCGCCGGCCCGGGAGACACAGAAGTCCGGAATCAGCCTTCACTGCCGCGGATCCGGAGTCCGCTGACGTCACCACCCGCCGCGCTGGGATTGGCCCCAGCAGTAGCGGTTGCCCGGCAACGCGAGGAAGCTTCCTCGAGATTTACTGCCGCAAGCCCGGAATCCGAAGACGTCACCTCCCTGCCGCGCTGGGATTGTCCCCAGCCGGAGAGAGTTGCTCAGCAACCCGGAGGCTCGTCGGACGAAGCCGCGCCGTGTCCCGCCCAGCGTGAGGCATTCTTCAGTGACCGGGACTGCCAGCGAGGAGCAGCAACACCAGGAAGCTGCCCCGCCGGCGCCCAAACCACACGCCGCAGCAACGAAGGTAACTCGCGCCTGAGAGACACGGGGGTGATTTGTTTTATTCACAAACGCCGGCAGCATCAACGCGCACTCGCGCCTGATCAACTCGGGGGTGATTTGACTAGGAAAGTTGGCAGTATCACCGCGCACTCACGCCTGAGCAACACGGGGGTGATTTGATTCTGAAGATAAGAGCACCTTTCTTTTGAAAGTGACTTTCCACAAGCTGGAAACAGGAAGTTTTACAGTCACACTTCTACAAATACTTTGACTGTTGCAAAAACGTTCTAAAGAACACTACAAGAGAGCCATTGATTTTTGAAATAACTATTTGCATATGTTGGTTTGTTGACATTTTTGATCTTGCCTAAACTATATAAAGAGATTTATATTTTTATAACCTGTGTGGTGCAAGTTTGTGGTGGGTCATTATATTACTGTGAGTGTTAGTGCAAATACTTTACACATTGCCTTGGGGATAAGCCTGTCTGCTCGTGCCAAGCTACCAAGGGGGTGAGCAGGGGTTATCAACAGTGTGTACCCCCCTTACCCCGACTAGAAGCAAGGGTCCCTATTTGGTCAAAGGTACTTACCTCTGCCAACTAGAGACCCCCAGTTCTAACAGCTGTCAACTGCAGTTTTGTCATCAGCAGCAGGAGCAGAAATATCAATACTGATTGGAGCTGCCATACTTAAATTATGCTCAATATTTGCACAAGTGTTTAGTTTTAAGAGGTTTCATACTGTACTCCCGTCTCCCACAACTCTTTTCCAAGCATCTGAAGGAAAGGTAGATGGGGAAAAAAGAAGTTTTAGCATCAACTTTACTTGAGAAAGCCTTCTGCTATCATTAAGTACTGTCTAACCTGGAATCGCTCATCACTACATTATTCAAACATCTGAAAATGTTTGGCTATAGGGTGGACTTTATCTAGGATACGGACATAATTTTACCGGAACACTTCACCTTACAGACAGACCCCTTAACTGTTACTTTGGATTGAGAAAAGGGAGAGAACTTCCCTGCTGGGCATTTTTCTAACGGGTGGTTGACCGAGTTAGCTGAGAAGTCAAGTCTCACAAATGGGTTGTTCCATGCAGGCAATCTGGGTGGGTGTAGTCTGAGGGTTATAGCATAGACTAGGGCATAAGAGCTTCCACAGCACACTTTTTACAGCAGAAATGTACAACAGAAGGGTCAAATTTTGAGTACAATTGATGTAACTGCCTTACAGAAGTCAGCTAATGATTTCTCTCCCACTTTCCTGGGTCCATTCATTTATCCTTTTATTATTCCAACCTTATTTATTGTTTATCTAGTCCTCACCCACATGCTTACTGAAGAATCAATTGAGGATTCTCCCCGATTTTCTCAAGGAGGGAAAGGTGCACATAAATACCTTCATGACCTCTTACACGAGTTGCATAAAAAAATATGCTACTGAATCCTTGAAATGGTGCAGTTCTCATCTTAAGAGGCTTTTTCAAATAACATTTAACACATAGCTCTGAAGATTCTACCTTAGCTTTGTGAACAGACTTCCTGACAGTTCAGCCAACCAAGCTGTGCACAGGTATTATTCTCACAAGTGTACCTAAGCAATGTATCAAAATTGTAAACCGTTGTTAATGTTTATCAACTTCCAAGGTTTTCCAACTGTAAACAGGTAGGAGTTTCCAAATCTAAAGGGGCAATTATAATGCCCAACTGTGACCAGGCAAGATTTTCAAGTTAGAAATTGCTAACAGCGTTTCCCAACAACTGACAAGCATTAGAATTACCCAACTGCAAAGGAGGGCAATGTTTCCCAACCTCAACTGGGTGTCATTTCTCAATTATACTAAAGCACTAACGTTTTCCAACTATAAATGAGTCTTGTTTACCCAATGGGAAGTTTACATTTAATATTTCTCAGCTATTAGTCAGTCAGTCTGTCTCTATCAGAGAACACTATCCGAAGGAGGTTAACAAACATACATTCCATACTGTAATCAGGTAACACTATGTGTCAAAAATGTAAAAGCACAAAAAATGTTTATGACAAGTCAAAAACATATGCAAAATCTATTGGCTCCGTCAATGTTTTTTTTACAGCAACATGGCTTAGAGCAAAAAAAAAATAATTTAAAAGCTCTATGACGTGGTCAATGCTGGCTGCATCATAGCGCTCCCCCTCCTCCCCCCACCCTCTTTACGTCATGTTCCACAGCAGGCCATGCTGATGTGCAACATGTAACAGAGAAAAGGGTCTGCGGGGGTCACACAACACGATAAACACATTAGAGAGCACGAAGAGGTGCCTAAAAACATCAGAGAGTGGGAGAATAAACAAGCATTGGCATAGCCAATAGGTCTCGCATTTGGGACCTTATAAGTGTTTAGCCATGCAACACTTGATGTTGTTGCACCAAGGATATTGTGCTGGATAACTAAACACTTATAAGGTCCCAAATGCGAGACATATTGGCTATGCCAATGCTTGTTATTTTATGGTGTGAATATAAACATATTAAGTGAGATAATGAACTATATATACACACACGCATATACATATATTGACATATATATGCTCCTCATAATAATTATATTTCTATTTTTATTTGAGTAATTGTTTTATAGTTTCAATTTAATTGGAGTTTTGTACGTTCCCATTGCTCAATTGAAGGTGTTGTCTGTTACAATGTTTTTGTTTTTACAATTATTTAAACAATTGACATACTTCACTTAAACGAGAGTTTCAGATGGGATTTGCATTGCTAGGGCCAATTTCGCCTGCCTGCATTTGTGTGATGGGTAGTGCTTATGGTCTGTTCATGTAGGAGTTGTATTTGGTGACTATGACTGCCTTACGTTCTATATTACATATGTTAATTAGACAAAGAATATGCAAATCGACTTAAATCGAAGCAGCGTGCATTCATATTCCTTCAGAGCAGAAAGAAAGATGTCAAACTAATTTATTAGCAATTAAACACGTGCATTATGTTCAATATATTCTTTATTTTGGCGAGCAAAGCCAACACGTATTGCCTTTCACAAATCTCAACAAAGCAATTGATATATCGCTACAAATTGCAGATAGTTTTGTGGTTGATTTCTTTTTTACGCTTCCTGCACTCCCGTGAATTTTTCAGGGCATTCAATTATTGAACTTTGATCTAGTCATTAAAATAGATATCTTCTAAAGATCTGTGGCAGGGGCCATACACAGCAGTATGTACGGCATGCATATGTACACAAAACAAGCCACAAACAGTTGTAAGTGGAAGGGGGAAGAGTTCACCAGTGCATCTTGCAGGCAGGGAAGCAATTCAACACTAGTGAGTGATTCATTGAAAACACTGTCATAAAATGATTTACACTGACAGCTGCATCCGTGTTAAGCAGGAAGTGAGGGAACGAGAAACAGGCTCGAAATGCATATACTAGGAAGAGTAAATAAACTAAAGTATGACATCTGAAACCCCAACCTAAATTAAAATACTAACTCCACATTAGTGGCAGCATCTGACACTGCAGTCCTTCGGTAACTGGCTAGAACATAAACAAGCATTGGCCGTGCGGCCGTGAAAGTGACACGGCCGCGCGGCCGTCAAAGTGAAAATGATCGAACACGCAAATAGAGTTTGAAATAATGAGCACAACTCTAAGCACAAGCAGGAAGGAGGCGGGTATATGTGCGGGGAGCTGTGGGGAGCACAGCAGAAGGCCCGAATGGAGGAAAGAGGAGCAGATAGTTAAGAATACACAGAAACAGGCAACTGGTGAAAGTGGAGACGCAGAAGGGCGAAAAAGCAGACAAAAGGCAAGAGTGAACGCGCGGCCGTGAAAGTGACGCCTGGTGAAAGTGGAGACGCAGAAGGGCAGGGCAGCAAGACAGAGAAGTGCTGGTTGAGAGCAGAAAGGAAGCGTCTGGAGCAAAACATTTAAAATTAATGAAAAGAAATCCTAAATCAAAGTGCGAGCAGCAGAGAAGCGATGGCGGGCAGCAACATGGAAAAGTGGTAGGTGGAATAAAGGCATACGTTACCGGCAAGATGTGGTGACAAAGGTTTGTGAAATACAATACTTGGGTATCAAACATACAAGTAAAACATTTTAAATAAATAAAATGCTGAAAGGAGCCTACTCTTTAAACAAGCGGAGATGGTAGGGAGGGGTGTGGGGTGGGGCAGCAAGGCAAAGAAGTGCTGGGTGGGAGCAGAAAGTAAGCGACTCGAGCAAAACATGTAAAATAAATTAAAGAAATCCTAAATCACAGCGCAAGCAGCAGAGAAGCGACGGCGGGCAGCAACACGGAGAAGTGGTAGGTGGAAGCTGAAAGAAGAAATGCGGGTATGTTTCTTTAGTAGAGACTGGAAACACGAGCGCCACGAGCTAAACAGTTAAAGTAAAGAAAACAAGACCCGCGGCCGCGAGACGCGCTCTGTGGTGGGGGAGGGGGGAGGGGCGTTGAAGCGCGAGCAAGACAGAGCGGCGGAGCGAGGCGCGCGCGCTTCGGAGAGTGAGAGGAAAGCCAGATGGCGCCTCTGCTCGTAACTGTGCGCGTAACCGCACGCTCTATGCCACACAAAAAGCTGTGGTCGGCTTTTTAAAGCCCACTCACTAAATGTCTCGCCAGAGCAGCGCATGCGCTGGCTCAGGCGAGACCTAAAAACGGAAAGGGGTGGATAAAAACAATGGAGGGCAGTGGGGTGGTAGGGGAAACATGAGCGGGGAGAAGGGGGGGGCTGCGGTGAAACTTTGTATTTCTTTGTAAAGCTGCATTCGTGTGACATGCTTAGACTTACTGAGTGTATTACACAAACTTGCTCTATGCTGACATAGGTTAATCTTGGCATTGTGGCACACACTGCACTGCTATTGAAAGAAAGGAATCTCGGCCAGGAAAAGACGCAAAACTACCCATATCCTGCCTCCGCAGTAAGAGCGCATCCCATGGTGCAGTGGTGTATGTATTTCACACAGATGCAGCTTTACAAAGAAATATAAAGTTTTACATTCCTGAAACAATGGTCATAAAAAGTACACAAGCAAACAGTGTTTGTCAAAGTAAACTTCAAACTCCACAGAAAAGCAGTCTGGCTTCCAGTGTCCTTCTCGTCCTGCATGATGGGGGGGGTGGGGGGGGTGAGTCAATGGCAGAGCGCTGGCAGGAGGAGG